>CM022301.1:37313456-37747226 GCA_011799875.1 Thinopyrum elongatum
AAGGAGGCCAACGCCTTTCGATCTAGTGCGCTGTTTGTGCTAGCCTTCTAAGGCATAACTTGTCTAACTATGTTTGTACCCAGATATATTTGTATGACTGACTCATGTATTCGGATTCAGGATCCCTGGTCTGTAATATGTGGATCTCCGTATTTGTGGTTTTAGAGTTGTGTTGTGATATCTTCCCGTGAGTCCCTGGGTTGATCGTACAAGTTTGCGTGTATGATTAGTGTACGATTGAACCGGGGGCGTCACAAGTTGGTATCAGAGCCGACTGCCTGTAGGAAGCCCCCTCCAAATTCCTTGGCCGAAGGTGAGTCTAGAACCGAGAAACTAATTTACTAAACTGGCTGTGTGGCTTACGGGCCCACGTCGCCAACTGGGTGGTAGTATTAGGATCTTTTATTCCTCGTCTATACTCGGGACTCTAATATCTCTTCTATTCGGGTTAAATAAATTTTACTAACGCCGACACTTAGGATCTGTAAATCCCGTCTACCCGGAGAGCTGGATATCTGTGCGATTGCCCTGTCGTTGATCTGATTAGTCTGATAATCATTTTCCTTTCCATTGTTTTGTTTAACCTTTCTCTCGAGATCGGTTATACTTCTCATTGTCATTTGACAAGTTTGAATTTCCTCTGTTTCAGATGGACCGTTGTTTCCACCGCGTCCTACGACACAGCTTGTGCTTCGCACTTGGGCTCGTAATACCCCTGGGTTTCCAGCTGTCCTGATCGCTTCATGACCAGACTTGGCTACCGCTGGTACCCTGAGTTCATGGTTACGAGGATTACGCGAGTTTAATCAGGAACAGTACTATGCTGAAGTTCGGATTTATGATCGGCAGAATGACTCAGACACCGATGTACACCTTTTTCACGGATTAGGCGTGACGATTGAGATGGCAGTACATGATGCCGCCTACTCTGCTGTCGCACGTCTTCGAGGACAGTTCGGTGATATCTTGGATGACTCTGAGTTCCGATACATTCCATATGCCCCTACTGGAGATGCTACCGGATACTACACAGCTATCTGTGCCCCGTACGAGCCTCGCCGATATGACCACCGCGTTTGATTCAGTGCACTCAGGCTCTGGATCGCATGTTCGGGCTCTCGCCGTCGAGTTGGTTGCCACTCGAGCACGTCTTTACGATTGCTATGACGCATTGAGTTGATGCCCGCTGTTCGTCAGGGATACATCCGGAGCACATCCTTTACCCGCGCAGGACTCAGATGTATGCTGGTATTGACTGGCTGCTGTTGGAGGTCACACACCTACACGTGGACCTCTCTTACAGTTCGGGACCGGTTCTGCATCAGAGTGCACATGGAGCACAGGATCCTTCCGCGACGATATTGTCGTCCGCATCGCAGTTACCCCGCTACAGTGGTTTTCTCCGACGTTGAGTAGCCTTTGCTATGTCTCGTTGTGTACTTCCTTACCGCGTGCCTGCGCGCCGCCTAGTATGTCTAGCTTTTAATTTGCGCCGTTATGCTGTCCGCATGTACCCGACTTTGTGTATGGATCTGTATTTCTTAATCGACTACTGTTATGTATCTATTACACTGCTAAGGTATTGTCGTGCTACATCATACTTGTCGCTAAACACTCGCAATTGCTTTTACTAAACTACCCCCTGTTGATACGTAGCAGGATGGTTAGACCAGGTGGTCGGGTCGTGGTCGTACCCCTGAACGTCCACCACCGCCAGACTTATGGCAGCTATGATGCAACAGTTCGAGCTCAACCGCCAGTTCATGGTTGGAATCATGGCTCAGTTTCCGCATCAGAACAACCAGAACCAGAACCCAGCAGCTTCGGTAACTTTGACAGAGTTTACGCGACTAAACCAACGCAGTTTCGCAACTCTGACAAGCCCCTGGATGCCGATGACTGGCTCCGCGACATCACTCACGAGATGGAGTCTGCTAATGTCGCCCCCGCCAACTTTGTCACCTTCGCGGCCTTTTTCTTAAAGGGCCCCGCTGCTCAATGGTGGGACCACACAAGCGTACTCTGCCTGTTGGAACAGTCATCACTTGGTATGAGTTCCAGGCTGCTTTCCGTACACGTTACATCCCTCAAGCAATTATGGAACGCATGAAGCCCAGTTCCGCAACCTCATCGGGCAATAAAACCGTCGAAGCTTATCAGCGGGAATTTCTGATCTCTCCCGCTATGCTGAAGAAGACAGCCACAGATGCTCGCAGACAGGAGAAGTTCCGTAATGGACTACACCCTGACCTCAAGCTTGCACTAGCTGCTCAAGACATCAATGACTTCTACAACTCTAGTGAACAAGGCTATTCTGTTGAGACCGCTCAGATGGAACACAAGGACTCGCAGAAGAAGCGCTATCGTGATGCTGGCTCATCTTCGGGCTCAGCACCGAAGCGTAGAGTTGGATTCCCAACAACGCGTTCCGTCCCAATACCTCTGCGCCAAAGAACAATGATGCACCACGTCTGCCTCCTCCACCACCGAGGCCGTCAAAGGCTCAAGCTATCCAGAACCATGCCCCTTTCATCCTGAGATGGTTTGTGTTTCAAGTGCCGCAAACCAGCCACCAGGCTAAAGACTGCCGCCAGACTCAGAATCAGTTAGATTTTCCTCGTGCTGGCCGTGGATATGGCCGTGGCAACAATCAGACCCGCAACTATAATACTGGGTTTGCTTCACGTGGTCGTGGTCAAGCTTACAACATTGACATTGAGAAGTCCAGGATCAACCTGCTACTGTGATGGGTACCCTTCTTGTTAACAGTACCTGCTTCTGTATTATTTGATTCAGGAGCATCGCATTCATTCATGTCTGAAGCATTTGCATTATCTCATGACATTGCTTCGAAAAGATGAACCTGCCATATAGTTGTCCGTACCCCTGGAGGCCAATGTCAAACACCATAGGATGGCACATAATGTCCCTGTTGAAATCGAGGAATTTGAATTCCTAGCTTCCCCTATTATCCTGAAGTCTTCCACCATAGACCTCATACATCGGAATGGATTGGTTGAAAGCTCACATTGCTTCGATCAATTGTGCCACTAAAGTGTCCAACTTTCACCCCACCGATGAGATAGTGAACATATACCGCCCGCATTACTCGAGACGCTGAAGCTGAGATATATGTTATGAATGCTTTGAAGCCTCACCTCTGGAAGGGATCGAGAACGTTCCTGTCTTCGAGATTTCCAGACGTCTTTCCAGAAGAACTTCCAGGAATACCCCCGGCTAGAGCTGTCGAGTTCGTCATCGACTTGAAGCCTGGCACGTTCCTATTGCCAAGCGACCTTATAAGATGCTCCGCATCACTCCTTGAGCTTAAGGAAGAAATCGACAAGTCACTTAAGAGTGGTTTCATCCGCCCCAGTTCCTCTGCTTGGGGAGCACCTTCACTCTTCGTTAAGAAGAAGGATGGAACTAACCGATTGGTTCAGGATTACCGGCCCATTAACCAAGCCACAATCCAGAATAAATACCCACTGCCCCGGATCAATGATTTATGATCAACTCGCTGGATATCGGTGTTCTCTAAACTCGACTTGAGGTTGGGGTATCACCAGATCCGTGTCCGTGAAGAGGACATTCCCAAGACTGCATTCGTCACTCGTTATGGCTCCTATGAATACACCGTCATGTCAGTTGGCTGGCCTAACGAATGCCCCAGCTACGTTCTCCCGTCTGATGAATTATATATTCATGGATTACCTCGACAAATTCGTCGTGGTATATCTAGATGATATTCTGGTCTATTCTAAGAATAAAGAGGAACATGCTGAACATCTCTGCCTTGTTCTAGAAAGGCTCCGAGAACACCAGTTGTATGCCAAGTATTCCAAATGCGAATTTTGGCTTCCTGAAGTAACTTACCTTGGACATGTGATTTCCAAGGATGGGATTGCTGTTAACCCCGAACGAGTTCAGGCTATTCTCGACTGGACTCCCCCAAAGAATGTTAAGCAAGTCAGAAGTTCTCTCGGACTCGCTAGTTATTGCCGTCGATTCGTTGAGAACTTTTCCAAGATTGCAAAACCATTGACAAATCTGCTTCACAAAGGTGTTAAATTTGAGTGGACAGAAAAATGTCAAGAAAGCTTTCAGACACTAAAAGATAAATTGACATCTGCCCCAGTACTAGCACCCCCGGATTCCCAAAAGGATTTCGTGATATACTGTGATGCATCTCGTCAAGGATTAGGCTGTGTCCTAATGCAAGAGCGCAAAGTGATTGCTTATGCCTCCCGACAATTGCGTCCTCATGAAGAAAATTATCCCGTGCATGATCTTGAACTTTCTGCGGTTATCTATGCCTTGAAGCTATGGCGACATTACCTTCTCGGTAACCGTTGCGAGATATACACGGATCACCAAAGCTTGAAGTATTTATATACTCAACCAGATCTGAACCTTCGTCAACAAAGATGGCTCGAAACAATTGCCGATTATGATATGAATATTTCATACACCCCCGGCAAGGCTAATGTAATGGCCGATGCTTTAAGTCGCAAGTCCTATAGCAACAATCTTATGGTTCAAGAGACACAACCTCTTCTCCATGAAGAGCTTTGCAAATTGAACCTCCATATTGTTCCACAGGGTTATCTCAATACCCTGGTTGTCGAACCAGATTTAGAACACGGCATTAAGATTATGCAAAGGTATGACCCTGAAGTTGAAAAGATCAAGCGATACCTCGAGAAAGGAAAGCCGTCGGAATTCCATCTTGATGCAGATGGGATCCTATTTTTCCAACACCGTCTCTTCGTACCCAAGTTCAAGAATGAGAGGGAAAACGTTATGAAGGAAGCTCATGACACTCCCTTGTCCATTCACCCTGGTAGCACAAAGATGTACCGTGACATTTGTCAAAGATTCTGGTGGCCTAATATGAAGCGAGACATTGCTCGTTATGTTTCTGAGTGTGACGTTTGCCGCCGCGTTAAAGCCCAACATCAAAGGCCCGCAGGAACTCTGCAACCCCTGGAAATTCCTGAATGGAAATGGGACAAGGTCCAAATGGATTTCATTACTGGTTTTCCCAAATCCCAGAAGGGTAATGATGCTATATTTGTTGTCATTGACCGATTCTCTAAGGTTGCCCACTTTCTGCCTGTTAAAGAGACAATCACTGCTAGCCAGTTAGCAGACTTGTATGTTTCCCGGATGGTGTCACTCCACGGTGTTCCGTTGGAGATCAGTTCTGATCGTGGCAGCCTCTTCACCTCCAGATTCTGGAATAGTTTCCAAGAAGCTATGGGAACTCATCTGTCTTTTAGCACCGCTTTTCACCCTCAGTCACAGGGTCAAGTTGAACGAGTGAATCAAGTGCTCGAAGATATGCTTCGAGCTTGCGTCATCTCCTTCGGTAAGAAATGGGAGGAATCTCTCCCGTATGCCGAATTCTCTTACAACACTAGCTATCAAGCTAGTCTGAAGATGGCACCGTTTGAAGTTCTATACGGTCGTAAGTGCCGAACCCCTCTGAATTGGTCAGAAACTGGGGAACGCTCACTCGTCGGACCGGACATTATTCGGCAAGCTGAAGAACAAGTCCGTATTGTTCGTGAACATTTGAAATCTGCTCAGTCTCGTCAGAAGAGCAACTATGACCGTAAGCACCAGGAAATAGTCTATCAACCTGGCGAGCAAGCTTACCTCCGCGTCACTCCGTTGAAAGGCACTCATCGGTTCGGAATCAAAGGCAAGTTAGCCCCTCGCTACATTGGCCCGTTCCGTATTCTTGCCCGTCGAGGAGAAGTGGCATATCAGTTGCAATTGCCGCCAAACCTTTCACAAGTACATGATGTCTTTCATGTATCCCAACTCCGCCGCTGCTTCAAGGATCCTATTCGAGCTGTGGATCATGAAGTGCTTGAATTACGGGAAGATCTGTCTTATCCAGAACATCCCATCCGTATTCTTGATCAAGCTGAGCGTCGAACACGTCAAAAGTCAATCAAGTTCCTCAAGGTTCAGTGGTCAAATCATTCTGAAGATGAAGCCACTTGGGAACGCGAGGATCGTCTTCGCGAAGAATACCCCTCTTTCTTTCAGTCTTCCTCTTAATTCTCGGGACGAGAATTCTTAATAGATGAGGAGAGTTGTAACACCCCCGGTGATTAGCAACAGTAATCACTTTTGATAATGACATGTTAGCATGATCAACAGTGCATAATCATCATTAGCATCACATTGCATTTCAACTCCTAAGTCAAATTCAAAATTTAAATGAAAGTGGAATATGAAAGTTGTCCAACATAGGAGCTAAAATGTCAGATAAATAACAAATATTCCAGAGGCTATTCTAAAATTGAAACCAACATCATTGGAATTGGAAAGTGACTCGAACAACCTCAAACAGTGGATAAAGATAATATTTAATAACCATTTATTAAATCTGAAATAAATATGGAATTATGTTTTGTCCAAACTAGTTTTAGGTGTTAGGGAATAATGCACTATTATTTATGAACTAGGTCTCATGTTTTACAAAAACCATTTTGAGGCCTGACTATTTACTAAACTGAGAAAGGAGAATAAAGAAAAAGATAAAAGAAAAATGAAACAGAAAAAAAGAGCAACGCCCCCCCCCCCGGCCCAACTGGGCCGAAGCCCAGCCGGCCGGCCCACCCGCGCCCCCTAGCCTATACCCCCAGGGACGCCCGAACCCTAGCGTCACCCACCCGCATTCCCCTCGCTCCTCTCCCCCCCCCTCGCGTCTGGATCGGGATCTCCCGATCCCGTCCGCCCCGTCGCCTACGCCGTCGCCGACGCCGCCCCGTCGCCGCCTCCCCCTCGTCAGCCCCCACCTCCCGATCCAGATCGGGATCGGGATCGCGGGAACGGCCCCGTCGCCGACGCCTCTCGCCGACGCCGCCCCGCTCCCGCGCCGGTCGGCTAGCGCCGACGCCGCCGCCACACCGACGTCGCCCCGTCCTCTCCTCTTCCCCGACCAGCCGCCTGGCGCTCGGTCGCCCCCTCCCTCGACTGGATCCGGATCGGGGCAAATCCCCGCTCCCGTCGCCCGCGACGACCTCGCCGCCGCCCGGAGCCCGCGCCTCCCCGCCGGCCTGCCTCCCCGTCGCCGTCGTCCCCGTCGACCACCCCGACCTCCCGCTGCCCCGTCCCTACGAGCACGGTGAGGCCTCGGGCCTCTTCCCCCCCTCTCTGCTCCCGCACCTCGCCGCGCGCACCGCGCCCCCGTGCCGCCGCTCACCGCGCTGCGCGCATGCTCACGCGTCGCCGCGCCCCGGCTCGCGCCCGACCGCGCTGCGCGCGCCCCGCTCGCGCCCACTCCAGCCGCCGCTGCCGCTCGTCCTCTCGCCTCTGCCTCCGCTCGCCGCGGCCACCCGCGCGCGCGCGCGCCCCCACACCTCGCCCACGCCGCTCGCCGTGGCCCCGCGCTCACCACCGACCCGTCCGGCCGCGCCTCGCCGGCGCCCGTGGCCAGCGCCCGGGCGCACCCTGGACGCGCCCGCTCGGGCTGCGCCTGCGCCGCGCCCGCACGCCTGTGAAACCCCCCCTGGGCCACTGCCCAGTGGGGCCCGAGCCCCCTGTGCCGCTGACAAATGGGGCCCACGGCCCAGAACGTTTTAGGAAAAATAATGAAAATAAAAATAAATAATTAAAATAATTAATTAGTTAATTAATCCTGATTAGGTTAATCTAATTAACTAATTAGTGTTAATTAATCAGTAATTAAATTAATTAAACCTAATTAACCTAACAGCCTATGACAGGTGGGACCCACCCTGTCAGGTGGCTGCTGACGTCAGCATGATGTCATGCTGACGTCATCAATCACTGTTTCGGATAATGTTGAATTAAATAATTAATTAAATTTCAGAAATTAATAAAAACTTTAGGAAATCATATCTTTTAAACCGTAACTCCGATGAAAATACTTTGTACATGAAACTTGCTCAGAACGACGATACGAGCCCGGATACGCCCTCCGTATTCCCGTCAGACGCCCGCAGCTATAAGAACATTGAACTTTTAGACCGATTTCAGTAAATGAATAGTGCCCAACTTTAATTAAATAATTCCAAATAAATTCCTAAATTAACTAAATCGTTTAGTTAGGCAGTAGAACACCCCGGCATATCATTTAGGCATGTCATACATATTGTTTGCATTATTGCCGTGAATTTATTGTTTCTCTCCCCCTCCTTCTCTCTCGATAGACGCCGAGACCGACGACGCTGCACCAGGTTACGACTACTCTACCGACGAGCAGCCCGTTGACGACCTCCCTCTCTTGCCAGAGCAACCAGGCAAGCCCCCCCTTGAGCATTCCAGATATCGCCCATTCTATTCTCCTGCTTGCATTAGATCTCGCTACTGTTAATGTATGCTCCTATTCTGATGCATAGCCTGCTGTTGTAACTT
Organism: Thinopyrum elongatum; assembly: GCA_011799875.1. Lineage (NCBI taxonomy): Eukaryota > Viridiplantae > Streptophyta > Magnoliopsida > Poales > Poaceae > Thinopyrum > Thinopyrum elongatum. The sequence continues at coordinate 37,321,854 of CM022301.1, forward strand.
GTTCATTGCTATCTTACCTGCCTATGATAAACTGTTTAGTATAGGTTGGTATGACCCATCTGTGACCCCACCACCTTACTTTGTCGCCCCTGCTTGTTCATCAACGACTCGATCAACGTGATCGTCGATCAGAGACAGACGCCTCACTTCACACCCCCCTTAGTTGTACGACTCTGCGTAGTAACTATCGAGTGCCGAGGGTGATACCTCGTAACGCACTCCTGATGAATACTCTGCAGCATAGCTGTACGGTCGTGGTCATCGAGGGTGATTCCTCCTTCTCCATGTCCGATACGACTCTGTCGTGCAACCCCTCAGTGTGAACCTCGAGGGTGATACCTCTTACGTTCACCCTGATGATTATGACCACACGGTTACTTGACCTTCTTCACAGGCGGGTCCACCCTGGTGGGTACCCGCTGGGGATCTATGATTTCGGGTGTGCCGGAAGGGCACTCGAGTGTGACATTGTGGCGGAGCATCAGAGACTCTGATTGTCTCCGCTTGATACTAATTGAGCCTATTGGATTTGGGTGTGTGATCTGAGTGGGTCGACGTGCCCTATACGCACTGCCACCACGCGGGATAATGGTTATGGGGCCCTCTGCGATGTACGTTTCGCCGAAAGCTTATCAGACGTCACGATTCACCGTGCGGGCTGATCGTCGGGATTGGGCTGGATACTTCACTGGCGAGTTCAGTGTCGCGCCTGCACCCCGGCCAGCCACGCAACGCGCAGGGTGCCCAGGGCGATGGCCCGAGACCCCTGGGTGCATAGGTTAGTCCGGCGTGCTGACCTCTCTGCTGAGCCTAGGTAGAGCGCTGCTTCATGTTGATCTTCCGAGGACGGGCATTACCCAGCAAGTATGTCCGACCAGAGTTGATCGAGCGTGTTGGGTAACAGTAGTGCACCCCTGCAGGGATGAATCTTCTATCGATAGCCGGTCCTACGGTAAAGGACGCTCAGTTTGTGTATCCCGATCTACTACTTAAACTGGATACTTGTTACTTAATTGAAGCTTCGGGATTACTTTCTCGCTGGGAGTCGAGGAAGGATCTTTGAGCTGTACTTCAACATGTTTGTTAAATAAAATGCTATTCTACTCTCTTCTACTGCTGCAAGATGATGGCTTTGAGAAGATGTTTGAAGATGCTAGTCTTCGATAGGACTAGGCCTTTCTCCCTATTCTGGCATTTCTGCAGCCCAGTCCACATATACAGCCTTTTCTCCATTGATAATGTTGCATATGTAGTATAGATCCTTGCTTGCTGAGTACTTCGGATGAGTACTCACGGTTGCTTTATTTTCTCTTTTCACCCATATACCCCACCTTGATGATACACCAGACGATGGAGTCCAGGAGCCAGACGCCACCACCGGAGCCTACTACCAGGCGGGTCCAGAGGGCACGTACTACTGGATCGAGCCAGCTGACCAGGAGTAGGATCGGAGGCTCCCAGGCAGGAGGCCAACGCCTTTCGATCTAGTGTCGCTGTTTGTGCTAGCCTTCTTAAGGCATAACTTGTCTAACTATGTCTGTACCCAGATATTATTTGTATGACTGACTCATGTATTCGGATCTTCGGATCCCTGGTCTGTAATATTGTGGATCTCCGTTTATTTGTGTTTAGAGTTGTGTTGTGATATCTTCCCGTGAGTCCCTGGGTTTGATCGTACACGTTTGCGTGTATGATTAGTGTACGATTGAACCGGGGGCGTCACAAATGTATTCTCATTTATCTCGTACCCTTTGTAAGTCAATACAGTCGAAGATGGTCCCCTGGCCAACGAGTACAGCTCATCAGAAACAGTGTTGTCACCCCAGAGACGTGTTTGCAACCAACTGCCGAAAGTCCTGATGTGTTCACATGTAATCCAGTCGTCACACTGCTCCGGGTGTTTGGAGCGCAGAATGTTCTTGTGTTCATCGACATACAGGGTCACCAAGGTAGAGTTCTATAGAACTGTGTAGTGTGCTTGAGACCAAGAATGCCCGTCCCTACATATTATTGAGTCCCCTCCTAGCGTGCCTTTTCCAGTCAGTCTCCCCTCATACCGCAATTGAGGGAGACCAATCTTCTTAAGGTCAGGAATGAAGTCAACACAAAACCCAATGACATCCTCTGTTTGATGGCCCATGGAGATGCTTCCTTCTGGCCTAGCGCGGTTACGGACATATTTCTTTAGGACTCCCATGAACCTCTCAAAGGGGAACATATTGTGTAGAAATACAGGGCCCAGAAGGACAATCTCGTCGACTAGATGAACTAGGACGTGCGTCATGATATTGAAGAAGGATGGTGGGAAGACCAGCTCGAAACTGACAAGACATTGCACCACATCACTCCTTAACCTTGGTAGGATTTCTGGATCGATCACCTTCTGAGAGATTGCATTGAGGAATGCACATAGCTTCACAATGGCTAATCGAACGTTTTCCGGTAGAAGCCCCCTCAATGCAACCGGAAGCAGTTGCGTCATAATCACGTGGCAGTCATGAGACTTTAGGTTCTGGAACTTTTTCTCTGGCATGTTTATTATTCCCTTTATATTCGATGAGAAGCCAGACGGGACCTTCATACAGAGCAGGCATTCAAAGAAGATTTCCTTCTCTTCTTTGGTAAGAGCGTAGCTGGCAGGACCTTCATACTGCTTTGGAGGCATGCCATCTTTTTCGTGCACACGTTGCTGGTCCTCTCGTGCCTCCGGTGTATCTTTTGTCTTCCCATACACGCCCAAGAAGCCTAGCAAGTTCACGCAAAGATTCTTCGTCACGTGCATCACGTCGATTGAAGAGCGGACCTCTAGGTCTTTCCAGTAGGGTAGGTCCCAAAATATAGATTTCTTCTTCCACATGGGTGCGCGTCCCTCAGCGTCATTCGGAACAGATAGTCCGCCGGGACCCTTTCCAAAGATTACTTGTAAATCATTGACCATAGCAAGTATGTGATCACCGGTACAGATGGCGGGCTTCTTCCGGTGATCTGCCTCGCCTTTGAAATGCTTGCCTTTCTTTCGACATTGATGGTTGGTCGGAAGAAATTGACGATGCCCCAGGTACATATTCTTCCTGCATTTGTCCAGGTATATACTTTCGGTGTCATCTAAACAGTGCGTGCATGCGTGGTATCCTTTGTTTGTCTGTCCTGAAAGGTTACTGAGAGCAGGTCGATCATTGATGGTTACAAACAGCAACGCATGCAGGTTAAATTCCTGTTGTTTGTGCTCATCCCTTACACGTACACCGTTTCCATTCCACAGCTGTAAAAGTTCTTCAACTAATGGCCTTAGGTACACATCAATGTCGTTGCTGGGTTGCTTAGGGCCTTGGATGAGAACTGGCATCATAATGAACTTTCGCTTCATGCACAGCCAAGGAGGAAGGTTATAGATACATAGAGTCACGGGCCAGGTGCTATGATTGCTGCTCTGCTCCCCAAAAGGATTAATGCCATCCGCGCTTAAACCAAACCATACGTTCCTTGCGTCACCTGCAAAGTCCTCCTAGTACTTTCTCTCGATTTTTCTCCACTGCGACCCGTCAGCGGGTGCTCTCAACTTCCCGTCTTTCTTACGGTCCTCTCTGTGCCATCGCATCAACTTGGCATGCTCTTTGTTTCTGAACAGATGTTTCAACCGTGTTATTATAGGAGCATACCACATCACCTTGGCAGGAACCCTCTTCCTGGGGCGCTCGCCGTCAACATCACCAGGGTCATCTCGTCTGATCTTATACTGCAATGCACCGCATACCGGGTATGCGTTCAAATCCTCGTACGCACCGCGGTAGAGGATGCAGTCATTAGGGCATGCATGTATCTTCTGCACCTCCAATCCTAGAGGGCATACAACCTTCTTTGCTGCGTACGTACTGTCGGGAAATTCGTTATCCTTTGAAAGCTTCTTCTTCAATATTTTCAGTAGCTTCTCAAATCCTTTGTCAGGTACACCATACTCTGCCTTCCACTGCAGCAATTCCAGTGTGGTACCGAGCTTTGTGTTGCCATCTTCGCAATTGGGGTACAACCCTTTTTTGTGATCCTCTAACATGCGATCGAACTTCAGCTTCTCCTTTTCACTTTCACACTGTCACTTTGCATCAACAATGACACAGCGAAGATCATCATTGGACACATCGTCTGGTTCCTCTTGATCTTCAGCTTCCCCCGTTGCAGCATCACCGTATTCAGGGGGCACATAGTTGTCATCATCCTCTTCTTCTTCGCTGTCTTCCATCATAACCCCTCTTTCTCCGTGCTTGGTCCAAACATTATAGTGTGGCATGAAACCCTTATAAAGCAAGTGGGTGTGAAGGGTTTTCGAATTAGAGTAAGACTTCGTATTCCCACATATAGGGAATGGACAACACATAAAACCATTCTGCTTGTTTGCCTCAGCCACTTGGAGAAAATTATGCACGCCCTTAATGTACTCGGAGGTGCGTCTGTCACCGTACATCCATTGCCGGTTCATCTGCGTGCATTATATATAATTAAGTGTGTCAAAAACCATTACAGAACATCATGAATACAGAAGTGACCAAATTAATTAATAGAAGTTCATCATCACATTAAAACCAAAGTACATACATAGTTCTCATTGAACAACATATAGCTCTCCAGAGTATCTAATTAAACCATACATTGAAACTATCTAAAACATTTCAATGCAACAACAAATGCGATCATAATCGCAACTAAGGTAACAATTGATCCAACGGCATAATGATACCAAGCCTCGGTATGAATGGCATATTTTCTAATCTTTTTAATCTTCAAGCACATTGCATCCATCTTGATCTTGTGATCATCGACGACATCCGCAACATGCAACTCCAATATCATCTTCTCCTCCTCAATTTTTCATTCAAGTAATTGTTTTCTTCTTCAACTAAATTTAACCTTTCGACAATAGGGTCGGTTGGAATTTCCGGTTCACATACCTCCTAGATAAAAAAAATCTATGTCACGTTGGTCGGCATAATTGTCATAAACACTAAATGAACCAAATAGTTATAAAAGATGATATATACCACATCCGAATCATAGACAGGACGAGAGCCGACGGAGGCGGATACCCAAACCATCGCACTATATAATAACAAATAATAATAAAAGTAAGAAAATTACACATGTATCTATCTAAATCATACAAGTAAGAACTTTTTTCTTTTACAAAGAAGATAAGACCAAGAGGCTCACCACGGTGGTGCCGGCGACGAGATCGGCGCGGGCGATCGACGGCGGTGAGGACGGGGACGGGACAGGACGGACCACCAAACCTAGACAAATCTTAAGGAAAATGGAGCTTGGACAAGGAGCTTCGAGAGGAGAAAGCTTAAGTGTGGCTCGGGCATTTCATCGAACACCTCATGTACATAGGAGGTGAGCTAGAGCACCACAAAGCTCTTCCATGGCCGGCCAAAAAAAATAGAGCACTCCACTGCTCTGCTCGCGGGCAAGGGGGTATATATAGGCATCTCATTGGTCCCGGTTCGTGGCTGGAACCGGGACCAAAGGACCCCCTTTGGTCCCGGTTCCAGCCACGAACCGGGACCAATGGTTGTGGGCCAGGAGCGAGGCCCATTGGTCCCGGTTCTTGTCTGGAACCGGGACCAAAGGGTCCAGACGAACCGGGACCAATGCACCACGAGGCCTGGCCGGCCCCCTGGCCTCACGAACCAGGACGGATGCCCCCTTTGGTCCCGGTTCATGAGTGAACCGGGATTAATGGGCTTAGCCGGCCTGGACCAAAGCCCTGTTTTCTACTAGTGTAGCTTGACAGTTGATGAATAGATCTAAAGTTTTCTCACCAAAAAAAGAATCAAGTCTATTATATATTTTTACAAAAACATATATTATTAACTTTCAACGGAAACACCGTGCCTCCTCACACCAGTTTCTGATTTTTTATTTTATTTTATTTTAAAAAGCTTTTGATTTCTGAGCTACCCAGCCACCAGGGAAAGAGCACTCGGACCCAGTCGCTGCTAGGGTTTCTCCTGCCTCTCACCCACGCCAGTCCACCTCATCTTCTGTGGCCTTAGGGCCATGAAGGTGTGGTGGATCCCGACTCTTGACAGCGGGAGGGCTTAATTTTTGGATGCTTTTCTGAGTTTTCTTAAGGTTTGTGTCCTTCTCGAAGAGACGAGGCGGCGGCGACTCTCTAAAGATGGAATAACGTTCTTCCCGCATAGCCCCCATCTCGGTGGTGCTTCTAGCGTCATCGGAGGGTGTGTGGAGATTTGTCTCCGGCAGATCTTGCGGGATTTGTCTCTGGCAGACCTTTGGGGCCTTAGCATGACGACTTCCTAACTGTCTACTATAACAAGTTTTTCCCGGCTCCAGTAAGGTAGGGGCGATGACAGCAGCGTGTCTTTGGCTCGCTTCAGTGCTTGTAGTCGTCGCTAGGTGGTCTATGGATCAAGATGTAATTTCTATTACTTCTGGTATTTGTTGTACTATCATGATTGATGATGAATAGATTGAAAGTTTTCCAGCAAAAAAAAGCCTTTGGTTTATTCATAATATGTAACAACGGTACACACATTCTCGTAAGTATTAGAAATTATCACCAAATACATGAAACATCTAGCAACGACTGCAAACACGGGAGCAAACCTAAGTTATTGTCATCATCGCCCCTCCTTTACCAGAACCGGGCAAATCTTGTTGTAGTACAAAGTCGAGAACTCGTCGTGCCAATGTCCCAAGGGACCAGCCCACCAAAACAACGACAGTGGACAATGAGAAGCATATATTGGAAGGGTCACACATGCAAACACACCAACGAAAACAAGCACCCACCCTCCCCCGAATCAAGATGGATCCACCAAAGTAAAAAAGCGACCAGATCCAAGCAGATCTATCAGAGACCAACACCGACTAGATCCAAGAGGATCTGTTGGAGTGGAGATAAAACGGGAGGACATTATTCTAACCCTGGGATGTCGCCACCTCGTCGTCTCGACCAAGAAACTAAAACTACCTAAAGCAAGGATGAGGTCCCCCTTGCTGATGGGGTGGGTGGGGTCTGCGATACATCCAGGTCCAATAAGACCACCAGAAGCAGGACAGAACAATGTCGATGCCAGTGAGAGGGATAGAACGTAATATCCTCACAATCACGTGTGGAGGGAGATCTGAACAATTCGCTTGTTTACCCTTAAATGTGTGCTTCTATTTCATATTGCATTTTTTAAATTTTAAATTAATAAAATAAGGATATGCAGAATAATGCCTCCTTTATGCCCATGCTTTGATTGCACAAGTATAATATTGTGAAGTAGACGCATTGTGTGTCCAATTAAGGCAAAAAATTATTGCAGTAAAAGAAGTCGTTTTGCATCATCATTAGTGAACTCACAAATTCCCGAATCCTGAAATCCATAGGCAAGGGATGGCCTGGGTTATATATCTGTGACAACAGATTTCATGCTATATTGAGGATCAATCAGGGGTCTCACCTTTCTGGAAAAAAAAAATTGAGGCAATGCATCATATCTTTTTCAACATGCATTATAGGCTTGACATCTTATTTTATTAATAATGTTGCAAGGAGCCTTTTTTTTGAGAAAACACTCGTATTCATTCAAATGCGAACCAAGGCAGTACAAAGACGCGCACGACGCCACTGAGACGACCAGGACAGCTGTCCCACCAAACTTAGACAGAGCACCCTGAAGAAGTTAACAATCACAACCAAGTCCCTGGGACCCTGTTCATCCTCCTCCTCAAGCACGCCTGCTCGAACTCTGCCTCCGCCAAAGCTCGGTAGAGTCGCCAGCCATGCAACCAAGGGCAACAGGAGCACCATCACCATCACCATCAAAGGGCTTTGTGAGCCGCATATAGGTCCCATCCAAGCTGACAGGAACCAAGGTCGGGTTCCGGCGCATCGACCGGGGAAAATCCCCGTGCTCCTCTTTCCCCGGAACTGCTGCTGCCACCGGCCACCGCCAGCGAGGAACAGCAACTCCGTCCACCACGTGCACCACAAAACCACAGCCTCTGGATGCCTACAGTTTCATCCCGCAGAAGCTCCTGTACACGCCACGAAGCCAGCCAGCGACGAAAGCCACCGCAACGCAGCGCCCCCAGCACCTCCATGACGAGACCAGAGCACAACTCACCAAGACGAAGATGGAGACGGGGGACAAAAAGCTCACCAGCACGACGTCGCCTTCGCCACGACCGCCACGCCTAGAGCACGCCAGCTCGACGGATCGACGGATCCCCGAGCACAAAAAGCCGGAACCAGATCGGCTCCACCAAAAGCAGCAGCCACCTCCGCCCCAGCACCAAACCTCACCCGATCCATAGGACCGGCGAGACACCACACCTCCAACCTCACCGTCGCCTCAGAAGAAGACGCCAAGAAGTGGCTGAGGTCGAGGTAAACTTATTCGCCATGACGCCGCCGCCACCTCCAAACCGGCGCCATCCGAAACCCTACTCCTACGCTGTACAGGCCGGGGACACAGATCCGGGCCTCCCCATCTCTCCCGCCGCCGCCAGGGCAGCCGGAGAGATGAGGAGCCCACGGCCTGGCCGGCGGCTGACGGAGGAAATTTGTCCGCCTCCCTTTCGCCTCTCGAGTGAACAGTGCTAAGGGGAGGGGAAAGTGACTTGTTCGATAAAATGGCATGATAATCTTATCCCCGTGAATTAATTAAAGCGAATGTGACATAATCAGCCATGCGACTATGGTTTAGACGCGAACACCTTTTTCACCATATAATTGTTAGACTTGCTCTTGTTCGTGCAATATGTGTATAACGCTATATCAGTATCTCTGTTTTATCTGTTATAATAACCGTACGCATGTGCAAGAATGTCATCTCAACATACAACTATGAATAGGATAAGTCCACCTCAATATGCAATCATGAATCGGAAAAGACCAAATATTATTCTACTCGAACTATGTTTGAAGGTTGCAATCATGAATAGGTAAATGGTGTTGCTAAATCTCAATCGAGTGAGACTTTGTTAAGTCTCAGTCGATGTCATATTCATAAGATCTTACATGGAGATCCGTCCAAAAAAGAGTTTTCTTTTTTATTTTTCTACATGTTATGTCACTCGATTAAGACTTGGTTAAGTCTTAGTTAACCGAGATCTAGCGACACCCATAGATAAACATTTTGACTCCATGGTTTCCTTGTTTTCGTGGCTCACAAACTTCAAAGCCTTGGAAACAAGAAGACGCTCCGCATAGCCAAGGAAAACCACCCAAAAGAGACCATCTCACTTCACACTCCACAAGCTCGACCGCTTCCTGTGTGCGCGCGTCCATCTACGTACGTGCGTGCATGCATGGATGCATGCAAAGGTTAGCTAGCCATTCTGGAACTTTCAGCTCTCGACACCTAGGATCGACACGGAGCTGCTCCTGCCTACACGTACGTGCGCACGTAGTGTGCTTCAGATATTTCTAACCAGCTGAAAAGGCCAGTCATATCATAGGATGTACACCACTAGTAGTCAACTAGGAGTGGCCACTCAACGGCCAATAATATATCCGGATGTTGCTTTGTCACTCTCCTCTTTTGCTGGACCATACCGGTAGCTGATGAGATGATTAACACCTACCAACCTAGCAGTTTTAGGCTGGACTTTTTTATTTCTTATAAGCTGGACTTTTTATTTTTGTGGTAAGACGATTTTTTCCCTATTTAATTGTGTTGGACATGTCGGTTATGTGCATCGTGTTATGTAGTGCTCAGGAATTCGCTTGGTGTGATGGTATCGCCTCGATATATCAATTATATATGGATCCAATAAAAAGAACTAACTTGATGGGGAGAATCTGTTTACTAAACAGTTTGACTAACTTCCATTGGTCAAAGTTGGATTAAATTCTTTTGCGTGGGTGGATTGAGATCGGACGGCTAGGATCGCACTTGCAAGCGGAGTTCTCCATCTTCCTACTCGGCACGTTCAACTCCGATTCGTTTGCCTCTTCTTCTTCCTCCACTTGATCGGCTCCACCACCGCCCCCAGATCGGGCACGTGCTTCCTGAGTGGCAGAGCATGACTCCTATACCGTTGTCTTACCTTCACTTCGGCCATACCCCTGTAGGTGCCATTGCCGTCCCGCTCTGACTCCAATAGTGTCGTTTTGTCATCGGCCCGATCTATGAAGCTTTGTGTCTTCAGCGATGCCGTCCCACGTCATCTTTGGCTGCAGCTCAAACCGCGTCTCGCCTCCACCCAGCTCCATTATCGTATCGTTGCCAGGTTCATCATGGGCTTGTCACTGAATGAAGACGAAGAGAAGATTGTCTGAAAGATAACTCTTTTCCCTACTGCGAAATAGCTATAACACGCACTGCTTTGTGGGTCGAGTATGATATTAGCGTTCCGTGATCCTAGTACATAATTAGAAGGGTGACGTGGAAACTTTTCATGTTTACTAGCCCTTTTTGTGATTGTGTTATAGGAATATTGTGAGAAGTGTTGTTTCACATTTTCTGGGTGTTTTCATATGTTGTAATGTACCCCCTTCTTCCCAAAATATAAGGCGTGCCTGACTTTTTCTATTCTTTGACACACAAGTTTAACTATAATTTTCACGTATAGTATATCCATAGAATTAGTATAAAGATATATGAAATAAAACTGTTTTACAAAACAAATATGACAATACTATGTATACCTGTCCAATCCATATAGTTTGCTATATATTAATTGGTGGTCAAAGTTGTGCATTAACAAACCAGGTTGTTAGCAAGAAACTCATTATTATTATTTTCCTCTTTGGAAAGCAACCGAGTTCGCACAAGTGCGCTGCATTGTATTTATTTTGAAAAGTATCAGATATACTAGAATATGAATGCTTTTGAGAAAGGGCGATGTATATACCAGCCGCAGCCTGGTCGCATGCATGGCTAGTTGGCATATTCTCCTGTTGTTTTTGGACTGCAGAGGATCTGAGTAGCTGATCGCCTGATAAGTAGGAACATTCGTAGAAAGCAAACAACTGCAAGTGCAGGGTGCGAAAAGTGTGAAGCAACGATAAAGCCAAAAGAATGTTGGAATTAACAAGGTAAAATGGTGAGATGCACAAAAAGTGTATATATTTTTTTCTACTTCATGAATATGAGTTTAAACTTCAAATTTCACATAGTTGTCAAACAACGCCTTGTAACAAACAATATCCTTTTGATATTTTCTACAACTTCCAAACATCATTGTCACATATATTTTTTCTGTTATAAATTAGTTTTCACTAAATGCTTTCCCTCCCGAAGAAGATCTACCTGACAAGTGAAAGGGTTATAGTACTTCACTTTGTTTGATTATGTGTCGATTTACAAATTCCAAATATAATAGGAGTACTATTTGCAACTAGCATGGGGAAGCATTTTGGCGAGTGCATATATTGCGCTTCCACACCTTAAATGCTCCCAACCTTTAAAGCAAATAACTTTTTTTTAAACCAAACAGTAAACTGTGAATGTTCACAAGACATGTGTCTACAATCCCTAAAAAGTCAAATCCAAATTCGAAATGCACATGCAGAAACAAAAAGGATGAATCAGGATGAGAATAGTGCATGCTTTTTGCTTTTGTATTTTTACGGCACTATTCATATGGATTTGTCCTTTTTGTTTCTTCACATGTATTTCAAACTTGGATTTAAGTTTATTTTAGAGATTGTAGAAAAATGTGCTGAGACATTTGAAAAATAATTTTAGATTTTTTTTAAAACATCTAATTTGCTTTCTACAGGATGGAGCATTTAAGGTGTAGGAGCACCTGATGTTTTCCCTGCATTTAAAAAAAACAGCCATATATATTAATTAATTAAAAATTAAAGTTCTTACAATCGTTCATTATAGAGTTTGCCACGTAGGACAGAATACTATTACAAAGCACACCATCGGACCTACTATCAAAACTAAACTTAGCAATCTCATGCGCTACTATATTGGCCTGCCAATCAATCTTCATAATATTGAGATTATCAATTAACTTTGAGACGCTCAGTCCTTCCTTTTTCAGATCATCAAGAGGGCACCTGTCTATGATCTCTTTTGCCAGAAAAGATGCCACAAAAAGAGCAGTCGGTTTCCAAAATAATTGATTCGTGAAGAGTAATACCAATGTATAACCCGGCGAGGCACACATGAAGTTTCGCTTCATTCACACAGGTACACAACCGAATAAAGTCCCACGACGAAACGATGACATCGCCCAGATGATCCTTGGCGACAACTCCTACGCAAACAGATCTCATGCCCTCCACAAAACTAGCGTCAACATTTATCTTAATATAATGAGGCTTTCAAAGAACACGATCTTTCGTCGGAAAATTAACGTACCTCCAACTATCAGTCTTCCCCTTACCTTTGTTGCTTAAATCCATCTGTACACAGGCCTTGGCTGACCAGGAGGTCTTCCAATAATTTTCAACAAAGATAACTGAGGCGGACACAGATTCTTTGCCCCTTCCAAAAAACAAATCGTTTCTGAAATGCCAAGCTCTCGAACATAAATAAAACTTGCTCGCGCACCTGCAACCCCAGCTGGTCCAACAAAATAAGAAGTCAACCCGGACCCGTAAATCTGAATAACTCCTCTCCCGGAATATTCCACACTTCCTTCAAGTCTAAACGCAAAGCACGAGCCTTAGGACAAGTCACAGGAGCATGAAAAATAATTTCATCTTCAACACCATATATAGAGCACAAACCTGAGCAGCAACTAAAAAAAACAAAGTATTTTTTTTTCAAATTTATTGTTCATCCAAGAGCACGTGAGCTCGGGTTTTATTTTGAGTACTGTACGAGCACATACTTTTTTCTTCTTCTAATAAATGCATTAGTTTTTCCTTTTGTTGCCGGCTATTGCAGGCTGAGTGCGACCAAACAATATTTGGCACGACCAGTTCGAAGCATCACTCGTTTCTTTCCGCCTCCTCTCGCTAAAAAACATTCTTTAAATCATCTTCTTTTGTTTTTCTACTATTTGATAACAATGACCTAACACGCGGAATTGATTTTGGACGATGGATGCAATGCCTGCTGCCTGCTGGTGCCCTTGGGCTGGGCCAGGGGACAAGTCTTGGTCAACAGACATCCAACCAACACTGACCACGACTCGCCATGCTACGTGTACTTAGCAGGGTGCACAGTGGAATCGATCAATTCTATTATTATTGCAAACTGAGACGTAGCTCAGATGGTTTGGTTTGTAGGCTTGACACTGATATTTGATATATATTTTTATCTGTGTCAGACTTTTCAATGATGTTTGTTTCAATAGGAGGGATGTTCTCATCGATGCGTATGTGGTGTTCGTTTCAAGATGTTGTGCCATTTCAGTATTTTGATGTGCTTATAGGGATAGAATACGTGTGCGTACGTTCATATGATGAATGAGTGTATGTATGGTCTATGTGAGCATATGTGATTGTACTTTGTTAAAAAATCAAGTCTATTGTATTTTTACAGAAAATTATATTATTAATTTCCAACGGAAACATGGTGCCTCCTCACATATTAAAAGAATCCTCTGATTTCCGACGGTACCCAACTGTCAGGGAAAGAGCGCTCGAACCCAGCCACTGCTATGGTTTCTCCTGCCTCTCGCCCGCGCATGTCCACCTCATCTCCTATGACCTTAGGGCCATGGAGGTGTGGTGGATCCCGCCTCTTGACGGCGGGAGGACTTTATTTTTGGATGCTTTTCTGATTTTTCTTAAGGTTTGTGTCCTTCTCGAAGAGATGAGACAGTGACGACTCTTTAAAGATGGAATAAGGTTCTCCCCGCCTAGCGCCCGTCTCGGTGGTGCTTCTAGCATCATCGGAGGGTGTGTGGAGATTAGTCTCTCGCAGATCTCGCAAGATTCAGTCAGCGTTTGTCTTTGGTAGATCCAAGTGAATTCGGTCTTTGTTCGTGTGCCTACAGGTTCGATCCTTCCGATCTAAGCTTCTCTTCGGTGACGGCGGTTGATGTTCTGGTGTGCTGGTCCTTTGGGGTCTTAGCACGATGACTTCTCGACTATCTACTACAATAAGTTTTGCCCGGCTTCAGTGAGGGAGGAGCGATGACGGCAGCGTGCCTTCGGCACGCTTCAGTGCTCGTAGTCGTCGCTAGGTTGTCTATGGATCTGGATGTATTTTTTATTATTTCTAGTATTCGTTGTACTATCATGATTGATGATGAGTAGATTGAAAGTTTTCCCGCAAAAAAAATATCTTTGATTTATTCATAAGATGTAACAACGGTACAAAAATTCTCGTAAATATTAGAAATTATCACCAAGTACACTAGCAACGACTGCAAACACTAGAACGAGCTGAGGATATTGTCATCATTACCCCTCTTTTACCAGAACCGGGCAAATCTTGTTGTAGTACAAAGTCGAGAACTCGTCGTGCCAATGTCCCAAAGGACAAGCCCACCAAAACAACGACAGTGGACGATGAGAAGCATAAATTGGAAGGGTCATACATGCAAACACACCAACGAAAACAAACCCCTCTCCCGCGAATCAAGATGGATCCACCAACGAAAAAAGCGACGAGATCCAAGCAGATCAATCGGAGACCGACGCCTACTAGATCCAAGAGGATATGTTGAAGTGGAGATAAAACGGGGGGACATTATTATAACCCTGGGACACCGCCACCTCGTCGTCCCGACCAAGAAACTAAAACTACCTAAAGCAAGGATGAGGCCCCCCTCGCCAGTGCAGTGGGTGGGGTCTGCCACACACATCCAGGTCCAATAGGACCACCAGAGGCGGGACAGAACAACATCGCTGCCGGTGAGAGCGCTAGAACGTAATATCCTCACAATCACGTGTGGAGGGAGATCTGAACAATTCTCTTGTTTACCCTGAAACATGTGCTTCTATTTCATATTGCATTTTTGTTTGATTTTAACTTAACAAAATAAGAATATGCAGAATAATGCCTCCTTTATGCCCATGCTTTGATGGCACAAGTATAATATTGTGAAGTAGATGCATTGTGTGTCCAATTAAGGCAAAGCAATTTACAGTAAAAGAAGTCATTTTGCATCGTCATTTTTTTTTTTGAATTGTTTGGATTGCTTGTCATATGTGTCACGTGGTAAAATGAGTTTTGCATGGTCATTAGTGAACCCACAAATTCGCGAATCCTGAAATCCATAGGCAAGGGATGGCATGGGTTATATATCCTTGGCAACAAATTTCATGCTATATTGAGGATCAATCAGGGGTCTCACCTTTCTGGAAAAAAAATTGAGGCAATGCATCATATCTTTTTTCAACATGTATTATAGGCTTGATATCTTATTTTATTAATAATGTTGAAAGGAGCATTTTTATTTCTTAAGTGTGGCATGTTAATCTTATCCCCGTCAATTAATTAAAGCGAATCGACATAATCAACCATGACACTATGGTTTAGACTGGCCACAGTGGGAGTAACTTCAAGAATAACATCGGATCCAACTCAGCAAATTTGCCTATGTGGCAATGAGTTAATGAGGAGAGAGGTAAATTGAGTAACTTAGCTACTTCCTCCGTCCCGGTGTATAAGTCATTCGCGTAGTTCTAGGTCGATAATTTAACTATCTAAATATGTATTATATTTGACAAAAAATATATATTTAGAAACTACATCCGTGTAGAAATCTAGTGGTATACTTTTCATGACATATAACACATATTTAATTCATCAAATCGATGACCTAGAACTACGCGAATGACTTATACACCGGGACGGAGGTAGTAGTTATCATTCTACGAGTAGCATCACACATACCAACACAAAATGAGTCTATAACCTAATAAATGAATCTTTGCATATGACACTACACATATGTTTTTTTTTTTGAGAATCGACACTACACATATGTTACTATCCACTATAAAGGTAGTAACATAGTCTAGGATAGCGTGTATGTTACAAGTGTAAGTTACTCTTCACTGTGACTAGTCTTAGACGTGAACACTTTTTTCACCACATAGTTGTTAGACTTGCTCTTGTTTTTTTTTTTTGCATGGTAATACGTATCTCATTCATATTATAAAGATCAAAGTACAGGTCATGTAAGGACCGACATGACAAAACTGAAAAGATGGTTGAACATCTCTGAGCTTGACACCAACGCCCGTCACCTGCCTCCGGCACCACCATAGCAGCCACCGAAGAAAAGAATGACAGATCACCTCCTCACCCGAGCTCGACGCGACTCCATCGCTGATATGCAGCTTTGCGGACCTCCAAGGTGGCTCACCAAAAGTGAAGCCCTTGCCGTTGAACGAATCAGACCGGGGCAACACCCCGGACACGCCATCGAACTCCAGATCTGGCACCCCACCACGACTAAGACGCCGAAGGAGGAAACCATACCTGCCATCCACGAACCACGAACCTAGCACACGTTTCGTCTCTCAGATGTCGTCGATGCAGACTTGCTCTTGTTCGTGCAATATGTGTATAACGCTATATCAGTATCTCTGTTTTATGTGTTACAATAAAAATATGCATGTGCAATTGTCAACCTTCGGTCCCCCGTGTTCCATTGTTGTTCGTCTACAATATTTTCTCACTACTCTACGAGGTTTCTTACAAAAATCTGTCTATAGACAAACCTAAGAAGTATGTCACTATGTTTCATAGCTGCAAATTGTTGGTGTAAATTGTCATGTTTTAACTAAATTATTTCGTCTGGCCACAACTAAATAAAGTTGGAGAGCAATGCACACAAAATCCACACATATCCCTTCATAATCCTAATACTATCTCCGGTGAGGAAGGGGGTTGACGGCGGCATGCCTTCAACTCGCTTCCGTGCTTGTAGTTGTCGCTAGGTGCTTTATAAACCGGGTTGTAATTTTTATTACCTCGAGTGTACTCTGTACAGTCATGATTGATGAATAGTACGAGTAGATTGAAAATTTCTCTAAGAAAATAAATAATAATGTTTGCACTAGCGGCGGTTTCCTTGTTTTCTTCGCTCACAAACTCCAAAGAAACAAGGAGGCGCTCCCTCCTCATAAAGCCAGCCAAAGGGAAACCTCCCAAACCAAAACCAAAAGAGACCATCCCACTTCACACTCCAGAAGCTCGGCCGCCTCCTCTCCTGTATGCTCGCCGCCGGCGATGCCCAGCCAGCTGAAGCGCCCCTCCCTCGGCCGCCTGCTCGCCGCCCTCCGGTCGCCGTCCCGCGTCCCGGTCCAGACCGGCTTCCCCACCTCGCTCGCCGACCTCGTCGTCAAGAACCATGGCCGCCTCAGGAAGCCCCGCAAGCCGCGCCGCCCCACCGCCCTGGCGCTGCCTCCGTCTCCAGCGGAGACCCCGGTGGTTGTAGAAGGCTCTTCGCTGCCGCCATCGCCCGAGCCTCTCTCGCCCGTGGTCGTGGAGGACTCATCGGCCCCGGTGACGCGGCGGCTGGACGCGCCCAAAGGCGCCGCCTTCTTCCGGCCCCGCCCGGAGCTCCTCGCGCTCGGCGGGGCCGTGGCGCTCGCGCTGCTCGCCGTGTGGAGCGAGGGGACCGTCGCGGCCTTCACCGTCGCCTCGCTGTCGCTGCTCTGGATCGAGTCGGCCTCCCACCGGCGCCGGCGCTCGCGCCCGGAGGAGCTGCCCGATTCGCGCGGCCGCGCCCCCGTCTCGCCGATTCGGGAGGTGGAAGAAGCGCCCGGCTGCTTCGATTCCGACAAGAGTAGCGAGGCCCCCTCCCCTCGGCCCTCTGAGCTCGTCTCCGGCGGCGAAGATCGGGCCACCCCGAAGAGGAAAGCGAGGAGATCGCTGAGGAAGATAATCTCCAAGACGCTGCAGAAGAAGCCCAAGGCGAAGGACGCCTCGGCCTCTACCGACGTCGAGGTCGGGCAGCCGGACGACGCCGAGCCAGTTAGAACCGAGGCCTTTGTAATTCCAGCCCCTTCCCTGGCCGAGCAGACACCGTCGGAACCAAGCACAGTGTCTTCGCCGACGTCGTCGGAGATGGAGAGGCGAGGGGGCAGATTCCCCCTGGCGGCGTTCGTCCCGGTCATCCTCGCCGGCCTCGCCGCCGGGAAGCTCCCGGCGACGGCGCTGGCCGTGCTCTGCGTGGCCTTCTTCGGCCGGCGCCGTGGAGCGAATTTAGGCAGCCAGTGACCGGCTGAGTGAGAGAGTTCCGATCCCCTCGAAACCGGGGGAGATCCGTCCGTCCGTTTGTAAAAAATCCGAGACAGAAGAAGAAGAAATCCATACATGCTGAATGTTGATCCCGCTTTTCCACCGTGCTCTTGTTCGTCTGGTTCTTGAATCGGGGTGGAAATTCTGCTGTCATGTCATGTCATGCCTGAATTTCTTTCCTGCGTGCGGTGCGGCATGTTGAATTGAACAGTTCTTGGCTGACAGTGATCGTGCAAACCGTTAGCGTGCGACCACACTTCACAAGTCAGACGCGACGGTGTCGATGGTGATGATGGACGGATGGATGGATGAATTTATCTACGGGATGAAAATGAAATGGAATTAAACTGAAATTCTGTCGGCGTCAGAGATTCAACTCCCGGGGAGCCCACATCATCATAATACTACTACCTGAGTTGATCGGTCTCTCGTTTTTCTTGCTTCCATTTGGCGATCAATTAACCAATAATTGCAATTGCGTCCAAGAGGAGATCGGACCAAATGTGGGCGTTTCCCATGTGCGTAAGTTTCCGTGATGGTAACACCAACCACACCACGACAGATAGAGAGAGATATCGTCGTTCAGGTTAAGGTTCTTGGTGAGAAAATATCGCGTCACCTTCTTGATACCAACTGATAAACAATCAGCGTGCTGTGGTCTGTGTCTGTGGGCTACATCTTCTTCGGTGTAGCATCGATCCTATGAATTCTGAGTGCTAAATCATGTCTGTCAGTGGGTTTTTTTTTCTTCTTCTTTTTTTGGCGAATGTCAGTGGTTGGGTTTCAGATATCTCGTCTGCCAGATCGTGATGAACTCTGAACTGAAACCAGCTTTCCTGGAAACAGCATGCTGAAACCGAGCAATCAACCTCTGCATCTTCAGTTGCACGACAAATGTATGCACTTTGCATACTTTTGGTCGCCATCAACCAATCATCTTATACTGTACAATAAGGTGATATCACCACACTTATCTTGGCGATGTCATGTCCGTACGTAAGATGATTGCTAAGCTAAAAGATGATCGCGGTCCTTCGCGCTTAAGATAAGACATGATTCTCTGTTAGCAAGATGTAAGCTCTTATTCACATTTTTTTTGCCTACTTAATTTTAAGCATTACATAATACTACCTCCGTCACAAATTTACTTGTCTTAGATTTGTCTAGCTAGATACGGATGTATCTAACACTAAATCGTATGTATGTAAACAAATCTAAGACAAGTAATTCATGATGGAGGGAGTACTAGAGACATGGCAGCATTGTTGTCGCCGTCAATACAATAGGAGATAAGGTTAGCGGTTGTGGGAAATTTTTAGTAGGGGCGTATACGACGACATTATACTAAGGTATCTGTACACTCAAGTGTTTGGTAAATAGGTACGGTTGTTTTGTGGGCGTGATCTACTTCTATGCTAGGTCCACTCTCGACTCCTCCGATGTCGATAGTAGGGCTCCCTTGCAGCTATATGTCTCTTCTGAAAAATGGAATGGAAATTCTGTCGGCGTCAGGCATTCAACCCTGGGGGAGCCTACACCATCAAACCATCACAGTAGCCTGAGTTTTTTTTTTTTTTGCGGGGCACAGTAGCCTGAGTTGATTACTCACTCTTTTCTTTTTGTGCAGAGTGATTAGTCATAGCGATGCATACACTCATACCAATCAATCATTAATTGTATCAACATAAATGTGTGCGTTAACACCAACCACACCACAGTAGGCAGATTCGAGTTTTTTTTTTCTTTTTGCGGATTAGCAGATTCAAGTTCTTGAAGAAAACGATCCTTGGATTCTGGTCTTCTTGATTCAGGTATTTATCCTTTGCAAGGTCATGATGAACTTTCAAAACAGTTTTCCTGGAAACAACAAAAATGCAATCGGCCTCTCCAACCCAACCCTCGTTTCTCTGAATATTTGTTATATGTATATGCATTTTCAATCTGTTTAATACTCTGGAATATTGAAGGAAAACAAAAGATCATGGTAAGCATTTACTATGCTACCTGCAACAAGATACTCATAAAATTTAGAAGAGCCATTTCTCCATGGAACTTCACTGTTCAATTGGACAATTATTTTGCACAATTATTGTTCTTGTGAGGCTCATGGGAACTTTTTTTTTCAATTATATTGGACCCACTGCACCAACGGTACCCGATTTGGAGGTTGGTGAAACAGGAGATTGAGGGACGTAGAGTTTCTGCACCCAAGCTCAAATGAGCTCGGGTGAACAGTAAAATCAAAACAAAATAAAAAAAATTCAAAAAATTCCAAATTTTTTTGGAAGAAACATTGACAAAAGTTTTAAGTGCTTGCAAATTTTTTTCATGAAATCACATTCCCATAAGGCGTGGCAAAAAAACAAAATCAGTACTCTGAAAATGCTACTTTCAAAAGCATTTTGGAGCACTGAATTTGTTTTTTTTTCACGCCTTACAGGAATGTGATTTCATGACGATTTTTTGCACGCTATTAGAACTTTTGTCAACGTTTTCCCTAAAAAAAATTGGAATTTTTTCGAAAAAAAATTCGAATTTTTTTGATTTTACTGTTCACCGAGCTCATTTGAGCTTGGGAGCAGAAAAGCACTTTCGGAGATTGAGGAAGATGATTGGTCGAGCACCAGTGGACATTTGTGGATATGGCTACTAGTCTAAGACGCCAAGTCTCTTCATACTATTTAATATTGTAGACAATGAGATTATGTGATATGATGTTACATAAAAATACGAATTGCAGTGCAACAATGTCATTTGTTTTGTCTTTTCAGATGGATGGGCATGAGGCTGAAGTGTTTGTGAAGATCTGATGTGCCGATTTATGTACCAATCAAAGCCGGACACTGTTACAAAGCCACTCACTAGCCGGTGACCATCAATGGTTTTTCATCACTGATGACTACCTCATCGCTGAATGGCCAAATGACTTGTGCGTAATGGCTAGTCATCACAAATCGGCCCCGGGGGGGTGGGTGGGGGGCTCGCTGATGAATATCAAAGGGCCGGCAAATAAAGGTCACCACCGACCATCCGTGTCACTATGGTCGGTCAATGCTGAATATTCACATAACACATATACATGTAATGCTCATTGCACATACATTTTATGTTCACATAACACATAAATTCGTTGCACATACACAATTGCAAACATCAAAGTCAAAACATCTCCATTTGCGATGTTGTTACACACAATAATGCCTTTGCAACGCCAACCCTTGGGCGCAAAGTCTTCCCTTCGGAGCAAAGTCATCACCCACACACCTCCTCGTGGCACTACATCTCGGCTTAGAAAGAAAAGTGGTCCGGTCAACTCCACCATCAGACTAGGAACATAGAACACTTGAGTCCCTCATCGGCTCTATCCTCTGAATTATCCTATTCATACCGAAGGTGATGTGTTCACCGAGGGAAGTTGTCTATACTTACTTTCAGGTTGAACTTTTTGTGCAGTGTGACTAAAAATTAATTGTGGGGAAAAGAACTTGAAGCACATAATGAACATGAACTTTCTTCCCATCAAGCAACCCTATATGTCAAGTGGCTATGTGCATGGTTAGGAATATGTATATGCACTGTGCATACTTTTCCTTTGCCATCAACCTATCTTATCACGTACATTACGGTGATCTCCAAGACTCTTGACTTCTCTTCGCGACGTCATGTCCATATGTAAGATGATTGCTGAGGTAAGAGATAATTGTAATTAATCTTCTCACAATTAAGATAAGACATGTTTCCCTGTTAACGAGATGTCAGCTCTTATTTGTAAAAAAAATCCTACTTAATTTTAAGCATTACATAATACTCCCTCCATCCCGAATTACTTGTCGCAGAATAGAAGATAAGGTTATTGATGGTTAGCGGTTGTGAAAAAAATTAGTAGGAATGCATACTCAGCAAAGTTAGACACGATGGTGTTTGTCTTTAAATAGGTTGAGTCGCATTGTGGGTGTGACCCACTTCAATATTAGGATAAACGCACAGAGTGAGCTTGTCAAGGCTAGGTCCACTCTCGACTCCGGGTCACTTGGGACTCCTCCGATGACGATAGTAGGGCTCCCTTGGAGCTATATGTCTCTTCTTCAAAATGGAATGGAAATCATGTCGGCGTCAGGCATTCAACTCTGGGGGAGCCTACACCATCAAACCATCACAGTACCTGAGTTGGTTAGTCACTCTTTTTTTGTGTGCACAGTGATTACTTATAGCGATGCATACATGCTGACCAACCAATCAATCAATAACTGCGTTAACACCAACCACATCAGAGTAAGAGGAAATATCTGCATTAGTGGATTCATGTTCTTGTAGTTGACAAAATATCTGCAAGAGGAAAAGGATCCTTGGATTCTGGTCTTCTGGATTCTGAGTATATATGGTGTTTGATCATGCCTGTCAATGGTTGGGCTTTCAGGTATTTCCTTTGCAAGGTCATGATGAACTTTAGAAACAGTTTTCCTGAAAAACGGCAAAAATGCAATCAGCCTCTGTACATCCAGATCAATCAATCAACCAATAGTTGCATTGCATCCGAGAGGAAATAAGAGCAAATGTGTGCGTTTTCCATGTGTGTAAGTTTCCGTGGCAGTACTAAAACACACTAACATACGGCAGACACACAGTAGCAACAGATTCTAGTTCTTGGAGAAGACACAAGCTGCCAAGAATCCAGAAAACGTATTGACGACAGACACACAGCAGCAATAGATCGTACTGTACCTGACTGGCTGTCCGTGGTGGTTTGGTTTTCAGATATTTCTTTTGCAAGGTCATGATGAACTTTAAAAACAACCGTCTTGGAAACAGAAAAATAAATGCAATCAGCCTATGTAACAATCGATTGCTGTGAATCTTCGCGTCTCGCGCAAATAGAAGATGTGGAAACAAAGAAACCGTATATGCACAGAATCAACACAGGCACCATCAACGGATCATCTCATAGCATTTCTATCTTTCCTTGATGGGAATCCTATAACATTTATGTCCAAATGCAAGGATAATCATACCCACTGGCATTTGTTGACTCTTTGGTGGAGAAAAAAAATATAGGAATATGGGATTTTCCTTTGGTGACACTACCCATATGTCTAGTTCATCAAAGGAAAAATGGCAGAACATCTTAGAACTCGGTTTTCAAAGAAAAAGAAAAGCAGGAATTTGAGCGCTCCTATGTCTCGACATAAGGAAGCCAAGCGTCAGGGGAGCGCTAGATGGGCCGGCCCAGGTGCACGGGCGGCCACGGCCTCGTTTGTTTTCTTTTCCACGTTTTTTGATTTTGTTTTTTCCTTTTTTAACTTTCTTTTATACTTCCAACTATTCTAAATAAATATATTACAAAAAAACACTTTAGATAAAATCTTAACCAAGCATTTGAATTTATTTTAATGTGTATAGAGAAAATGTTTCTCATGTATATGAAAAATGTATACAATATGTGTGAAAATAGTTGATGATGTATTACAAAAAGTTAATCAACATTTGAAAAATGTTACATGTTATAGAAAAAGTGTTGACCATGTATTGAATATTTTAAATCTTGTATTGTATTTAAAAATGTTACACTTGTATTTGAAAAATGTTAAAAGTATGTAGAGAAAAAATGTTTACCATGTATTCAGAAAATGATAACTTGTATTTAAAAAATGTTAAGCATGTATTAAAAAAACTTTCTTGGCGTATACGAGAAATGTAGAGCAAAAGGCAAAAGAAAAAAAAACAAGAAGGAAACAAATAAAAATGAAGAAAAACAAAAGAGGTGAAAACCAAAAAAGAAATGAAGAAAACCAAACTAAAAAAGAAAAGCAAAGAAAAAAAAGTAAACCGAGAGAGAAACAAAGAAAAACAAAGGAAAATAAAAAAATCCAAGAAAGAAACTAATAAAATTGGTGAAAAAACAAAGAAAACATAAAACCGAGAAAACTAATTCGATCGAAACCCAGTGAATGAAACCCAGCGAATGAAGCAAGCTAATTCGATCGAAACCAGCGCACAAAAAAAAGCAAAAATGGGCCAGCCCAGTAGCTGCTGGGGATAAAACCTTCAACGAGACGTATGTTAGTCTCGCTATAAGCGAGATATAACAAATGTGCAGGAATTTTACAGGTCCATCGGACCTCCTTTTCGTCTTGGGCTAGGCTTGTTAGTATGGGAAGGGCATCTCATGTGTCATCAACAAGCCCAACAAACTATCACCAACCCAGCCCCAACCCATCCCAGAGCTCTAGTTAGAAGGAGAAGCGAATAAAAAACATTAGAAATATGAAATCTTCTTTTGTGGCACTATCTATACATTTGGTCTGAAA
Source organism: Thinopyrum elongatum (assembly GCA_011799875.1). Lineage (NCBI taxonomy): Eukaryota > Viridiplantae > Streptophyta > Magnoliopsida > Poales > Poaceae > Thinopyrum > Thinopyrum elongatum. Next base: position 37,346,281 of record CM022301.1, read on the forward strand.
GGAATAAAGCAAAGGAAATTTCCGTAATATTGTATGTAATGCTTTCGAAAGACCAAAAAAAATGCTAGAGCATCTATATCACTTGTTGCGAGGCGAACATGGTGCTTCCCTACAACGCAAGATAAATGCGTCAGGACCAAGTTCCCCCTCGCCTAGCTCTCACCTGAACCAGCGTATAGCACAAGGTACACACAATTTTTTCCACCTTATTATTTACTTAATTATTTTTTCTCTATTTGTCAAAAAAAAAATAGAAACTTAGTTTTTATGTTAATTTATCTTGCAATTCAAAAAAGTGTCCACACAGTTAAAAAAAATTGTTCATAGAATTCAAAGTAGTGCCCATGCAGTTTTTAAAAACTAGTTTTGAAACTTTTAAAAATGTTTCACGCATTAGGATTTTTTCATGAAAAACTAAATTGTTTACACATTTTAATAAAATGCTACTGGCATTTAAAATATATTGTTACCATTTAACAGAAGATATTCAGACATTTAAAAAATGTTTGTTGACATTTAATAAAAATGTTCCTGAAAATATAGGAATGCATTAGACAACTTTTTAAAAATTGTTCATGACATGTCAAAAAAATTCGTTAACTAAAACTTGGTTGATTAAAAATAATAATGAATTTGAAAAGGAAAAAAGAAATAAAGAAGTTACAAAATCGAATACCTAACATAGAAAAACAAAAGAAACCAGCAGAAAGTTTGCCGAGTGTGGACCGGAGGGTTCTCCAGTTTTTAAAACCGGAGCTAATTGGACCGACAAAGATAGGGCGCCCTTGCGGGCGGTAGCGACCGCAATAAGCGAGATATAGCCCCCGTCGGAGTTCATTTTGGTTCTTAATACACCAGTCTCTGTCAGCGACAAGGACGAGTAGGAGCGGGAGAACGCAAGCATTTCATACCGAAGGCCCACCTGCAAGCCTCGACTCCCCTCTCATCTTGCAGGCCCTGAATGGGCCTTGGGCCATGTAAGCGCTTAAATAGCCATCTTATCCTTGGTGCGCGTGTGTGTGGACGGCAGAACGGCTAGTAGCCGGCTAGGATAGGACCAGATTGTCTCCTACCTCGATCCTCCTTGACTCCGATGTAACTCGAACCCCAAATTCCATGGTGAAATGGATAGATACCTTACATCCTCCCTTTAAAATTTTGGTAACGATTGTTAGCTTCGGCCTGGAAACGAGGAATGCCATGTCACCAAGGCCTATCTGAGAGTAGAGCAAATCATTTAGAGTGGAATCACCAGCTAGGACGTCGGGCTGCATCTGATGCTACTCCTGGACCGTCAGTGAATAACCCAATATGGAGGACGTTATGGAAACTTAAAATTGAAGGAAATATGCCCTAGAGGCAATAATAAAGTTGCTATTTATATTTCCTTATATCATGATAAATGTTTATTATTCATGCTAGAATTGTATTAACCGGAAACCTAGTACATGTGTGAATACATAGACAAAACAGAGTGTCCCTAGTATGCCTCTACTTGACTAGCTCATTCATTAAAGATGGTTAAAGTTTCCTGGCCATAGACATGTGTTGTCATTTGATGAATGGGATCACATCATTAGAGAATGATGTGATGGACAAGACCCATCCGTTAGCTTAGCATAATGATCGTTAAGTTTTATTGCTATTGCTTTCTTCATGACTTATACATATTCCTCTGACTATGAGATTATGCAACTCCCGAATACCGGAGGAACACCTTGTGTGCTATCAAACGCCACAACGTAACTGGGTGATTATAAAGATGCTCTACAGGTATCTCCGAAGGTGTTTGTTGGGTTGGCATAGATTGAGATTAGGATTTGTCACTCCGAGTATCGGAGAGGTATCTCTGGGCCCTCTCGGTAATGCACATCACTATAAGCCTTGCAAGCAATGTGACTAATGAGTTAGTTATGGGATGATGCATTACGGAACGAGTAAAGAGACTTGCCGGTAATGAGATTGAACTAGGTATGAAGATACCGACGATCGAATCTCAGGCAAGTAACATACCGATGACAAAGGGAATAACGTATGTTGTCATTGCGGTTTGACCGATAAAGATCTTCGTAGAATATGGGGGAACCAATATGAGCATCCAGGTTCCGCTATTGGTTATTGATCGGAGATATGTCTCGGTCATGTCTACATAGTTCTCGAACCCGTAGGGTCCGCACGCTTAACGTTCGATGACGATTTGTATTATGAGTTATGTGTTTTGGTGACCGAAGATTGTTCGCAGTCCCGGATGATATCACGGACATGACGAGGAGTCTCGAAATGGTCGAGAGGTAAAGATTGATATATTGGAAGGTAGTATTCGGACACCGGAAGGGTTCCGGAGTATAACGGGTACATACCGGACTACCAGAGGGGTTACCGGAACCCCCGGTGGAAGATATGGGCCATATGGGCCATAGGAGGGAGGCTAACCAGCCCACAAGGGGCTGGTGCGCCCCCCACAAGGGAGGAGGCCGAATTGGACTAGGGAAGGGGGTGGCGCCCCCCTTTCCTTCTCCCTCTCCCTCTCCATCTCTATTTCCACCTCCGAAGAAAGGAAAAATGGGGGGGGGGGGGCGAATCCTACTAGGAGTGGAGTCCTAGTAGGACTCCCCCCATGGCGCGTCCCCTTGGTGGCCAGCCTCCTCCTCCCCTCCTTTATATACGAGGGCAGGGGGCACCCTAGAACACAACAGATATTCTCTTAGCCGTGTGCGGTGCCCCCCTCCACAGTTTACTCCTCCGGTCATAGCGTCGTAGTGCTTAGGCGAAGCCCTGCGCGGATCACATCACCATCACCGTCACCATGCCGTCGTGCTGACAAAACTCTCCCTCGACCTTCTGCTGGATCAAGAGTTCGAGGGACGTCATCAAGCTGAACGTGTGCAGAACTCGGAGGTGCCGTACGTTCGGTGCTTGATCGGTTGGATCGCGAAGACGTTCGACTACATCAACCGCGTTAAGCTAACACTTCCGCTTTCGGTCTACGAGGGTACGTGGACACACTCTCCCCCTCTCGTTGCTATGCATCTCCTAGATAGATCTTGCGTGAGCGTAGAATTTTTTTGAAATTGCATGCTACGTTTCCCAATAGTGGCATCCGAGCCAGGTCTATGCGTAGATGATATGCACGAGTAGAACACAAAGAGTTGTGGGCGATAATAGTCATACTGCTTACCACCAACGTCTTACTTTGATTCGGCGGTATTGTTGGATGAAGTGGCCCGGACCGACATTACATGATCGCGTTCATGAGACTGGTTCTACCGACGCGCTTTGCACACAGGTGGCTGGCGGGTGTCTGTTTCTCCAACTTTAGTTGAATCGAGTTTGACTACGGCCGGTCCTTGTTGAAGGTTAAAACAGCACACTTGACGAAAAATCGTTGTGGTTTTGATGCGTAGGTAAGAACGGTTCTTACTAGAAGCTCGTAGCACCCACGTAAAACTTGCAACAACAAAGTAGAGGACGTCTAACTTGTTTTTGCAGGGCATGTTGTGATGTGATATGGTCAAGACATGATGTGATACACGTTATTGTATGAGATGATCATGTTTTGTAAAAGTTATCGGCAACTGGCAGGAGCCTTATGGTTGTCGCTTTATTGTATGAAATGCATTTGCCATGTAATTGCTTTACTTTATCACTATGCGTTAGCGATAGTTGTAGAAGCAATAGTTGGTGAGACTGTTGGGGAACGCAGTAGAAAACAAAAAATTTCCGACCTACGCACCAGCCCAGGACCACTATGGAGACTGCATACAAGGTTTGATCATTTTCGTTACCGACTCGTAGCGCAGCGGAAGTAGAGTCGATGACGATCGTCGGTGCAGATCCCCGCAGCTAGGATTTACAACCTCCCAACCGCGAGGATGTACTCCCTCATCCGCCACTCGGACAGCCCTCCGGGAGGCGGTCGGACAGTCCCCCGGACGGTGTCGTGGACAGCCCTTCGGGAGGACTCACAGAACTCGGACCGTCACTCGGACAGCCCTTCGGGAGGACACTCGAACAGCCCCTCGGGCAAAAGGACGAAACTACGACCTCTCTACGGGGTTGCACACATACGGTGCCATCTATCCGGCAGGGCTTCGCCGTCCAGAACTAGTTCCCACCGGAACCCAGACAGCCTTTCGGCACTACGAAACTATTTCGTGGGAGGGAGAGAGAATGCCAGATCATGCATGGCTTGTGTGAGAGAGTTGGAGTGGAGTTGGAGAGCACCTCTCCTCCTCCTTATATAGTGGTGGAAGGGGTGGAGGCGGCTGAAAATTCAGCCCACTAAACATGGGGAAAACATGTTCCCACAAAACAAGGAGAACATGTTCCCACCAAACAAGGGAAAAACATGTTCCCTTGTCCATGGTGTTCCCCCATGGGGCCCCACCTTCCTCCCAACACTCTCCACCATTTGTGGGGGCTGCCCCCCACCATGGGCCCCCCCCCCCAACATTTTGTCCAGCCACAAGGGGGCTGCTCCCAAAGGGGGCCCCCCCAAAAACAGCCCCCACGATCCGTGGGATCTTGTCCCCTCACGCTGGGACAAGATGTTTTCCGCGACTATTATTTCTGAAAAATTCCAGAAGGTCCCAGAACATTTCCGGCACCCTCTAAAATTATCTGGACGCGCTCTGGAACATTTCCAGTATGGTGGTTTAATTTAAAACCATCTTTGTTTACCCGGTAAACAACTCCGGCAGCTCCGAAACTTTTTTTTTGGTTTTTTCTCCAGAAAAATTCCAGAAATTACCAGACCAATCTGGCAACCTCCAAAACATTCCCGGTGCTTGCCGAAACCTTTTTGGATCAATGGTTTTATCTGAAACAACTTTTCGGTTTTACCGAAACTTTTTCAGTGTTCTCTCTCCGGAACTCTTCCGTTGTCTCCGAAACTTTTCGGTGATTTTCTCTCAGACTCCCTGTCTAGTATTCAGCAGATAGATGACCCTTAAGCGTGTGACCCTATAGGTTCGGTGAAGTATAGACATGACACGGAACACCTTCCGATCAATGATCAACATCGGAGCCGTGGACACCCATATTGACCCCTATACCCACACGAATGAATATTCGAGTGAACCTCCAGTTGCCGTGTGCTATTCCTGTTGCTTCACGATATGTTACAAATACCCGAGGTTAGACATGTAGGCATTTCCGTGGATCAACAACTTGTCCACTATGCCAGTTACCTCGTTACCGGTATTGTTCTCTTTTCTCGTTACCGTGTTCCGGCATCCCTGTGATCAAATCACAAAGTGTCTGGCCAGACGATGATGGATACCGTAACACCGAGAGGGCCCAGAGATATCTCTCCATCGTCGGGGGAGCAAATCCCAATCTCGAGCTATCAAGTTACTTGACACACTTTTCCATGAACCCGTAAGCCGCCGTAATAGCCACCCATTTACGGATGACGTTTAACAAACCCCAAAGTTCATGAAGCAAGTATGAAGAAACTCGACACTCTCATGGTCTAAGGAATTTTGCAAACATTAACCATCTCTGTGTTATTAACCATTAATATGTGACGAATGTAACTCATAGCATAACATCAATTTGGGTCGATTCAACACAAATGTTCTTCTAACACTGTGCCCTCAAAATTGCTGGCATAGACATGCCCATGATCAGGAAAACAGAACCATCATGCAATACTTGAGCTAGTCTTAGAGGCCAGACTAGGAATACATATTACCGTTTATTATTCCACACGTGCATATGAGTCTTCCTCCGAGCCTCATTTTATTTGCAGACTCGAGAACCATAGCAGTTATAGCATGGAACATAAACCTAATTATGAACAGGGAGATAATCAATAACATTTAATATTGCCTCTAGGGCATATCTCCTACAGACTCCCAATTGCACTAGAGTCAATAATCTAGTTAATGCTAATGCACTTTACACCTGTGGCACACCGGTGTAAATATGCTTCGCTTGTGGTATAGCCTGAATGTTCAACGGATCTGACGACTTCAGCTCCGTGTGTATCTTTGCATATCCTCGCGTTTTCACGCTTTCACAAAAGTCATATTTTGTGTGGACTTGGCTTGATATGTATGCGAATCACAGGTCGAACCTGGATTCCTCAGACTGAGTTATGGAGCAACTACTTGCAGTAGTGTCCCATTGACAAAAGCCATCTTGGAACCATACTAAGTTCATGAATGAACTATATGATTCAACATCTTCTTTGTCGCTTTAAAAGCGGCAACATACTTTGCCTCTGTTATAGAATTCGCCACAGTAACTTGTTTGAACAAATTCCAACTAACTGTGCCACCATATTGTGTGTTACACAAAACCGTCAATTTAAATCGAAAATCGCATGGAGAAATGATGAAGACTGTATCGATGTAACCTTTTACAACGAACTCTTCATGATCTCTACTTGCGAGAAAACTTGTCATCAGTGCTACTATAGTACTCAATGGCCCTTTTTCACTGTTGTCCCTTGATCAATACTTTTGATCACTTTGGTATCTATACTCGCAACAACTTTGGGAGTATTGGACATATCTGGTTGTTATACATACCATGGAATACATGATTAATCCAAACACAAGAGTGTGTGGAATCCCCATCATGTATTTTGCTCATCAGTGTTTTTGGGACACCGAGTCTTGCAAAAACTCTTTCCATGTGACTTCGGCAAGAATCACTCCTTGGCGTTTTAAATGCTAAAAAGTTTTAGCATCTTGTCAATATGTATTTATTGCTTAGCCCCATTAGGTAAATCTATCTTCATAGATCATCATGCCTAATATTAAGGCTATTTAGCCCAAGCACTTCATCAAAAAACTATTTTCAAATGAAGTCCTAATTCGTGTCAAGAATTTTATTTCCAATTAACAATGTGTCAAGCACACAAGGTTTTTAGAAATGTTATTAGGCTCCCACTTACTTTCTTGAATTACAAGCATCTTCGTTATCCATTGATGAAGTCAAAACTCCTTTGACCATTTCATCAAAACACAAAGATTCCAACTCCACTTTGCTCTCTTCTGTCCATCGCTGGAACTCTGAAGTTTGCACCCTTTCTAGCATCCTCTGGATTGACAAAATACCTTGGACTGTAACACATGCAGGTCCTTGGTTTCATTCCATCAGATGGAAATCCTTTTGTCATCCATTGTTTTATATCTCATGATATGAAATATGTATTAATTGCTAGTTCAACCCAAACCGAATTTAAGCATCGCTACGATGAAGCAACCTCATCGTAGTCAACTCCTTGAACTTGTATATTGCAACAAGTCGAGCTTTATGGATAAAACATTTTTATTCATATCAGTTATAGTTCCATAAATATTCGTCAGACTCTAAGTCTTCCGAAAGGTGTATCAAGGTTTTAATCTTGAATCACTTATATGGAAACTATCTCGGATTGTATTGGCATTTAGCCAATTCCGGAGTTAGGGCCCATCAACGCTTCCTTGTGTATCGTAGGTATACTGTTGTCTAACAACAATATCTCGTTTGCGCACCTGAGAGGTTTGCACGAGCCTTGCCTACGTGGTTCAGCTGCAAGTTTGACCGAAGTCCATACATTTTATTGTAGAGACTTCCGTATCAGTCGCAGTAGGAAACTCCGGAATTACTTCCAAGGTCTCTTTCCTTTGATCTGATGGCGAAGATACTGTTTATCTCGTCGAGTTGCACTATTCTCCCACTCACCTTTTTCAAAGAACCATTTTCTTCAAAAAGCATACCATTTTGTGGCAAAAACTTTTGCCTCGGTATAGTGGTGGGGGAATACCCAATGACTTGGGATAACCTACAAAGTAGAACTTGTCTGATTTGGAATAGGTTTGTAACCTTTTACACAAGCCCCATATTCCAAATGTTAAGAAAAGATATAACATGGTTGGGCGTACCATACCATGGTGTCATTTCAACAGACCTGATGGAGCTCTTTTCAGTGTAAAAGCCGCAGTCTCTAAAGCATCACCTTTTAAAAGGGATAATGGCAAATTTATTTATGTCATCTTTGATCTTACCATGTCATAAATGGTTCGATTACATCTTCACGGACTTTCCACTTGCAGTGGTGTTCCGGGAGGTGCAAGTTATGAAACCCCTTTCACAACGCATCAGACATTCGCTAAACTTGTAACTCAAATATTTCTTTCTGCAATCGAATTGTAGAAACATAATTTTCTTGTTACAATAACTTCTACTTCATTTTGAAAACCTTTCAAATGATTTCAAAAGATCCAGACTTACGTCTCATCAAGTAAATATCCATATATCTACTTGAGTCATTTCTGAAGATAGATAAATCCACTACTTGCAACAACATTTATCGAACTACATACATCAAAATGTATGATCACCAATAAGTTCTTTGCTCATTCCTTATGGCCTGTGAACGGTATTTCAGTCACTTCACTTTTCGGAGGAAAGTTGCAAGTGTCAGGTGATTCAAAATCAAACGACTTCAAAATCCATCATAATGGAATTTTCCATGCGGGTTTCTCCAATGTGACCAAATGCAGTGCCACACTTGTGTGGTATTCTTTTAGTCTTATGACATTTAGCGTCAGTGTTATGGATGTATCATATTACCATCAATATTCATAACATACGTCCCATCGATGATGGAAGTATGGCCCTCATGTTATTCATAATACTGAACAGCAATTGTTCTTCTATGAACAACCCTTTTGCAACAAACATTGTGCAATGGGCTAGAGTGTGTAAAACTCTAAAATGAATTATCAAAGTTAATACTGAGGTAATGTATTATATCAATATTCATAACATACATCTCATTCATAATGAAAGTATGGCCCTTATGTTATTCATAACACCGAACATCAAAAGTTCTCTTATGAACAACCTTCTTGCAAGATAACTTATGCAATGGGCTAGAGTGTGTAAAACTCTAATTGAATTAGGAAAATAAACACAGACGGTAATACACCGATGGAAGGTACAGTAACATTTACTATGTTCCCTGTGTATACCTAAACCTCATTCCTGGCTAGTCTTTCAGGCCATAGTAGTTCTTACATCGAGTTGCAACAGAATGCAATCGAGCGGGTATCTTTGTGATTAACTCTCAATACCCAAGAATCAGTGATTAACAATTTAATCATAATTCCCAAGAACTATATCTTTGACCAGCCTTCTATACATCAAAAACTTGTATGACATTCATACATGAGCTGGATATTCCAGTCTTCTTTCTCATTGCCTTTATACTTCTAACAGTTTAACTTTTAGTATTTCTCCTACTCTCAGAAGAAGCACACAACTTAAGAGTGGCATCAGCCCTGGACTTCCTAGGCGTGAAAGTTTCACTGACACCCTTCGGACACTTCCTTTCTCTTTAAGTTGTTGTTTTATTCACCTTTCATCATATGACAGGCGTTCTTCTGGATCCCTCTCTTATCAGTCTAATGCATAGTAAACTCCTTTACTAATAGTTTGCAAACAAACATTTCTTTGGATATCTCATATCTTTTAGCCTTTGTCTGTCTCTGAAAATGATTTTCAGATTCCATGAATATCACATAACTATCCAAACTTTCAAAGTTCGGGTCTCATGGAAGCAAACATATTGCACTTGACTGAAATGGAATTCCAGCTTTTGGATCGAAGGACGAGAGTCACATGATCCATAGCATAAGCGAGAGAATACCGAAAGTATGCGATAGGACAAAGTCCTTCTCGGCACTCTTGAGGACAATCCTCACATTACGTTGCCAACCGTAAAGTTTTAACCAGATATTTAACAGCTATTCAATTTTAATAGGGAAGGTGGAAACAAAAGCCATTATTCTACAACTATTATGCAAATCACACTTTAGACAGTGTTCAAAATTAATTGCACTGAGAATTAAACAAGTTAATTCAACAGTGCGCTCCCACTCAAATCAATATCTCTCATAATTGATTGTGAGTGATACAAGATCCACATTTCAATTCAACGCCATTGATGTGGACATCACTGATGACGAGAATTTCAATTTGGTGGGCAAACATGCCGATCACATCTCTATGTGACTCCTGTTCATCTTTCGATGGGCGTGTTCCGAGCTCAGGACGATCAAGCCAGAACGTCAAGACAACCAAGTGATCTTGCTGCGAGGTCCGACCTCACCCGCCTCACACTTCTCTAATCGTTCGTACCCATGTGGACATGGCGCACCCCGAAAAGTTAGGTGCCGTGACGGTGCTACACTTGGGAGAACACTAACTACTTGATATTTTTGTGAGAGATCACCCTAATAAAAGGCGACTACCGCGCAATCAAAAAGGGTGCATCATAAGGGATAAACATCTCAGGCAATTCATAATAGCATGATATGGTATAGCCCTTTCTGACGGAGAAGTCTTTCATTCCTTCGTCTTCGGCATTCGCGTCGGTGTTCACCATTGCGAAGATTGCCACCACCTTGTCGATGCACCATATAATATTGCTATCTCTATAGCTAATAAAATAATGCATTACTTAAGGTTGACACGCAGGTCAATAAAGTGACAATCATATGGCTCCAGCCATCATGCCGAATCATGACACGCAGGTCATGTTAATCAATTTACATTATATAGTCATCTCATACATAATCAAATTATTATGAGCACTGCTATACCACATCACATGCACATGCAAACCCTCCTGCAAAACCAAGTTAGACGTCTCTAATCGGTTCATGCAAAAACTTGTTTTTCGTGGCTTCTAAGGTTTCGAAACAAACCAAAGCTACCAACGTCCATCATCAAGTATGATAATTCAAGTCGCTAGATTAACAACGAGGGGTGTATGAAACACGAGATAGTAAAATCTCGAGCCCCATACTGAACTTCGTCATACGCATGACCCCCGTGCAGATCATATCTGCATTGCCCTTTCGTCTGCGAAACATCCATCTTTCTTTAACTAAAGTGGAACCCAAAGAACTGTTAGCACTTCGTTGATCTGTCAATCAGCATACTCAGGAGCAGCATGAAAGGATCGCGGATTGCCAGAACTTTGTGAGATTCCACAATGCTGTCAAGATCAGGACTACGCAAATTCAAGGGAAGCAACAAGAACATCGGGTAACAGATTTCATCTGCTACCCGCACAAATAATTTTCAGTAATAGAACTCATCTACTACCTAATTATATTGTGCAACACCCATACATCTCTATGTATTCTAGATCGCAACCTGCATCTACGCATAGCACGGCTCATGATGCCACTGTTGGGGAACGCAGTAGAAAACAAAAAAAATTCGACCTACGCACCAGCCCAGGACCACTATGGAGACTGCATACAAGGTTTGATCATTTTCGTTACCGACTCGTAGCGCAGCGGAAGTAGAGTCGATGACGATCGTCGGTGCAGATCCCCGCAGCTAGGATTTACAACCTCCCAACCGCGAGGATGTACTCCCTCATCCGCCACTCGGACAGCCCTCCGGGAGGCGGTCGGACAGTCCCCCGGACGGTGTCGTGGACAGCCCTTCGGGAGGACTCACAGAACTCGGACCGTCACTCGGACAGCCCTTCGGGAGGACACTCGAATAGCCCCTCGGGCAAAAGGACGAAACTACGACCTCTCTACGGGGTTGCACACATACGGTGCCATCTATCCGGCAGGGCTTCGCCGTCCAGAACTAGTTCCCACCGGAACCCAGACAGCCTTTCGGCACTACGAAACTATTTCGTGGGAGGGAGAGAGAATGCCAGATCATGCATGGCTTGTGTGAGAGAGTTGGAGTGGAGTTGGAGAGCACCTCTCCTCCTCCTTATATAGTGGTGGAAGGGGTGGAGGGGGCTGAAAATTCAGCCCACTAAACATGGGGAAAACATGTTCCCACAAAACAAGGAGAACATGTTCCCACCAAACAAGGGAAAAACATGTTCCCTTGTCCATGGTGTTCCCCCATGGGGCCCCACCTTCCTCCCAACACTCTCCACCATTTGTGGGGGCTGCCCCCCCACCATGGGCCCCCCCCCCAACATTTTGTCCAGCCACAAGGGGGCTGCTCCCAAAGGGGGCCCCCCCAAAAACAGCCCAAAAACAGCCCCCACGATCCGTGGGATCTTGTCCCCTCACGCTGGGACAAGATGTTTTCCGCGACTATTATTTCTGAAAAATTCCAGAAGGTCCCAGAACATTTCCGGCACCCTCTAAAATTATCTGGACGCGCTCTGGAACATTTCCAGCATGGTGGTTTAATTTAAAACCATCTTTGTTTACCCGGTAAACAACTCCGGCAGCTCCGAAACTTTTTTTTCGGTTTTTTCTCCAGAAAAATTCCAGAAATTACCAGACCAATCTGGCAACCTCCAAAACATTCCCGGTGCTTGCCGAAACCTTTTTGGATCAATGGTTTTATCCGAAACAACTTTTCGGTTTTACCGAAACTTTTTCAGTGTTCTCTCTCCGGAACTCTTCCGTTGTCTCCGAAACTTTTCGGTGATTTTCTCTCAGACTCCCTGTCTAGTATTCAGCAGATAGATGACCCTTAAGCGTGTGACCCTATAGGTTCGGTGAAGTATAGACATGACTGTAGGAGATATGCCCTAGAGGCAATAATAAATGTTATTGATTATCTCCCTGTTCATAATTAGGTTTATGTTCCATGCTATAACTGCTATGGTTCTCGAGTCTGCAAATAAAACGAGGCTCGGAGGAAGACTCATATGCACGTGTGGAATAATAAATGATAAAATGTATTCCTAGTCAAGCCTCTATGACTGGCTCAAGTATTGCATGATGATCCTGTTTTCCTGATCATGGGCATGACTATGCCAGCAATTTTGAGGGCACAATGTTAACAGAACATTTGTGTTGAATCGACCCGATTGATGTTATGCTATGAGGTTCTTTCGTCACAAGTTAATGGTTAATAACACAGAGATGGTTAATGTTTGCATGATTCCTTAGACCATGAGAGTATCGAGTTTCTTCATGCTTGCTTCTTGAACTTTGGGGTTTGTTAAACGTCATCCGTAAATGGGTGGCTATTACGGCGGCTTACGGGTTCATGGAAAAGTGTGTCAAGTAACTTGATAGCTCAAGATTGGGATTTGCTCCTCCGGCGATGGAGAGATATCTCTGGGCCCTCTCGGTGTTACGGTATCCATCATCGTCTGGCCAGACACTTTGTGATTTGATCACGCGGATGCCGGAACATGGTAACGAGAAAAGAGAACAATACCGGTAACGAGGTAACTAGCATAGTGGACAAGTGTTGATCCACGGGAATGCCAACATGTCTCACCTCGGGTATTTGTAACATATCACGAAGCAACAGGAATAGCACACGGCAACTGGAGGTTCACTCGAATATTCATTCGTGTGGGTATAGGGGTCAATATGGGTGTCCACGGCTCCGATGTTGATCATTGATCGGAAGGGGTTCCGTGTCATGTCTATACTTCACCGAACCTATAGGGTCACACGCTTAAGGGTCATCTATCTGCTGAATACTAGATAGGGAGTCTGAGAGAAAATCACCGAAAAAGTTTCGGACACCGAAAAGTTTCGGACAGCGGAAAAGTTCCGCAGAGAGAGGTCACCGGATGAGTTCCGGTGAAACTGAAAAGTTGTTTCAGGGGATACCATTAAGTCAAAATGGTTTCGGCACATGCCTAATAATTCTTGGAGGATACCAGAATCATTCTGGAAACTTCTGGGAATTTTCTGGAAGAAAAACCGGAAATGTTCCGGGGCTGCCGGAACCGCTTCAGATGCTTTTCGCAGATGAAATCACTAAACTGGAATTGTTCCAAAACGCATTGAAAATTATTTTAGTGGGTACTGGAAATTTTCTAAGCCCACATAAATATTTTCAGTTCGAACGGACGCTGAAAAATGTCGTCGTGAATAGTGAAAGTGCTTTTTGGGAATTTTATGGAAAGCACCTTTTTGGAAATTCCAAAAGGGCCTTCTAGAAGGGGAAGGAGGGCATGGCACCTCATGGGGGGGGTCCCCCCCCAAGGGTGGCTGGCCAAGGAGGTGGAGCACCATGGTGCTCCACATGGCACTCCCATATGGCATATTCCCTTTTGGAAAGGGATATTCCAAGGGCACTTTGGGGTTTTTGTGTGACAATTTTACCCCTTGGCTAGCCTATATATAGGAGTGATCTTGGCAGCCATTTCCCCATCCTTAGCTCTCACACAAGCCATGCATGATCTGGCATTCTCTCTCCCTCCCAGCGAAATAGTTTCGTAGAGCCGAAAGGCTGTCTGGGTTCCGGTGGGAACTAGTTCTGGACGGCGAAGCCCTGCCGGATAGATGACACCGTATGTGTGCAACTCTGTAGAGAGGTCGTAGTTTCGATCTTAGTGCCCGAGGGGCTGTTCGAGAGTGCCTCCCGAAGGGCTGTCCAAGTGACGGTCCGAGTTCTGTGAGTCCTCCCGAAGGGCTGTCCGAGTGACCGTTCGAGTTTCGAAGGTCCTCCCAAAGGGCTGTCCGCGACATCGTCTGGGGGACTGTTCGACAGCCTCCCGGAGGGCTGTCCGAAGGGAAGACGAGGGTATACATCCTCGCGGTTGGGAGGTTGTAAATCCTAGCTGCGGGGATCTGCACCGCCGATCGTCATCGACTCTACTTCCGCTGCGCTACGAGTCGGTAACGAAAATGATCAAACCTTGTATGCAGTCTCCATAGTGGTCCTGGGCTGGTGCGTAGGTCGGAAAATTTTTGTTTTCTACTGCGTTACCCTACAGTGGCATCATGAGCCGTGCTATGCGTAGATGCAGGTTGCGATCTAGAATACATGGAGATGTATGGGTGTTGCACAATATAATTAGGTAGTAGATGAGTTCTATTACTGAAAATTATTTGTGCGGGTAGCAGATGAAATCTGTTACCCGATGTTCTTGTTGCTTCCCTCGAATTTGCGTAGTCCTGATCTTGACAGCATTGCGGAATCTGACAAAGTTCTGGCAATCCGCGATCCTTTCATGCTGCTCCTGAGTATGCTGATTGACAGATCAACGAAGTGCTAACAGTTCTTTGGGTTCCACTTTAGTCAATGAAAGATGGATGTTTCACAGATGAAAGGCAATGCAGATATGATCTGCACGGGGGTCATGCGTATGACGAAGTTCAGTATGGGGCTCGAGATTTTATTATCTCGTGTTTCATACACCCCGCGTTGTTAATCTAGCGACTTGGATAATCATGCTTGATGATGGACGTTGGTAGCTTCGGTTTGTTTCGAAACCTTAGAAGCCACATAAAACCAGTTTTTGCTAAACCGATTAGAGGCGTCTAACTTGGTTTTGCAGGAGGGTTTGCATGTGCATATGATGTGGTATAGTAGTGCTCATAATAATTTGATTATGTATGAGATGTCTATATGATGTAAACTGATTAACATGACCTGCGTGTCATGATTCGGCATGATGGCTGGAGCCATATGATTGCACTTTAATGACCTGCGTGTCAACCTTATGTAATGCACTTATTTTATTAGCTATAGAGATAGCAATATTATCTGGTGCATCGACAAGGTGGTGGCAATCTTCGCAAAGGTGAACACGGACGCGAATGCCAAAGACGAAGAAATACAAGACTTCTCCGTCAGAAAGGGCTATACCATATCATGCTATTATGAATTGCCTGAGATGTTTATCCCTTATGATGCACCCTTCTTGATTGCGCGGTAGTCGCTTTTATTAGGGTGATCTCTCACAAAAATATCAAGTAGTTAGTGTTCTCCCAAGTGTAGCACCGTCACGGCACCTAACTTTTCGGGGCATCACAGGATCTCCCTGGGTGCGAACGATTAGGGATGTGTGAGGCGGGTGAGTTGAGACCTCGCAGCGAGATCACTTGGTTGTCTTGACGTTCTGGAAGGATCTCCCTGAGCTCGCAACACGCCCATCGAAAGATGAACAAGAGTCACATAGAGATGTGATTGGCAAGTTTGCCTACCGATTGAAGTTCGCGCCATCAGTGTTCATCTCGTTCAATGGCGTTGAATGGAAATGCGGGTCTTGTATCACTCACAATCAATTATGAGAGATATTGATTTGAGTGGGAGCGCACTTTGAATTAACTTGTTTAATTCTCAGTGCAATTAATTTTGAACACTGTCTAAGTGTGATTTGCAAAATAGTTGTAGAATAATGGCTCGCGTTTCCACCTTCCCTATTAAAATTGAATAGCTGTTAAATATCTGGTTAAAACTTTACGGTTGGCAACGTAATGTGAGGATTGTCCTCAAGAGTGCCGAGAAGGACTTTGTCCTATCGCATACTTTCGGTATTCTGTCGCTTATGCTATGGATCATGTGACTCTCGTCCTTCGATCCAAAAGCTGGAATTCCATTTCAGTCAAGTGCAATATGTTTGCTTCCACGAGACCCGAACTTCGAAAGTTTGGATAGTTATGTGATATTCATGGAATCTGAAAATCATTTTCAGAGACAGACAAAGGCTAAAAGATATGAGATATCCAAAGAAATGTTTGTTTGCAAACTATTAGTAAAGGAGTTTACTATGCATTAGACTGATAAGAGAGGGATCCAGAAGAACGCCTGTCATATGATGAAAGGTGAATAAAACAACAACTTAAAGAGAAAGGAAGTGTCCGAAGGGTGTCAGTGAAACTTTCACGCCTAGGAAGTCCAGGGCTGATGCCACTCTTAAGTTGTGTGCTTCTTCTGAGAGTAGGAGAAATACTAAAAGTTAAACTGTTAGAAGTATAAAGGCAATGAGAAAGAAGACTGGAATATCCAGCTCATGTATGAATGTCATACAAGTTTTTGATGTATAGAAGGCTGGTCAAAGATATAGTTCTTGGGAATTATGATTAAATTGTTAATCACTGATTCTTGGGTATTGAGAGTTAATCACAAAGATACCCGCTCGATTGCATTCTGTTGCAACTCGATGTAAGAACTACTATGGCCTGAAAGACTAGCCAGGAATGAGGTTTAGGTATACACAGGGAACATAGTAAATGTTACTGTACCTTCCATCGGTGTATTACCGTCTGTGTTTATTTTCCTAATTCAATTAGAGTTTTACACACTCTAGCCCATTGCATAAGTTATCTTGCAAGAAGGTTGTTCATAAGAGAACTTTTGATGTTCGGTGTTATGAATAACATAAGGGCCATACTTTCATTATGAATGAGATGTATGTTATGAATATTGATATAATACATTACCTCAGTATTAACTTTGATAATTCATTTTAGAGTTTTACACACTCTAGCCCATTGCACAATGTTTGTTGCAAAAGGGTTGTTCATAGAAGAACAATTGCTGTTCAGTATTATGAATAACATGAGGGCCATACTTCCATCATCGATGGGACGTATGTTATGAATATTGATGGTAATATGATACATCCATAACACTGACGCTAAATGTCATAAGACTAAAAGAATACCACACAAGTGTGGCACTGCATTTGGTCACATTGGAGAAACCCGCATGGAAAATTCCATTATGATGGATTTTGAAGTCGTTTGATTTTGAATCACCTGACACTTGCAACTTTCCTCCGAAAAGTGAAGTGACTGAAATACCGTTCACAGGCCATAAGGAATGAGCAAAGAACTTATTGGTGATCATACATTTTGATGTATGTAGTTCGATAAATGTTGTTGCAAGTAGTGGATTTATCTATCTTCAGAAATGACTCAAGTAGATATATGGATATTTACTTGATGAGACGTAAGTCTGGATCTTTTGAAATCATTTGAAAGGTTTTCAAAATGAAGTAGAAGTTATTGTAACAAGAAAATTATGTTTCTACAATTCGATTGCAGAAAGAAATATTTGAGTTACAAGTTTAGCGAATGTCTGATGCGTTGTGAAAGGGGTTTCATAACTTGCACCTCCCGGAACACCACTGCAAGTGGAAAGTCCGTGAAGATGTAATCGAACCATTTATGACATGGTAAGATCAAAGATGACATAAATAAATTTGCCATTATCCCTTTTAAAAGGTGATGCTTTAGAGACTGCGGCTTTTACACTGAAAAGAGCTCCATCAGGTCTGTTGAAATGACACCATGGTATGGTACGCCCAACCATGTTATATCTTTTCTTAACATTTGGAATATGGGGCTTGTGTAAAAGGTTACAAACCTATTCCAAATCAGACAAGTGCTACTTTGTAGGTTATCCCAAGTCATTGGGTATTCCCCCACCACTATACCGAGGCAAAAGTTTTTGCCACAAAATGGTATGCTTTTTGAAGAAAATGGTTCTTTGAAAAAGGTGAGTGGGAGAATAGTGCAACTCGATGAGATAAACAGTATCTTCGCCATCAGATCAAAGGAAAGAGACCTTGGAAGTAATTCCGGAGTTTCCTACTGCGACTGATACGGAAGTCTCTACAATAAAATGTATGGACTTCGGTCAAACTTGCAGCTGAACCACGTAGGCAAGGCTCGTGCAAACCTCTCAGGTGCGCAAACGAGATATTGTTGTTAGACAACAGTATACCTACGATACACAAGGAAGCGTTGATGGGCCCTGACTCCGGAATTGGCTAAATGCCAATACAATCCGAGATAGTTTCCATATAAGTGATTCAAGATTAAAACCTTGATACACCTTTCGGAAGACTTAGAGTCTGACGAATATTTATGGAACTATAACTGATACGAATAAAAATGTTTTATCCATAAAGCTCGACTTGTTGCAATATACAAGTTCAAGGAGTTGACTACAATGAGGTTGCTTCACCGTAGCGATGCTTAAAGTCGGTTCGGGTTGAACTAGCAATTAAGACATATTTCAATCATGAGATATAAAACAATGGATGACAAAAGGATTTCCACCTGATGGAAATGAAACCAAGGACTTGCATGTGTTACAGTCCAAGGTATTTTGTCAATCCAGAGGATGCTAGTAAGTATGCAAACTTCAGAGTTCCAGCAATGGACAGAAGAGAGCAAAATGGAGTTGGAATCTTTGTGTTTTGATGAAATGGTTAAAAGGGTTTTGACTTCATCAATGGGTAACGAAGATGCTTGTAATTCAAGAAAGTAAGTGGGAGCATAATAACATTTCTAAAAACCTTGTGTGCTTGACACATTGTTAATTGGAATTAAAATTCTTGACACGAATTAGGACTTCATTTGAAAATAGTTTTTCAATGAAGTGCTTGGGCTAAATAGCCTTTATATTAGGCATGATGATCTATGGAGATAGATTTACCTAATAGGGCTGAGAAAAGATACATATTGACAAGATGCTAAAACCTTTTTAGCATTAAAAACGTCAAGGAGTGATTCTTGCCGAAGTCACATGGAAAGAGTTTTTGCAAGACTCGGTGTCCCAAAACACTGATGAGCAAAATACATGATGGAGATTCCACACACTCTTGTGTTTGGATTAATCATGTATTCCATGGTATGTAAAAACAACCAGATATGTCCAATACTCCCAAAGTTGTTGCGAGTATAGATACCAAAGTGATCAAAAGTACTGATCATGGGACAACAGTGAAAAAGGGTCATTGAGTACTATAGTAGCACTGATGACATGTTTTCTCGCAAGCAGAGATCATGAAGAGTTCGTTGTAAAAGGTTACATCGATACAGTCTTCATCCATGCTCCAAGCGATTTTCGATTTAAGTTAAGGGTTTTGTGCAATACACAATATGGTGGCACGGTAGTTGGAAATTGTTCCAAACAAGTTACTGTGGCGAATTCTATAACAGAGGCGAAGTATGTTGCCACTTTTAAAAGCGACAAAGAAGATGTTGAATCATATAGTTCATTCATGAACTTAGTATGGTTCCAAGATGGCTTTTGTCAATAGGACACTACTGCAGGTAGTTGCTCCATAACTCAGTCTGAGGAATCCAGGTTCGACCTGTGATTCACATACATACAAAGCCAAGTCCACACAAAATATGAATTTTGTGAAAGCGTGAAAACGTGAGGATATGCAAAGATACACACGGAGCTGAAGTCGTCAGATCCGTTGGACATCAGGCTATACCACAAGCAAAGCATATTTACACCGGTGTGCCACAGGTGTAAAGTGCATTAGCATTAACTAGATTATTGACTCTAGTGCAAGTGGGAGTCTGTAGGAGATATGCCCTAGAGGCAATAATAAATGTTATTATTTATCTCCGTGTTCATAATTAGGTTTATGTTCCATGCTATAACTGCTGTGGTTCTCGAGCCCGTATATCCATAAAGGCTCTAGGGAAAACCCATGCGCACGTGTGGAATAATAAACGGTAAAATGTATTCCTAGTCATGCCTCTAAGACTAGCTCAAGTGTTGCATGATGATTATGTTTTCCCAATCATAGGCATGTCTATGCCAGCAACTTTGAGGGCACAAATGTTAGAAGAACATTTGTGTTGAATCGACCCGATTGATGTTATGCTATGAGATACATTCGTCACAAGTTAATGGTTAATAGCACAGAGATGGTTAACGTTTGCATGATTCCTCAGACCATGAGAGTATCGAGTTTCTTCATGCTTGCTTCATGAACTTTGGGGTTTGTTAAACGTCATCCGTAAATGGGTGGCTATTACGGCGGCTTACGGGTTCATGGGAAAGTATGTCAAGTAACTTGATAGCTCAAGATTGGGATTTGCTCCTCCGGCGATGGAGAGATATCTCTGGGCCCTCTCGGTGTTACGGTATCCATCATCGTCTGGCCAGACACTTTGTGATTTGATCACGGGGATGCCGGAACACGGTAACGAGAAAAGAGAACAATACCGATAACGGGGTAACTGGCATAGTGGACAAGTTGTTGATCCACGGGGATGCCAACATTGTAGGTTAACGCAGCAGAAAACAAAAATTTCCGACCTACGCACCAGCCCAGGACCACTATGGAGACTGCATATAAGGTTTGATCATTTTCGTTACCGACTCGTAGCGCAGCGGAAGTAGAGTCGATGACGATCGGCGGTGCAGATCCCCGCAGCTAGGATTTACAACCTCCCAACCGCGAGGATGTATCCCCTCGTCTTCCCTTCAGACAGCCCTCCGGGAGGCGGTCGAACAGTCCCCCGGACGGTGTCGCGGACAGCCCTTCGGGAGGACCTTCGAAACTCGAACGGTCACTCGGACAGCCCTTCGGGAGGACTCACAGAACTCGGACCGTCACTTGGACAGCCCTTCGGGAGGCACTCTCGAACAGCCCCTCGGGCACTAAGATCGAAACTACGACCTCTCTACAGAGTTGCACACATACGGTGTCATCTATCCGGCAGGGCTTCGCCGTCCAGAACTAGTTCCCACCGGAACCCAGACAGCCTTTCGGCTCTACGAAACTCTTTTCGTGGGAGGGAGAGAGAAGCCAGATCATTGCATGGCACTTGTATGTGAGAAGGAGTGAAGGATTGAGCAGCCCCCTCTCCTCCTTATATAGGAAAACCAAGGGGTAGGATGGGCATTCAAGAAATACCAAAATACCCATGAAGGAAACTCTTTCCAAGGGCATAAGAGAGAAACCAAAGGAGGAGCTCCACATGTGGCCGGCCACCCCCTAGGGGTCCCCCTCAAAGGGGGCTCTCATCCATCCACATCACCTTCTAGAAGCCTTTAGCAAAAGCCCTAAAAGGTGGTTTTCCAAAAAATTCCAAAAAGCACTTTCACTATTCACGACGACATTTTTCAGCGTCCGTTCGAACTGAAAATATTTATGTGGGCTTAGAACATTTCCAGTACCCACTAAAATAATTTTCAACGCGTTCTGGAACAATTCCAGTTTAGTGATTTCATCTGCGAAAAGCATCTGAAGCGGTTCCGGCAGCCCCGGAACATTTCCGGTTTTTCTTCCAGAAAATTCCCAGAAGTTTCCAGAATGATTCTGGCATCCTCCAAGAATTATCAGGCATGTGCCGAAACCATTTTGACTTAATGGTATCCCCTGAAACAACTTTTCAGTTTCACCGGAACTCATCCGGTGACCTCTCTCTGCGGAACTTTTCCGCTGTCCGAAACTTTTCGGTGTCCGAAACTTTTTCGGTGATTTTCTCTCAGACTCCCTGTCTAGTATTCAGCAGATAGATGACCCTTAAGCGTGTGACCCTATAGGTTCGGTGAAGTATAGACATGACACGGAACCCCTTCCGATCAATGATCAACATCGGAGCCGTGAACACCCATATTGACCCCTATACCCACACGAATGAATATTCGAGTGAACCTCCAGTTGCCGTGTGCTATTCCTGTTGCTTCGCGATATGTTACAAATACCCGAGGTGAGACATGTAGGCATTCCCGTGGATCAACAACTTGTCCACTATGCTAGTTACCTCGTTACCGGTATTGTTCTCTTTTCTCGTTACCGTGTTCCAGCATCCCCGTGATCAAATCACATAGTGTCTGGCCAGACGATGATGGATACCGTAACACCGAGAGGGCCCAGAGATATCTCTCCATCGTCGGAGGAGCAAATCCCAATCTTGAGCTATCAAGTTACTTGACATACTTTCCCATGAACCCGTAAGCCGCCGTAATAGCCATCCATTTACGGATGACGTTTAACAAACCCCAAAGTTCATGAATCAAGCATGAAGAAACTCGATACTCTCATGGTCTGAGGAATCATGCAAACGTTAACTATCTCTGTGTTATTAACCATTAACTCATGACGAATGTATCTCATAGCATAACATCAATTCGGGTCGATTCAACACAAATGTTCTTCTAACATTGTGCCCTCAAAGTTGCTGGCATAGACATGCCCATGATCAGGAAAACAGAACCATCATGCAACACTTGAGCCAGTCATAGAGGCTTGACTAGGAATACATTTTACCGTTTATTATTCCACACGTGCATATGAGTCTTCCTCCGAGCCTCGTGGTTATGCAGACTCGAGAACCATAGCAGTTATAGCATGGAACATAAACATAATAATGAGCATGGAGATAAATAATAACATTTATTATTGCCTCTAGGGCATATCTCCTACACATACATGAGCTGGATATTCCAGTCTTCTTTCTCATTGCCTTTATACTTCTAACAGTTTAACTTTTAGTATTTCTCCTACTCTCAGAAGAAGCACACAACTTAAGAGTGGCATCAGCCCTGGACTTCCTAGGCGTGAAAGTTTCACTGACACCCTTCAGACACTTCCTTTCTCTTTAAGTTGTTGTTTTATTCACCTTGCATCATATGACAGGCGTTCTTCTGGATCCCTCTCTTATCAGTCTAATGCATAGTAAACTCCTTTACTAATAGTTTGCAAACAAACATTTCTTTGGATATCTCATATCTTTTAGCCTTTGTCTGTCTCTGAAAATAATTTTCAGATTCCATGAATATCACATAACTATCCAAACTTTCGAAGTTTGGGTCTCATGGAAACAAACATATTGCGCTTGACTGAAATGGAATTCTAGCTTTTGGATCAACGGACGAGAGTCACATGATCCATAGCATAAGCGAGAGAATACCGAAAGTATGCAATAGGACAAAGTCCTTCTCGGCACTCTTGAGGACCATCCTCACATTACGTTACCAACCGTAAAGTTTTAACCAGATATTTAACAGCTATTCAATTTTAATAGGGAAGGTGGAAATGCGAGCCATTATTCTACAACTATTATGCAAATCACACTTAGACAGTGTTCAAAATTAATTGCACTGAGAATTAAAAGAATTAATTCTACAGTGCGCTCCCACTCAAATCAATATCTCTCATAATTGATTGTGAGTGATTCAAGATCCGCATTTCAATTCAACGCCATTGATGGTAGCATCACTGATGACGAAAATCTCAATCGGTAGGCAAACTTGCCAATCACATCTCTATGTGACTCTTGTTCATCTTTCGATGCGTGTGTTCCGAGCTCATGACTTTCATGCCTGAACGTCAAGACAACCAAGTGATCTCGCTGCGAGGTCTCAACTCACCCGCCTCACACATCCCTAATCGTTCGTACCCATGTTAGCATGTGATACCCCGAAAAGTTAGGTGCCGTGACGGTGCTACACTTGGGAGAACACTAACTACTTGATATTTTTGTGAGAGATCACCCTAATAAAAGGCGACTACCGCGCAATCAAAAAGGGTGCATCATAAGGGATAAACATCTCAGGCAATTCATAATAGCATGATATGGTATAGCCCTTTCTGACGGAGAAGTCTTTCATTCCTTCGTCTTCGGCATTCGCGTCGGTGTTCACCATTGCGAAGATTGCCACCACCTTGTCGATGCACCAGATAATATTGCTATCTCTATAGCTAATAAAATAATGCATTACTTAAGGTTGACACGTAGGTCAATAAAGTGACAATCATATGGCTCCAGCCATCATGCCGAATCATGACACGCAGGTCATGTTAATCAATTTACATTATATAGTCATCTCATACATAATCAAATTATTATGAGCACTGCTATACCACATCACATGCACATGCAAACCCTCCTGCAAAACCAAGTTAGACGTCTCTAATCGGTTCATGCAAAAACTTGTTTTTCGTGGCTTCTAAGGTTTCGAAACAAACCAAAGCTACCAACGTCCATCATCAAGTATGATAATTCAAGTCGCTAGATTAACAACGAGGGGTGTATGAAACACGAGATAATAAAATCTCGAGCCCCATACTGAACTTCGTCATACGCATGACCCCCGTGCAGATCATATCTGCATTGCCCTTTCGTCTGCGAAACATCCATCTTTCTTTAACTAAAGTGGAACCCAAAGAACTGTTAGCACTTCGTTGATCTGTCAATCAGCATACTCAGGAGCAGCATGAAAGGATCGCGTATTGCCAGAACTTTGTGAGATTCCACAATGCTGTCAAGATCAGGACTACGCAAATTCAAGGGAAGCAACAAGAACATCGGGTAACAGATTTCATCTGCTACCCGCACAAATAATTTTCAGTAATAGAACTCATCTACTACCTAATTATATTGTGCAACACCCATACATCTCTATGTATTCTAGATCGCAACCTGCATCTACGCATAGCACGGCTCATGATGCCACTGTTGGGGAACGCAGTAGAAAACAAAAATTTTCCGACCTACGCACCAGCCCAGGACCACTATGGAGACTGCATACAAGGTTTGATCATTTTCGTTACCGACTCGTAGCGCAGCGGAAGTAGAGTCGATGACGATCGTCGGTGCAGATCCCCGCAGCTAGGATTTACAACCTCCCAACCGCGAGGATGTACTCCCTCATCCGCCACTCGGACAGCCCTCCGGGAGGCGGTCGGACAGTCCCCCGGACGGTGTCGTGGACAGCCCTTCGGGAGGACTCACAGAACTCGGACCGTCACTCGGACAGCCCTTCGGGAGGACACTCGAACAGCCCCTCGGGCAAAAGGACGAAACTACGACCTCTCTACGGGGTTGCACACATACGGTGCCATCTATCCGGCAGGGCTTCGCCGTCCAGAACTAGTTCCCATCGGAACCCAGACAGCCTTTCGGCACTACGAAACTATTTCGTGGGAGGGAGAGAGAATGCCAGATCATGCATGGCTTGTGTGAGAGAGTTGGAGTGGAG
Organism: Thinopyrum elongatum; assembly: GCA_011799875.1. Classification (NCBI taxonomy): domain Eukaryota; kingdom Viridiplantae; phylum Streptophyta; class Magnoliopsida; order Poales; family Poaceae; genus Thinopyrum; species Thinopyrum elongatum. Next base: position 37,371,715 of record CM022301.1, read on the forward strand.
TTGGAGAGCACCTCTCCTCCTCCTTATATAGTGGTGGAAGGGGTGGAGGGGGCTGAAAATTCAGCCCACTAAACATGGGGAAAACATGTTCCCACAAAACAAGGAGAACATGTTCCCACCAAACAAGGGAAAAACATGTTCCCTTGTCCATGGTGTTCCCCCATGGGGCCCCACCTTCCTCCCAACACTCTCCACCATTTGTGGGGGCTGCCCCCCACCATGGGGGCCCCCCCAACATTTTGTCCAGCCACAAGGGGGCTGCTCCCAAAGGGGCCCCCCCCAAAAACAGCCCAAAAACAGCCCCCACGATCCGTGGGATCTTGTCCCCTCACGCTGGGACAAGATGTTTTCCGCGACTATTATTTCTGAAAAATTCCAGAAGGTCCCAGAACATTTTCGGCACCCTCTAAAATTATCTGGACGCGCTCTGGAACATTTCCAGTATGGTGGTTTAATTTAAAACCATCTTTGTTTACCCGGTAAACAACTCCGGCAGCTCCGAAACTTTTTTTTTCGGTTTTTTCTCCAGAAAAATTCCAGAAATTACCAGACCAATCTGGCAACCTCCAAAACATTCCCGGTGCTTGCCGAAACCTTTTTGGATCAATGGTTTTATCCGAAACAACTTTTCGGTTTTACCGAAACTTTTTCAGTGTTCTCTCTCCGGAACTCTTCCGTTGTCTCCGAAACTTTTCGGTGATTTTCTCTCAGACTCCCTGTCTAGTATTCAGCAGATAGATGACCCTTAAGCGTGTGACCCTATAGGTTCGGTGAAGTATAGACATGACACGGAACACCTTCCGATCAATGATCAACATCGGAGCCGTGGATACCCATATTGACCCCTATACCCACACGAATGAATATTCGAGTGAACCTCCAGTTGCCGTGTGCTATTCCTGTTGCTTCACGATATGTTACAAATACCCGAGGTTAGACATGTAGGCATTTCCGTGGATCAACAACTTGTCCACTATGCCAGTTACCTCGTTACCGGTATTGTTCTCTTTTCTCGTTACCGTGTTCCGGCATCCCTGTGATCAAATCACAAAGTGTCTGGCCAGACGATGATGGATACCGTAACACCGAGAGGGCCCAGAGATATCTCTCCATCGTCGGAGGAGCAAATCCCAATCTCGAGCTATCAAGTTACTTGACACACTTTTCCATGAACCCGTAAGCCGCCGTAATAGCCACCCATTTACGGATGACGTTTAACAAACCCCAAAGTTCATGAAGCAAGTATGAAGAAACTCGACGCTCTCATGGTCTAAGGAATTTTGCAAACATTAACCATCTCTGTGTTATTAACCATTAATATGTGACGAATGTAACTCATAGCATAACATCAATTTGGGTCGATTCAACACAAATGTTCTTCTAACATTGTGCCCTCAAAATTGCTGGCATAGACATGCCCATGATCAGGAAAACAGAACCATCATGCAATACTTGAGCTAGTCTTAGAGGCCAGACTAGGAATACATATTACCGTTTATTATTCCACACGTGCATATGAGTCTTCCTCCGAGCCTCGTTTTATTTGCAGACTCGAGAACCATAGCAGTTATAGCATGGAACATAAACCTAATTATGAACAGGGAGATAATCAATAACATTTAATATTGCCTCTAGGGCATATCTCCTACAGACTCCCACTTGCACTAGAGTCAATAATCTAGTTAATGCTAATGCACTTTACACCTGTGGCACACCGGTGTAAATATGCTTCGCTTGTGGTATAGCCTGAATGTTCAACGGATCTGACGACTTCAGCTCCGTGTGTATCTTTGCATATCCTCGCGTTTTCACGCTTTCACAAAAGTCATATTTTGTGTGGACTTGGCTTGATATGTATGCGAATCACAGGTCGAACCTGGATTCCTCAGATTGAGTTCTGGAGCAACTACTTGCAGTAGTGTCCCATTGACAAAAGCCATCTTGGAACCATACTAAGTTCATGAATGAACTATATGATTCAACATCTTCTTTGTCGCTTTAAAAGCGGCAACATACTTTGCCTCTGTTATAGAATTCGCCACAGTAACTTGTTTGAACAAATTCCAACTAACTGTGCCACCATATTGTGTGTTACACAAAACCGTCAATTTAAATCGAAAATCGCATGGAGAAATGATGAAGACTGTATCGATGTAACCTTTTACAACGAACTCTTCATGATCTCTACTTGCGAGAAAACTTGTCATCAGTGCTACTATAGTACTCAATGACCCTTTTTCACTGTTGTCCCTTGATCAATACTTTTGATCACTTTGGTATCTATACTCGCAACAACTTTGGGAGTATTGGACATATCTGGTTGTTATACATACCATGGAATACATGATTAATCCAAACACAAGAGTGTGTGGAATCCCCATCATGTATTTTTCTCATCAGTGTTTTTGGGACACCGAGTCTTGCAAAAACTCTTTCCATGTGACTTCGGCAAGAATCACTCCTTGGTGTTTTAAATGCTAAAAAGTTTTAGCATCTTGTCAATATGTATTTATTGCTTAGCCCCATTAGGTAAATCTATCTTCATAGATCATCATGCCTAATATTAAGGCTATTTAGCCCAAGCACTTCATCGAAAAACTATTTTCAAATGAAGTCCTAATTCGTGTCAAGAATTTTATTTCCAATTAACAATGTGTCAAGCACACAAGGTTTTTAGAAATGTTATTAGGCTCCCACTTACTTTCTTGAATTACAAGCATCTTCGTTATCCATTGATGAAGTCAAAACTCCTTTGACCATTTCATCAAAACACAAAGATTCCAACTCCACTTTGCTCTCTTCTGTCCATCGCTGGAACTCTGAAGTTTGCACCCTTTCTAGCATCCTCTGGATTGACAAAATACCTTGGACTGTAACACATGCAGGTCCTTGGTTTCATTTCCATCAGATGGAAATCCTTTTGTCGTCCATTGTTTTATATCTCATGATATGAAATATGTATTAATTGCTAGTTCAACCCGAACCGAATTTAAGCATCGCTACGATGAAGCAACCTCATCGTAGTCAACTCCTTGAACTTGTATATTGCAACAAGTCGAGCTTTATGGATAAAACATTTTTATTCATATCAGTTATAGTTCCATAAATATTCGTCAGACTCTAAGTCTTCCGAAAGGTGTATCAAGGTTTTAATCTTGAATCACTTATATGGAAACTATCTCGGATTGTATTGGCATTTAGCCAATTCTGGAGTTAGGGCCCATCAACGCTTCCTTGTGTATCGTAGGTATACTGTTGTCTAACAACAATATCTCGTTTGCGCACCTGAGAGGTTTGCACGAGCCTTGCCTACGTGGTTCAGCTGCAAGTTCGACCGAAGTCCATACATTTTATTGTAGAGACTTCCGTATCAGTCGCAGTAGGAAACTCCGGAATTACTTCCAAGGTCTCTTTCCTTTGATCTGATGGCGAAGATACTGTTTATCTCGTCGAGTTGCACTATTCTCCCACTCACCTTTTTCAAAGAACCATTTTCTTCAAAAAGCATACCGTTTTGTGGCAAAAACTTTTGCCTCGGTATAGTGGTGGGGGAATACCCAATGACTTGGGATAACCTACAAAGTAGCACTTGTCTGATTTGGAATAGGTTTGTAACCTTTTACACAAGCCCCATATTCCAAATGTTAAGAAAAGATATAACATGGTTGGCCGTACCATACCATGGTGTCATTTCAACAGACCTGATGGAGCTCTTTTCAGTGTAAAAGCCGCAGTCTCTAAAGCATCACCTTTTAAAAGGGATAATGGCAAATTTATTTATGTCATCTTTGATCTTACCATGTCATAAATGGTTCGATTACATCTTCACGGACTTTCCACTTGCAGTGGTGTTCCGGGAGGTGCAAGTTATGAAACCCCTTTCACAACGCATCAGACATTCGCTAAACTTGTAACTCAAATATTTCTTTCTGCAATCGAATTGTAGAAACATAATTTTCTTGTTACAATAACTTCTACTTCATTTTGAAAACCTTTCAAATGATTTCAAAAGATCCAGACTTACGTCTCATCAAGTAAATATCCATATATCTACTTGAGTCATTTCTGAAGATAGATAAATCCACTACTTGCAACAACATTTATCGAACTACATACATCAAAATGTATGATCACCAATAAGTTCTTTGCTCATTCCTTATGGCCTGTGAACGGTATTTCAGTCACTTCACTTTTCGGAGGAAAGTTGCAAGTGTCAGGTGATTCAAAATCAAACGACTTCAAAATCCATCATAATGGAATTTTCCATGCGGGTTTCTCCAATGTGACCAAATGCAGTGCCACACTTGTGTGGTATTCTTTTAGTCTTATGACATTTAGCGTCAGTGTTATGGATGTATCATATTACCATCAATATTCATAACATACGTCCCATCGATGATGGAAGTATGGCCCTCATGTTATTCATAATACTGAACAGCAATTGTTCTTCTATGAACAACCCTTTTGCAACAAACATTGTGCAATGGGCTAGAGTGTGTAAAACTCTAAAATGAATTATCAAAGTTAATACTGAGGTAATGTATTATATCAATATTCATAACATACATCTCATTCATAATGAAAGTATGGCCCTTATGTTATTCATAACACCGAACATCAAAAGTTCTCTTATGAACAACCTTCTTGCAAGATAACTTATGCAATGGGCTAGAGTGTGTAAAACTCTAATTGAATTAGGAAAATAAACACAGACGGTAATACACCGATGGAAGGTACAGTAACATTTACTATGTTCCCTGTGTATACCTAAACCTCATTCCTGGCTAGTCTTTCAGGCCATAGTAGTTCTTACATCGAGTTGCAACAGAATGCAATCGAGCGGGTATCTTTGTGATTAACTCTCAATACCCAAGAATCAGTGATTAACAATTTAATCATAATTCCCAAGAACTATATCTTTGACCAGCCTTCTATACATCAAAAACTTGTATGACATTCATACATGAGCTGGATATTCCAGTCTTCTTTCTCATTGCCTTTATACTTCTAACAGTTTAACTTTTAGTATTTCTCCTACTCTCAGAAGAAGCACACAACTTAAGAGTGGCATCAGCCCTGGACTTCCTAGGCGTGAAAGTTTCACTGACACCCTTCGGACACTTCCTTTCTCTTTAAGTTGTTGTTTTATTCACCTTTCATCATATGACAGGCGTTCTTCTGGATCCCTCTCTTATCAGTCTAATGCATAGTAAACTCCTTTACTAATAGTTTGCAAACAAACATTTCTTTGGATATCTCATATCTTTTAGCCTTTGTCTGTCTCTGAAAATGATTTTCAGATTCCATGAATATCACATAACTATCCAAACTTTCAAAGTTCGGGTCTCATGGAAGCAAACATATTGCACTTGACTGAAATGGAATTCCAGCTTTTGGATCGAAGGACGAGAGTCACATGATCCATAGCATAAGCGAGAGAATACCGAAAGTATGCGATAGGACAAAGTCCTTCTCGGCACTCTTGAGGACAATCCTCACATTACGTTGCCAACCGTAAAGTTTTAACCAGATATTTAACAGCTATTCAATTTTAATAGGGAAGGTGGAAACAAAAGCCATTATTCTACAACTATTATGCAAATCACACTTTAGACAGTGTTCAAAATTAATTGCACTGAGAATTAAACAAGTTAATTCAACAGTGCGCTCCCACTCAAATCAATATCTCTCATAATTGATTGTGAGTGATACAAGATCCACATTTCAATTCAACGCCATTGATGTGGACATCACTGATGACGAGAATTTCAATTTGGTGGGCAAACATGCCGATCACATCTCTATGTGACTCCTGTTCATCTTTCGATGGGCGTGTTCCGAGCTCAGGACGATCAAGCCAGAACGTCAAGACAACCAAGTGATCTTGCTGCGAGGTCCGACCTCACCCGCCTCACACTTCTCTAATCGTTCGTACCCATGTGGACATGGCGCACCCCGAAAAGTTAGGTGCCGTGACGGTGCTACACTTGGGAGAACACTAACTACTTGATATTTTTGTGAGAGATCACCCTAATAAAAGGCGACTACCGTGCAATCAAAAAGGGTGCATCATAAGGGATAAACATCTCAGGCAATTCATAATAGCATGATATGGTATAGCCCTTTCTGACGGAGAAGTCTTTCATTCCTTCGTCTTCAGCATTCGCGTCGGTGTTCACCATTGCGAAGATTGCCACCACCTTGTCGATGCACCAGATAATATTGCTATCTCTATAGCTAATAAAATAATGCATTACTTAAGGTTGACACGCAGGTCAATAAAGTGACAATCATATGGCTCCAGCCATCATGCCGAATCATGACACGCAGGTCATGTTAATCAATTTACATTATATAGTCATCTCATACATAATCAAATTATTATGAGCACTGCTATACCACATCACATGCACATGCAAACCCTCCTGCAAAACCAAGTTAGACGTCTCTAATCGGTTCATGCAAAAACTTGTTTTTCGTGGCTTCTAAGGTTTCGAAACAAACCAAAGCTACCAACGTCCATCATCAAGTATGATAATTCAAGTCGCTAGATTAACAACGAGGGGTGTATGAAACACGAGATAGTAAAATCTCGAGCCCCATACTGAACTTCGTCATACGCATGACCCCCGTGCAGATCATATCTGCATTGCCCTTTCGTCTGCGAAACATCCATCTTTCTTTAACTAAAGTGGAACCCAAAGAACTGTTAGCACTTCGTTGATCTGTCAATCAGCATACTCAGGAGCAGCATGAAAGGATCGCGGATTGCCAGAACTTTGTGAGATTCCACAATGCTGTCAAGATCAGGACTACGCAAATTCAAGGGAAGCAACAAGAACATCGGGTAACAGATTTCATCTGCTACCCGCACAAATAATTTTCAGTAATAGAACTCATCTACTACCTAATTATATTGTGCAACACCCATACATCTCTATGTATTCTAGATCGCAACCTGCATCTACGCATAGCACGGCTCATGATGCCACTGTTGGGGAATGCAGTAGAAAACAAAAATTTTCCGACCTACGCACCAGCCCAGGACCACTATGGAGACTGCATACAAGGTTTGATCATTTTCGTTACCGACTCGTAGCGCAGCGGAAGTAGAGTCGATGACGATCGTCGGTGCAGATCCCCGCAGCTAGGATTTACAACCTCCCAACCGCGAGGATGTACTCCCTCATCCGCCACTCGGACAGCCCTCCGGGAGGCGGTCGGACAGTCCCCCGGACGGTGTCGTGGACAGCCCTTCGGGAGGACTCACAGAACTCGGACCGTCACTCGGACAGCCCTTCGGGAGGACACTCGAACAGCCCCTCGGGCAAAAGGACGAAACTACGACCTCTCTACGGGGTTGCACACATACGGTGCCATCTATCCGGCAGGGCTTCGCCGTCCAGAACTAGTTCCCACCGGAACCCAGACAGCCTTTCGGCACTACGAAACTATTTCGTGGGAGGGAGAGAGAATGCCAAATCATGCATGGCTTGTGTGAGAGAGTTGGAGTGGAGTTGGAGAGCACCTCTCCTCCTCCTTATATAGTGGTGGAAGGGGTGGAGGGGGCTGAAAATTCAGCCCACTAAACATGGGGAAAACATGTTCCCACAAAACAAGGAGAACATGTTCCCACCAAACAAGGGAAAAACATGTTCCCTTGTCCATGGTGTTCCCCCATGGGGCCCCACCTTCCTCCCAACACTCTCCACCATTTGTGGGGGCTGCCCCCCACCATGGGGGCCCCCCCAACATTTTGTCCAGCCACAAGGGGGCTGCTCCCAAAGGGCCCCCCCCCCCCCAAAAACAGCCCAAAAACAGCCCCCATGATCCGTGGTATCTTGTCCCCTCACGCTGGGACAAGATGTTTTCCGCGACTATTATTTCTGAAAAATTCCAGAAGGTCCCAGAACATTTCCGGCACCCTCTAAAATTATCTGGACGCGCTCTGGAACATTTCCAGTATGGTGGTTTAATTTAAAACCATCTTTGTTTACCCGGTAAACAACTCCGGCAGCTCCGAAACTTTTTTTTCGGTTTTTTCTCCAGAAAAATTCCAGAAATTACCAGACCAATCTGGCAACCTCCAAAACATTCCCGGTGCTTGCCGAAACCTCTTTGGATCAATGGTTTTATCCGAAACAACTTTTCGGTTTTACCGAAACTTTTTCAGTGTTCTCTCTCCGGAACTCTTCCGTTGTCTCCGAAACTTTTCGGTGATTTTCTCTCAGACCCCCTGTCTAGTATTCAGCAGATAGATGACCCTTAAGCGTGTGACCCTATAGGTTCGGTGAACTATAGACATGACACGGAACACCTTCCGATCAATGATCAACATCGGAGCCGTGGACACCCATATTGACCCCTATACCCACACGAATGAATATTCGAGTGAACCTCCAGTTGCCGTGTGCTATTCCTGTTGCTTCACGATATGTTACAAATACCCGAGGTTAGACATGTAGGCATTTCCGTGGATCAACAACTTGTCCACTATGCCAGTTACCTCGTTACCGGTATTGTTCTCTTTTCTCGTTACCGTGTTCCGGCATCCCTGTGATCAAATCACAAAGTGTCTGGCCAGACGATGATGGATACCGTAACACCGAGAGGGCCCAGAGATATCTCTCCATCGTCGGAGGAGCAAATCCCAATCTCGAGCTATCAAGTTACTTGACACACTTTTCCATGAACCCGTAAGCCGCCGTAATAGCCACCCATTTACGGATGACGTTTAACAAACCCCAAAGTTCATGAAGCAAGTATGAAGAAACTCGACACTCTCATGGTCTAAGGAATTTTGCAAACATTGACCATCTCTGTGTTATTAACCATTAATATGTGACGAATGTAACTCATAGCATAACATCAATTTGGGTCGATTCAACACAAATGTTCTTCTAACACTGTGCCCTCAAAATTACTGGCATAGACATGCCCATGATCAGGAAAACAGAACCATCATGCAATACTTGAGCTAGTCTTAGAGGCCAGACTAGGAATACATATTACCGTTTATTATTCCACACGTGCATATGAGTCTTCCTCCGAGCCTCGTTTTATTTGCAGACTCGAGAACCATAGCAGTTATAGCATGGAACATAAACCTAATTATGAACAGGGAGATAATCAATAACATTTATTATTTCCTCTAGGGCATATCTCCTACATATACCACATCATATGCACATGCAAACCCTCCTGCAAAACCAAGTTAGACGCCTCTAATTGGTTCATGCAAAAACTTGTTTTACGTGGCTTCTAAGGTTTCGAAACAAACCGAAGCTACCAACGTCCATCATCAAGTATGATAATCCAAGTCGCTAGATTAACAATGCGGGGTGTATGAAACACGAGATAATAAAATCTCGAGCCCCATACTGAACTTCATCATACGCATGACCCCCGTGCAGATCATATCTGCATTGCCCTTTTGTCTGCGAAACATCCATCTTTCTTTAACTAAAGTGGAACCCAAAGAACTGTTAGCACTTCGTTGATCTGTCAATCAGCATACTCAGGAGCAGCATGAAAGGATCGCGGATTGCCAGAACTTTGTGAGATTCCACAATGCTGTCAAGATCAGGACTACGCAAATTCAAGGGAAGCAACAAGAACATCGGGTAACAGATTTCATCTGCTACCCGCACAAATAATTTTCAGTAATAGAACTCATCTACTACCTAATTATATTGTGCAACACCCATACATCTCTATGTATTCTAGATCGCAACCTGCATCTACGCATAGCACGGCTCATGATGCCACTGTAGGGTAACGCAGCAGAAAACAAAAATTTTCCGCCCTACGCACCAGCCCAGGACCACTATGGAGACTGCATACAAGGTTTGATCATTTTCGTTACCGACTCGTAGCGCAGCGGAAGTAGAGTCGATGACGATCGGTGGTGCAGATCCCCGCAGCTAGGATTTACAACCTCCCAACCGCGAGGATGTATACCCTCGTCTTCCCTTCGGACAGCCCTCCGGGAGGCGGTCGAACAGTCCACCGGACGATGTCGCGGACAGCCCTTCGGGAGGACCTTCGAAAACCGAACGGTCACTCGGACAGCCCTTCGGGAGGACTCACAGAACTCGGACCGTCACTTGGACAGCCCTTCGGGAGGCACTCTCGAACAGCCCCTCGGGCACTAAGATCGAAACTACGACCTCTCTACAGAGTTGCACACATACGGTGTCACCTATCCGGCAGGGCTTCGCCGTCCAGAACTAGTTCCTGCCGGAACCCAGACAGCCTTTCGGCTCTACGAAACTCTTTTCGTGGGAGGGAGAGAGAAGCCAGATAACATCTTGGCATGTGTATGAGAGCAAGGGATGAGGTTTGTGGGCAGCCCACTCTCCTCTATTTATAGGAAAGCCAAGGGGTAAAGATGTCATACAAAAAACCCCAAAGTACCCCCACTTTATGCCTTTTCATAAAAGAATAAAGATAAAAGGGGTGCCATGTGGAGCTCCAAGGAGCTCCACCATGCTTGGCCGGCCACCCCTTGGGCCCCCCCCCCCCCAAGGGGGCTTCCTTAGTGCCTAAGGCATTCTAGAAGCCTTTTGGGAAATTCCCAAAAGGTGCTTTCCATAAAATTCCCAAAAAGCACTTTCACTATTCACGACGACATTTTTCAGCGTCCGTTCGAACTGAAAATATTTATGTGGGCTTAGAACATTTCCAGTACCCACTAAAATAATTTTCAATGCGTTCTGGAACAATTCCAGTTTAGTGATTTCATCTGCGAAAAGCATCTGAAGCGGTTCCGGCAGCCCCGGAACATTTCCGGTTTTTCTTCCAGAAAATTCCCAGAAGTTTCCAGAATGATTCTGGTATCCTCCAAGAATTATCAGGCATGTGCCGAAACCATTTTGACTTAATGGTATCCCCTGAAACAACTTTTCAGTTTCACCGGAACTCATCCGGCGACCTCTCTCTGCGGAACTTTTCCGCTGTCCGAAACTTTTCGGTGTCCGAAACTTTTTCGGTGATTTTCTCACAAACTCCCTGTCTAGTATTCAGCAGATAGATGACCCTTAAGCGTGTGACCCTATAGGTTCGGTGAAGTATAGACATGACATGGAACCCCTTCCGATCAATGATCAACATCGGAGCCGTGGACACCCATATTGACCCCTATACCCACACGAATGAATATTCGAGTGAACCTCCAGTTGCCGTGTGCTATTCCTGTTGCTTCGCGATATGTTACAAATACCCGAGGTGAGACATGATGGCATCCCCGTGGGTCAACAACTTGTCCACTATGCCAGTTACCTCGTTACCGGTATTTGTTCTCTTTTCTCGTTCCCGTGTTCCGGCATCCCCGTGATCAAATCACAAAGTGTCTGGCCAGACGATGATGGATACCGTAACACCGAGAGGGCCCAGAGATATCTCTCCATCGTCGGAGGAGCAAATCCCAATCTTGAGCTATCAAGTTACTTGACACACTTTTCCATGAACCCGTAAGCCGCCGTAATAGCCACCCATTTACGGATGACGTTTAACAAACCCCAAAGTTCATGAAGCAAGTATGAAGAAACTCGACACTCTCATGGTCTAAGGAATTTTGCAAACATTAACCATCTCTGTGTTATTAACCATTAATATGTGACGAATGTAACTCATAGCATAACATCAATTTGGGTCGATTCAACACAAATGTTCTTCTAACATTGTGCCCTCAAAATTGCTGGCATAGACATGCCCATGATCAGGAAAACAGAACCATCATGCAATACTTGAGCTAGTCTTAGAGGCCAGACTAGGAATACATATTACCGTTTATTATTCCACACGTGCATATGAGTCTTCCTCCGAGCCTCGTTTTATTTGCAGACTCGAGAACCATAGCAGTTATAGCATGGAACATAAACCTAATTATGAACAGGGAGATAATCAATAACATTTAATATTGCCTCTAGGGCATATCTCCTACAGAGACGACAACGACGCTACGATGGAGATCAAGGTGTCAAGTCGGTGACGATGGAAATCATGACGATGCTTTGGAGATGGAGATCAAAGGCACAAGATGATGATGGCCATATCATGTCACATATTTTGATTGCATGTGATGTTTATCTTTTATGCATCTTATTTTGCTTAGTACGGCGGTAGCATTATAAGATGATCCCTCACTAAATTTCAAGGTATTAGTGTTCTCCTTGTGTATGCACCGTTGTGACAGTTCGTCGTGCCGAGACACCACGTGATGATCGGCTGTGATAAGCTCTACGTTCACATACAACGGGTGCAAAACAGTTTTGCACGTGCGGAATACTCAGGTTAAACTTGACGAGGCTAGCATATGCAAATATGGCCTCGGAACACTGAGACCGAAAGGTCGAACGTGAATCATATAGTAGATATGATCAACATAGAGATGTTCGCCATTGAAAACTACTCCATCTCACGTGATGATCGGACATGGTTTAGTTGATATGGATCACGTGATCATTTAGATGAATAGAGGGATGTCTATCTAAGTGGGAGTTTTTAAGTAATATGATTAATTGAACTTAATTTATCATGAACTTAGTCCTGATAGTTTTTGCATATCTATGTTGTAGATCAATGGGCCGTGCTACCGTTCCGTTGAATTTTAATGCGTTCCTAGAGAAAGCTAAGTTGAAAGATGATGGTAGCAATTACACGGACTGGGTCCGTAACTTGAGGATTATCCTCATTGCTGCACAGAAGAATTATGTCCTTGATGCACCGCTGGGTGAAAGGCCTGCTGCAGGAGCAGATGCTGACGTTATGAACATCTGGCAAGCTCGATCTGATGACTACTCGATAGTTCAGTGTGCCATGCTTTACGGCTTAGAATCGGGACTTCAAAGACATTTTAAACATCATGGAGCATATGAGATGTTCCAGGAGTTGAAGTTAATATTTCAAGCAAATGCCCGAGTTGAGAGATATGAAGTCTGCAACAAGTTCTATAGCTGCAAGATGGAGGAGAACAATTCTGTCAGTGAACACATACTCAGAATGTCTGGGTACCATAACCACTTGACTCAGCTAGGAGTTAATCTCCCGGATGATAGTGTTATTGACAGAGTTCTTCAATCACTGCCACCAAGCTATAAAGGCTTCGTGATGAACTATAATATGCAAGGGGTGGAGAAGACTATTTCCGAGCTCTTCGCTATGCTCAAAGCTCCGGAGGTAGAAATCAAGAAGGAGCAACAAGTGTTGATGGTTAACAAGACCACTAGTTTCAAGAAAAAGGGCAAGGGAAAAAAGGGGAACTTCAAGAAGAATGGCAAGCAAGTTGCCACTCCCGGGAAGAAGCCCAAGTCTGGAGCCAAGCCTGAAACTGAGTGCTTCTACTGCAAAGGGACTGGTCACTGGAAGCGGAACTGCCCCAAATATTTGGCGGATAAGAAGGATGGCAAAGTGAACAAAGGTATATTTGATATACATGTTATTGATGTATACCTTACTAATGCTCGTAGTAGTGCCTGGGTATTTGATACCGGTTCGGTTGCTCATATTTGTAACTCAAAACAGGGACTATGGATTAAACGAAGATTGGCTAAGGACGAGGTGACGATGCACGTCGGGAATGGTTCTAAGGTCGATGTGGTCGCCGTCGGCACGCTACCTCTACATCTACCTTCGGGATTAGTTTTAGACCTGAATAATTGTTATTTGGTGCCAGCGTTGAGCATGAACATTATATTTGGATCTTGTTTAATGCGAGACGGTTATTCATTTAAATCAGAGAATAATGATTGTTCTATTTATATGAGTAATATCTTTTATGGTCATGCACCCTTGAAGAGTGGTCTATTTTTGTTGAATCTCGATCGTGGTGATACACATATTCATAATATTGATGCCAAAAGATGCAAAGTTGATAATGATAGTGCAACATATTTGTGGCACTGCCGTTTAGGTCATATTGGTGTAAAGCTCATGAAGAAACTCCATGCAGATGGACTTTTGGAATCACTTGATTATGAATCATTTGATGCTTGCGAACCATGCCTCATGGGAAAGATGACTAAGACTCCGTTCTCCGGAACAATGGAGCGAGCTACAGACTTATTGGAAATAATACATACTGATGTATGCGGTCCGATGAGTGTTGAGGCTCGCGGCGGGTATCGTTATTTTCTGACCTTCACAGATGATTTGAGCAGATATGAGTATATCTACTTAATAAAACACAAGTCTGAAACATTTGAAAAGTTCAAAGAATTTCAGAGTGAAGTGGAGAATCATCGTAACAAGAAAATAAAGTTTCTACGATCTGATCGCGCAGGCGAATATTTGAGTTACGAGTTTAGCCTTCATTTAAAACAATGTGGAATAGTTTCGCAACTCATGCCACCTGGAACACCACAGCGTAATGGTGTGTCCGAATGTCGTAACCGTACTTTATTAGATATGGTGCGATCTATGATGTCTCTTACCGATTTACCACTATCGTTTTGGGGTTATGCATTAGAGACAGTTGCATTCACGTTAAATAGGGCACCATCTAAATCCGTTGAGACGACATCGTATGAACTGTGGTTTGGCAAGAAACCTAAGCTGTCGTTTCTTAAAGTTTGGGGTTGCGATGCTTATGTGAAAAAGCTTCAGCCTGATAAGCTCGAACCCAAATCGGAGAAGTGCGTCTTCATAGGATACCCAAAAGAAACTGTTGGGTACACCTTCTATCACAGATCCGAAGGCAAGATCTTTGTTGCTAAGAATGGATCCTTTCTAGAGAAGGAGTTTCTCTCGAAAAAAGTGAGTGGGAGGAAAGTAGAACTTGATGAGGTAATTGTACCTTCTCTTGAATTGGAAAATAGTTCATCACAGAAATCAGTTCTAGTGATGCCTACACCAATTAGTGAGGAAGCTAATGATGATGATCATGAAACTTCAGATCAAGTTATTACAGAACCTCGTAGATCAGCCAGAGTACGTTCCGCACCAGAGTGGTACGGTAATCCTGTTCTGGAAGTCATGTTACTAGACCATGATGAACCTACGAACTATAAGGAAGCGATGATGAGCCTAGATTCCGCGAAATGACTTGAGGCCATGAAATCTGAGATGGGATCCATGTATGAGAACAAAGTGTGGACTTTGGTGGACTTGTCCGATGATCGGCAAGCCATAGAAAAAAAATGGATCTTCAAGAAGAAGACTGACGCTGACGGTAATGTTACTGTCTACAAAGCTCGACTTATTATGAAAGGTTTTCGACAAGTTCAAGGAGTTGACTACGATGAGACCTTCTCACCCGTAGCAATGCTTAAGTCTGTCCGAATCATGTTAACAATTGCCGCATTTTATGATTATGAAATTTGGCAAATGGATGTCAAAACTGTATTCCTTAATGGATTTCTTAATGAAGAGTTGTATATGATGCAACCAGAAGGTTTTGTCGATCCTAAAGGTGCTAACAAAGTGTGCAAGCTCCAGCGATCCATTTATGGACTGGTGCAAGCATCTCGGAGTTAGAATATACGCTTTGATGAAGTGATTGTAGGGTAACGCAGCAGAAAACAAAATTTTCCGACCTACGCACCAGCCCAGGACCACTATGGAGACTGCATACAAGGTTTGATCATTTTCGTTACCGACTCGTAGCGCAACGGAAGTAGAGTCGATGACGATCGGCGGTGCAGATCCCCGCAGCTAGGATTTACAACCTCCCAACCGCGAGGATGTATACCCTCATCTTCCCTTCAGACAGCCCTCCGGGAGGCGGTCGAACAGTCCCCCGGACGGTGTCGCGGACAGCCCTTCGGGAGGACCTTCGAAACTCGAGCGGTCACTCGGACAGCCCTTCGGGAGGACTCACAGAACTCAGACCGTCACTTGGACAGCCCTTCGGGAGGCACTCACGAACAGCCCCTCGGGCACTAAGATCGAAACTACGACCTCTCTACAGAGTTGCACACATACGGTGTCACCTATCCGGCAGGGCTTCGCCGTCCAGAACTAGTTCCCACCGGAACCCAGACAGCCTTTCGGCTCTACGAAACTCTTTCGTGGGAGGGAAAGAGAATGCCAGATCATGCATGGCTTGTGTATGAGAGCAAGGGATGAAGAGATGGCAGCCCCCATCTCCTCTATTTATAGGAAAGCCAAGGGGTAGGGCTCCTCCACTAATTACCAAAAAACCCATGCATTAGGTCACACCTCATGGGCATAAGGGTAAACATGGGATGCCATGTGGAGCTCCAAGGAGCTCCCCCTTCCTTGGCCGGCCACCCCTAGGGGCCCCCCCATGAGGGGCTCTCATGGCCCCCCAAGCCCTTCTAGAAGCCTTTAGCAAAAGCCCTAAAAGGTGGCTTCCAAAAAATTATCCAAAAAGCACTTTCACTATTCACGACGACATTTTTCAGCGTCCGTTCGAACTGAAAATATTTATGTGGGCTTAGAACAATTCCAGTACCCACTAAAATAATTTTCAACGCGTTCTGGAACAATTCCAGATTAGTGATTTTCATCTGCGAAAAGCATATGAAGCGGTTCCGACAGCTCCGAAACATTTCCGGTTTTTCTTCCAGAAAATTCCCAGAAGTTTCCAGAATGATTCTGGCACCCTCCAAGAATTATCAGGCATGTGCCGAAAACAATTTGACTTTATGGTATCCTCTGAAACAACTTTTCAGTTTCACCGGAACTCATCCGGTGACCTCTTTGCGGAACCTTTCCGCTGTCCGAAACTTTTTCGGTGTCCGAAACTTTTTCGGTGATTTTCTCTCAGACTCCCTGTCTAGTATTCAGCAGATAGATGACCCTTAAGCGTGTGACCCTATAGGTTCGGTGAAGTATAGACATGACCTGGAACCCCTTCCGATCAATGATCAACATCGGAGCCGTGGACACCCATATTGACCCCTATACCCACACGAATGAATATTCGAGTGAACCTCCAGTTGCCGTGTGCTATTCCTGTTGCTTCGCGATATGTTACAAATACCCGAGGTGAGACATGTAGGCATTCCCGTGGATCAACAACTTGTCCACTATGCTAGTTACCTCGTTACCGGTATTGTTCTCTTTTCTCGTTACCGTGTTCCGGCATCCCCGTGATCAAATCACATAGTGTCTGGCCAGACGATGATGGATACCGTAACACCGAGAGGGCCCAGAGATATCTCTCCATCGTCAGAGGAGCAAATCCCAATCTTGAGCTATCAAGTTACTTGACATACTTTCCCATGAACCCGTAAGCCGCCGTAATAGCCATCCATTTACGGATGACGTTTAACAAACCCCAAAGTTCATGAATCAAGCATGAAGAAACTCGATACTCTCATGGTCTGAGGAATCATGCAAACATTAACCATCTCTGTGTTATTAACCATAAACTTGTGACGAATGTATCTCATAGCATAACATCAATTCGGGTCGATTCAACACAAATGTCCTTCCTGACATTGTGCCCTCAAAGTTGCTGGCATAGACATGCCCATGATTGGGAAAACATAATCATCATGCAACACTTGAGATAGTCTTAGAGGCACGACTAGGAATACATTTTACCGTTTATTATACCACACATGCACATGGGTTTTCCCCAGAGCCTTTATGGATATACGGGCTCGGGAACCATAGTAGTTATAGCATGGAATATAAACTTAATTATGAACAGGGAGATAATTAATAACATTTATTATTGCCTCTAGGGCATATCTCCTACAGTGATCAAAGCATATGGTTTTATACAGACTTTTGGAGAAGCCTGTATTTACAAGAAAGTGAGTGGGAGCTCTGTAGCGTTTCTAATATTATATGTGGATGACATATTATTGATTGGAAACGATATAAAATTTCTGGATAGCATAAAAGGATACTTGAATAAGAGTTTTTCAATGAAAGACCTCGGTGAAGGTGCTTATATATTGGGCATCAAGATCTATAGAGATAGATCAAGACGCTTAATTGGACTTTCACAAAGCACATACCTTGATAAAGTTTGGAAGAAATTCAAAATGGATCAGTCAAAGAAAGGGTTCTTGCCTGTGTTGCAAGGTGTGAAGTTGAGTAAGACTCAATGCCCGACCACTGCAGAAGATAGAGAGAAAATGAAAGTCATTCCCTATGCCTCAGCCATAGGTTCTATCATGTATGCTATGCTGTGTACCAGATCTGATGTGTGCCTTGCTATAAATTTAGCAGGGAGGTACCAAAGTAATCCAGGAGTGGATCACTGGACAGCGATCAAGAACATCCTGAAATACCTGAAAAGGACTAAGGATATGTTTCTCGTTTATGGAGGTGACAAAGAGCTTGTCGTAAATGGTTACGTCGATGCAAGCTTTGACACTGATCCAGATGACTCTAAGTCACAAACCGGATAAGTATTTATATTGAATGATGGAGCTGTCAGTTGGTGCAGTTCCAAGCAGAGCGTCGTGGCGGGATCTACGTGCGAAGCGGAGTACATAGCAACAAATGAAGGAGTCTGGATGAAGGAGTTCATATCCGATCTAGGTGTTATACCTAGTGCATCGGGTCCAATGAAAATCTTTTGTGACAATACTGGAGCAATTGCCTTGGCGAAGGAATCCAGATTTCACAAGAGAACCAAACACATCAAGAGACGCTTTAACTCCATCCGCGATCAAGTCAAGGAGGGAGACATAGAGATTTGCAAAATACATACGGATCTGAATGTTGCAGACCCGTTGACTAAGTCTCTTCCACGAGCAAAATATGATCAGCACCAAGACTCCATGGGTGTTAGAATCATTACTATGTAATCTAGATTATTGACTCTAGTGCAAGTGGGAGACTGAAGGAAATATGCCCTAGAGGCAATAATAAAGTTGTTATTTATATTTCCTTATATCATGATAAATGTTTATTATTCATGCTAGAATTGTATTAACCGGAAACCTAGTACATGTGTGAATACATAGACAAAACAGAGTGTCCCTAGTATGCCTCTACTTGACTAGCTCATTCATTAAAGATGGTTAAAATTTCCTGACCATAGACATGTGTTGTCATTTGATGAATGGGATCACATCATTAGAGAATGATGTGATGGACAAGACCCATCCGTTAGCTTAGCATAATGATCGTTAAGTTTTATTGATATTGCTTTCTTCATGACTTATACATATTCCTCTGACTATGAGATTATGCAACTCCCGAATATATACCGGAGGAACACCTTGTGTGCTATCAAACGTCACAACGTAACTGGGTGATTATAAAGATGCTCTACAGGTGTCTCCGAAGGTGTTTGTTGGGTTGGCATAGATCGAGATTAGGATTTGTCACTCCGAGTATCGGAGAGGTATCTCTGGGCCCTCTCGGTAATGCACATCACTATAAGCCTTGCAAGCAATGTGACTAATGAGTTAGTTACGGGATGATGCATTACGAAACGAGTAAAGAGACTTGCCGGTAACGCGATTGAACTAGGTATGAAGATACCGACGATCGAATCTCGGGCAAGTAACATACCGATGACAAAGGGAATGATGTTTGTTGCCACTGCGGTTTGACCGATAAAGATCTTCGTAGAATATGTGGGAACCAATATGAGTATCCAGGTTCCGCTATTGGTTATTGATCGGAGATATGTCTCGGTCATGTCTACATAGTTCTCGAACCCGTAGGGTCCGCACGCTTAACGTTCGATGACGATTTGTATTATGAGTTATGTGTTTTGGTGACCGAAGATTGTTCGGAGTCCCGGATGAGATCACGGACATGACGAGGAGTCTCGAAATGGTCAAGAGGTAAAGATTGATATATTGGAAGGTAGTATTCGGACACCGGAAGGGTTCCGGAGTGTATCGGGTACATACCGGAGTATCGGAGGGGTTACCGGAACCCCCCGATGGAAGATATGGGCCATATGGGCCATAGGAGGGAGGCTAACCAGCCCACAAGGGGCTGGTGCGCCCCCCACAAGGGAGGAGGCCGAATTGGACTAGGGAAGGGGGTGGCGCCCCCCTTTCCTTCTCCCTCTCCCTCTCCTTCCCTATTTCCACCTCCGGAGAAAGGAAAAATTGGGGGGGGGGGGGCGAATCATACTAGGAGTGGAGTCCTAGTAGGACTCCCCCCCATGGCGCTCCCCCTTGGTGGCCAGCCTCCTCCTCCCCTCCTTTATATACGGGGGCAGGGGGCACCCTAGAACACAACAGATATTCTCTTAGCCGTGTGCGATGCCCCCCTCCACAGTTTACTCCTCCGGTCATAGCGTCGTAGTGCTTAGGCGAAGCCCTGCGCGGATCACATCACCATCACCGTCACCACGCCGTCGTGCTGACGAAACTCTTCCTCGACCTTCTGCTGGATCAAGAGTTCGAGGGACGTCATCGAGCTGAACGTGTGCAGAACTCGGAGGTGCCGTACGTTCGGTGCTTGATCGGTTGGATCGCGAAGACGTTCGACTACATCAACCGCGTTAAGCTAACGCTTCCGCTTTCGGTCTACGAGGGTACGTGGACACACTCTCCCCCTCTCGTTGCTATGCATCTCCTAGATAGATCTTGCGTGAGCGTAGAAATTTTTGAAAATTGCATGCTACGTTTCCGAACAAAAATCCCTAGCAAAATTCATAATTTTTTTGTTGGAGGGATTTGCATGGTATTCTGCCATTGAAATCGATACTGACAAATCGTCACATTGGCCATGAGGGACACTGTCCTATATCCAGTCAAGGACCAGAAGATGTAAGGCATCTACTCTTTTACATGCGAACGTGCTTTCCACCTTTGGAAGGCGTTGGGACTAGAAAGCATGGTGCAAGAGGCATTACCGATTGACTTATCAGGCTCTGCAATATTGGAACATATTCTATGTCTAAAACCAGTACCAATGCAGGGCCTGAATCATGTGGATGTTCAAAGCTGTCTTTGCTATTGGGTGTTGGTATTTATGGTGGCTTAGGAGACAAACAACTCTTGCAGAAAGGGTGTCGTTGGATAGTCGCTGGCCGATTTCTGTTCTAACGATTGCAGCAAATGCATCTAATACAACGATCCACACATCCGATCCGAAGCCTAGATGGTCTAAACCACACCCTGGATTTCTGAAACTTAATGTAGACGCGTCCTTTTATGTGGATTCAGGAATGGGATAAACTGCAGCAGTTCTGCGAGATGCCCACGGATCGGTTGTTGCAGCCAATTGTTGTTTTTGCCCATATGCTGCGGATGTATCAACTATGGAGGCACTTGCTATGAAAGATGGACTTCATCTTGCGAATTCCCTTGGAATAAACAGGTTGGAGGCCGAGTCCGATTCCATGGAAGTGATAAATTTCTGTACAGGCCAATTCCAATGGTGGGATCCCGCGGCGGCTATATATGCGGATTGTGTGGGTATGGCTATTCAGATTGCTAGTGTTGAATTTTCGTATTGTCCCAGAGAAGCAAATATTGTGGTTCATGAGCTAGCTAAGTTTAGTTTTCATAATACTCTATCCTGTACTCCTGTACTTGGGACGATAATCCGCCTAGTTGCTTACTCGTATATGTTGCAAACGATGTAAGTGTTGATTTGAATCAATAAAACTAGCCACAATGGTCTTTTCAAAAAAAAAAAGGCCTATCTGAGAGTTCAACAGCCCAGCCCAGCCCAGCCCAGCCCCGGCGGACCACCATGACGACGGGGCCAACCTACAAAACACCTAAAGCCCAGGGAGCGATCTACAAAAGGCCAAACACCAGCAGACCAGACCAGCACACCATGCCAAGTCGTCTCCGCTATAACTAAAGCGCACCCCGCCCTCGGCCTTCCCCCCTCCCCTCCCATCTCCCTCCGAGCGAGCTCCCGAGCAGCAGCGGCGGCCGGCCTCCCTCCCTCCCCCGCGCGCGCCCCAGCCGCTCGCGCCGGCCCGGCCCCCCGCCTCCCCTCCTCCTCCGGCGCCGTCGGCGGACGGCATTGCGCCGCGCAGGTCCGTTCCTTTCCCCCTGCCCCGCCGTCTCAGGCTTGGAGTTTCACCTAGGCGCTAGATCCGGGCGGAAACGGCGGTTAGATCCGCCGCCCGGCCCCGCATTACTCGGCCGGCCGCCATTCGCCGGAGAGCCAGCGTCGTCGGCGGCTTCTCCGGGCCTAGTAGGCCGCGCGCGCAGCGCGGAGCTTCTCACGCATCTGGGAATTTTCTCTTCGGCCGACAGCGCCTCGCCTCGCCCTCGGGCAAGAAGCTGTCTTTTCATGCTTGCTTTCGCTGTGGACGGCGACGACGGTGATTTAGCGTTGGGAGCTCTCGAGCATAGCATATTTCTCTTTGCGTGTGTGTGGCTGTGGCTGGATGGCGACCCCTGATTCTTTGCTTCGTCCCTAAGCTTATAACAGTCAAATGGCTCGTCAGCATTCAGATTCTCGTGAAATTCACAATGGGCGGCCGACGACCCATCATTGCTACGACGAGTGCTCGCCCGCCGTCCACTCTTGGGAAATTTACAATGGGGTAGCGAGGACCAGCCAGGCAAAGAGTTGCTGAAATCATGCTTGCCGTAGTCTGGGACGATGCGTGCGTGAGCATGATCAGATTTTTGTGCAAGCCACATCGACGCGGCGACAATTAATCTCGGTCGTGTAGTGAGATGCCTGCTTGATTATGCTCTTTATTTAGCTGGCCAACTGTTGGAACGAGCGATGTTACGTCCCAGTTTGGGCTAAACTGGTCACCCATCATAAGTTTTCTAATTATGGGGGTTGTGATTAAGCAATCCCCCAGCCGGCACACAGCTTTCCCCTTGGATTCCAGTGGGGGCGTGAGATGCCATACAGCCGGGTTCTGAGCTGTGTCTCTCTTGTATTCTTGCACAGCTTTATTAGATAGAATATGCCGTGGAGTCAAATTGCCATGAATTTGTGTAACATGGCAAAAAGGCTTTGCCCCCATGTGCACCTGTGTCTGAACTGGATTTTCAGTTTTTCTCCCCCTTTTTTTTGTAATCAATGGACTCAAAACCAGATCATGTGATCTGGACGATCTGAGGATATTCTCAGTCTGTGGTGCTGTGCCACGCCTTGAGACCAAGGCCTGATTCGGCCCTTGGGCCCAAGATCCTCATAGAATAGTGACGCCAGGGCGTCATGGCCACTTGCTTCTTTGTTTGTTTAAATGTTCAATCGGTTGGCTGAGAACAGTTGCTCAAATTGTTAAGTATTGGGGGCACTAAGAGCTGGCTGGTGGGTCCATATCATGACAGAAATGTGGGAGCATGGTGGTATGGTGTCACTTGAGTGTCAATTAAAAATTACCCAACTTATGCCGCAATCTGAGTAATAATATGGAAGCTATTTCCCCTCAAATTTTTTTTTGCCCAACTTGGCCAGTAAAAATGCAGAAGGTAGTACAGACTGGTGAATGTTGCACAGTAGCAGTCACACACCGGTAGTGATCCCATTAGTTCTTCTTGTCTTGCATGTATTTCAATGTATTTTGTATCATTTATTTGTCTATGTTTCTTGACCTTTTGTATGAAATACCTTTATTCTTACTTCTTCTTATGTACAGTAACAGTAATCACAGTCCAAGACAATGGTTGCACAAGCCTTCACCGTTGATTTGGACAAGCCTCTTGTATTTCAGGTAAATGTGCCCATATTTAATTTTGCTCTGTTTTTTCAACTCTGAGTGCCTATTCGGCATATTGGCTGGTGAACAAGTCAGTGTAGAGTACAGATGACTAAGAGTTTGTAGCTACAGGTGCTGTTAGTTCTTAAAGCACATTATTTGCTCATCCTCAAGATGTAGAGTACATATTTCTATGTATTAGTAAATGTAATTTATGATAGTTAAATTGAGAAGCTGTAGAGTAATCTTTGATCATCCCCAAGATGTATCAGTAATCTTTGATCATGACTGTTGCCTAATTCTTCTGTTTAAGCTATGGTGTTTGTGTGCAGTTGAAATCCAGGCCTGCTCTTTGACTATGAATTCAAATATTTGGGTGGTAATTTTTCAGGTTGGTCATCTGGAGGAACAATATCAGGACTGGGTTCACCAGCCAATTGTTAGCAAGGAGGGGCCGCGATTTTTTGCCAATGATGTATTGGAGGTGAACATTTTATTTTTTCTTTTGCACTTAATCTATCTGAAATTTTGGACATTATGTTCTGATGATGGCTCATTTCAGTTCTTAACACGTACGAAATGGTGGGCAGTTCCTCTCATTTGGTTGCCTGTTGTTTGCTGGTGCCTGAATACATCGATCCAAATGGGCCACACAGTTCCAGAAGTAGCGCTGATGGTTGTGGCAGGAATATTTATCTGGACACTGGTTGAATACATGCTGCATCGGTACCTGTTCCACATAGATACTAAAAGTTACTGGTAAGTTGTGCTCCCGTTTACTGCTTAAGTCTAACAGATGAGACGACCATCTCATGATCATAGCTGTTTTGGCATGGCAGGACAAACACGGCTCACTATCTTCTGCATGGATGCCATCACAAGCATCCAATGGATGGGCTTCGACTTGTATTTCCACCAACTGCCGCAGCCATCTTGTGCTATCCGGTAAATATAATCTTCCTTGTATTCTTAAAATATCAGGACAACACTTGTTCTATACTGCTGTAGCCTTTTAGTGCCTGCCTGAAATTCGAACTGAGTTGGATGCCCTCTGTCGGATTGTGAAAGAACGTGTATTTAACTCATCATTTTGTTCTACCACGCTGTATTTATTCATAATGATGTTCCTGTGCTCTGTCCATCCAGTTCTGGAATTTTGTCAAGCTCTTCACAACTACAACTACCACTCCTGGCGTGTTTGGAGGTGGCCTGTTGGGTTACGTGATCTATGATTGCACACACTACTACCTGCATCACGCCCAGCCCTCATTCGACCCAGCAAAATATCTCAAGGTGCTTATTATCTCATCCTGAAGCTTATCAAAGCACCACTCCCATCTCTTTGTGGGCTAACTAACATGTTGTTTGTGCGGCATATCAGAAATACCATCTGAACCATCACTTCAGAATCCAAAACAAGGGCTTTGGAATAACATCGACCCTGTGGGACCATGTGTTTGGAACGCTGCCTTCAACGAAAACCGCTGACAAGAGCTCTTGAATTGTTGTACCGCCTTGCAGTGCCAGATATCAAGGTCAGGCTCGCACCCCATTCCCATGTTTCTACTCCCCTCATGCTACATTCCCATTCCATCACCGACCTCAGCCCGTGTGTCGACGCAAGGTAGAGGAAGACTAATAAATACCACGTTGCTCATGCAGACTGTCCAATGGTTGATGACGGATTGAACGGATGGATGAACAAACAATTAATCGGAGATGTCATTGAAGTGCTTACATCCTTGGTGATGTGTCGCGAATAGAGTGGTTCCAGACTTGAGAATATGTTGTCATGTGTACAGAGAGGTTTTTCTATCTAGTATAGCACCGGCATCGTTCATTTGTGGCTGTTGGTGGCCGGTATAATTTTGGGACCAAGTAATTGCATTGCTTGATATATTTGTAAGTTTCACCAGCTTTGCTAGTATTCAGCGAACCATTCGGTTTTCTTTCCATTGCGGGCCTTTACTGTTTTTTTTTCCGGGTTCCCTCGGTTAAGTTTCATCTGAATCAAACGGTTCAAATGACTCGGTTAAACTTTGCACACAAGATCTTAGTCTATGTGAGCCGTTCGGTCTCTGCCGAACCAGACCATCTAAAAGGAAAAACTGAACTGAAACTCATCGATGAGAATGAACAAGAGCTCCAACAACAGCAAACCAAGGAATGATTGAGGAGCGACAGTGGCGGCTGGACAAGGTCATCTGCATGAAGGAAGTGCACTTGAAGCTGAAGCATCCTCTGTTCTCCAGGTTGTGCAAATCACCTCAACAATGGGGTGTAAGCAAGGCGGTGCAAATCACCTCAACAAATGGTGTGTAAGCAGGTGATTCTGGAGATAGATTCGATGGTTCTAAAGAAAGCTATTACATCAAGTGATTATGATCTAGCGCCGCTAGACGTTTCATTTAGAGAAATAAAAGCCATGTTGTGTGTTGGTTTTGAAAACTTCAGAATATCTGTTGTATCAAGATCATGTAGATCCTCAATGTATACCTGGGCATATCTCGGGCCGGGCCAAAAAAAGTCCGGTGCTAAAAACCCAGGCCCGAGCCCGGCCCGGCCATCGGGCCTACAAAATCAGGCTCGAGCCCGAGAAAGCCTGACATGGCCCGGTCGGCCCGGCCCGACTACGGCTAAAAACGCATTTTGTGCAGGCCCAAGCCCGGCCCGACCTGCCTGTCAGGCTCAGTTTCCAGGCCCGAGCCCGGCCCGATGGCACACTCGGGCTCAGCCCCGGCCCGGGATTTTCGGGCCGGGTTGGGTTGGGCCGTCCGGGCCAGGCTGCCCATGGCCAGGTCTACCTCAATGTATCATGGACTATCCTACTAGTAGTATTATGGGCTCCTGTTAGTTCGCTTTTGGAAAACGGGTGCACACACCCCCTCCGGCTGGGCTGACCCATTTTACCCATTTTTTCTGTTCAAACTGAAAAAAGGATGCATAGGAGACGTGATTCGAACCAAAGACTTCATCATTCAGTGCAAGCTGCACTAACCAACCAGCCAGTTCACTTGGTGTGATTACTCACATCTTTTTTCTTCTTTTCTTTTCTTTTTTATTTGTTCTCTGTTCCTTTTTTCTTTCTTTTATTCAATATGCGTGAAATTTTTCTTCAAATAGATGATTTGTTTTTCAAATTTAGTGATTTATTTTTCCAAAAATGATGAACATTTTTCAAAAGAGTGAACTTTTTTTCAATTTTGATGAACTTTTTAAAGAAAAATGATGAACATTTTTCAAAAAGAGTGACCTTTTTTCAATTTTGATGAACTTTTTATAGAAAATTGATGAACTTTTTTCCATTTTGCGATTTATTTATAATATTGATGAACTTTTTTCAATGTGGTGATTTTTTTTTACTTTGTTAAATTTTTTTATTTTTCAATATACTTTTTGAAAAGTTTTGCTCAAAAAGTCAACGGTCCACAGTGAACCGGTCAACCACGACTAGCAAACTGGAAAAACAGGGGTCCCGATCAAGCGCTCGGCTCATTCTATGGGCCGGCCCATGAGGGGTTTGCGTGAGCGCCACATCCCTTAACTGGTGCCAAACGCGCCAATTAGGAGGTCCCAGTATTATGCTAATATGTGTGCGCTAATTGGCCGGAGATAATGATAAATTAACCCAAATGATAGGTGCCACATGTGTGTCACTTATCAACTTTGTCCAACCACGTCCAGAGCCATTAGATGAAAAAGCACGGATCTTGAAGCGTATCCCCAACCACATCATCGACTGAGCGTCCGGTTGCAAAGACGAACATGCCGAACGACTAGAACGCAGCCCAGTCGCCTCCCACCGCCCGCATGCAGCCCACTTCCCCACCCACAACCGTATTAGTTTCTAAAAAAAAACCACAGCCGTATCTTCTTTCCGCCACTCATTCCCACCGGTCTGAGATCCAGTGACTTGCTAGTCACCAGTCACCAGTGAACAGTACGGTGACTTGCCCCCTTTCCACATCATCCGATCAAGAATCTGTGGATAGATACGTGTGAACAGCGCATGAGCTACAATGCTCGGTCTACAGGAACTCTGATACGTCTCCGTCGTATCTACTTTTTCTAACGCTTTTACTCTTATTTTGGACTCTAATTTGCATGATTTGAATGAAACTAACCCGGACTGGCGCTGTTTTCAGCAGAACTACCATGGTGTTGTTTTTGTGCAGAAATAAAAGTTCTCGGAATGGAACGAAACTTTGCGAGGAATTTTTATACAATAAAAGAAAAATACTGGAGCCAAGAACCACCGGAGGGGGGCACCTGGGTGGGCACAACCCACCAGGGCGTGCCACCCCCTCCAGGCGCGCCCAGGTGGGTTGTCCCCACCTAGTGGCCCGGCAGACCCTGAAACCGACGCTATAAAATCATATTTTTCCAGAAAAAAAGGGAAAAAGAATTATCGCGTTCCGCGAGACGGAGTCGCCGCCACCTCCTGTTCTTCATCGGGAGGACAGATCTGGAGTCCGTTTGGGGCTCCGGAGAGGGGGATCTTCGGTATTCGTCATCACCAACCCTTCTCCATCGCCAATTCCATGATGCTCCCCACCGGGAGTGAGTAATTCCTTCGTAGGCTCGCTGGTCGGTGAGGAGTTGGATGAGATTCATCATGTAATCGAGTTAGTTTTGTTAGGGCTTGATCCCTAGTATCCATTATGTTCTGAGATTGATGTTGCTATGACTTTGCCACGCTTAATGCTTGTCACTTTGGGCCCGGGTGCCATGATTTCAGATCTGAACCGTTTATGTTATCATCATTATATCCATGTTCTAGATCCGATCTTGCAAGTTATAGTCACCTACTACGTGTTATGATCCGGCAACCCCGGAGTGACAATAGTCGGGACCACTCCCGGTGATGACCGTAGTTTGAGGAGTTTATGTATTCACCGTGTGTTAATGCTTTGTTCCAGTTCTCTATTAAAAGGAGGCCTTAATATCCCTTAGTTTCCAATATGGACCCCGCTGCCGCGGGAGGGTAGGACAAAAGATGTCATGCAAGTTCTTTCCATAAGCACGTATGACTATTTACGGAATACATGCCTACATTATATTTATGAACTGGAGCTAGTGACGTATCGCCCTAGGTTATAACTGTCTCATGATGAATATCATCCAACAAATTACCGATCCAATGCCTACGATTTTCCTACATATTGATCTAGCTAAGTTACTACTGCTGCTGTTACTATTGCACTTGATACGAAACTACTGCTATCACTGTTACCGTTACTGTTGCTGCTGCTACTATTATCAAAACTATCATACTACTTTGCTACTGATCACTTTGCTGCAGATAATTAATCTCCAGGTGTGATTGAATTGACAACTTAGTTGCTAATACTCTCAAATATTCTTTGGCTCCCCTTGTGTCGAATCAATAAATTTGGGTTGAATACTCTACCCTCGAAAACTATTGCGATCCCCTACACTTGTGGGTTATCAAGACCTTTTTCTGGCGCCGTTGCCGGGGAGCATAGCTATATTTGTTGAGTCACTTGGGATTATTATCAAATTATCACTATGAAGAAACTGAAGGATGCTAAGACTAAGATTTTCCCTCTAAGACGAGGGGAGTAAGGAACTGCCATCCAGCTCCGCTTTAGATTCACCTTCTGTTATAAGTAAACTTGCAACACCACCACATGCTATTAATCCTGATATGTCGCAAGTTATTGATGATGCTACTTCTGCTATGAATGATGCTTATGATGATGCTAGTACCTTGGTTGATGATGATGTGCCACTAGGTGAATTTCTTGATGAACAAATTGCTAGAGTAAGACAACATGATATTGTTGAAACCGATGATGAGCTTGAAACTGAAAATCTTGAAACACCTACTAGAACTAGCCCTCCTAGATATGAATTGCCTAAGGTACCGGAAGGTTATGTTATGGGTGAGGAGGCAACTAGAGATATTCTTGCTTGCAAAGATAGAGATGATCTAGAAAAATTATTAAGCAAGTATAAAGAAAGATCTTTGAATGCTAGAATGAAATGTGATTCTAAGTTTGCTACTTCACCTATCTTTGTTAATTACTCTGGTTGAATCTGATCCTTTCCATGGTTATGAAACTGAAACTGTTGTGGCACATCTTACTAAGTTGAATGACATAGCCACCCTTTTTGCTCATGATGAGAAAATTCGCTATTATTATATTCTCAAATTATTTCCGTTCTCATTAAAGGGTGATGCTAAAGCTTGGTACAATACTCTTGCTCCTGGTTGTGTGCGTAGTCCCCAGGACATGATTTATTACTTCTCTGAAAAATATTTCCCTGCTCATAAGAAACAAGCTGCCTTGCAGGAAATATTTAACTTTGTGCAAATTGAAGAAGAGAGTCTCCCACAAGCTTGGGGGAGGCTTCTCCGTTTGCTTAATGCTTTGCCTGATCATCCTCTTAAGAAAAATGAAATACTTGATATCTTCTATAATGGACTAACCGATGCTTCTAGGGATTTCCTAGATAGTTGTGCTGGTTGTGTTTTCAAGGAACGAACTATTGGGCAAGCTGAAGAATTATTGAATAACATATTGAAAAATTATGATGATTGGACTCTTCCTGAAACACCATCTAAACCCACTTCGAAGAAGAGGGGTATTTTATATCTCAGTCCTGAAGATATGCAAGAGGCAAAGAAATCTATGAAGGAAAAAGGTATTAAAGCCGAGGATGTCAAAAATTTACCTCCTATTGAAGAAATACATGGGCTTGATACACCACCACCACCTAAGGTGGTAGAGGTAAATTCTCTAATGAAATTCAATGATAATGATAATCCTCACAATATGCACCCTAGCCAATGCCTTTATGAGTTTGAAAACTACATTAGAAAGCAAGATCACTTCAATGCAAATGTTATGAAACAGTTGAAATATAATTCTGATATGATTGCTCGCTTGAGTGGCTTGTTATTTAGAATCTCAAATGATGTTAGAGGTGTAGGGAAGCATGCTTCTATGGTTCAAACTCAGTTAGAACAAGTTGCTAAATCTCAAAGAGAATTGTTAGATGAAATGAACAATAATATCAATGATCATGCTGTTAGAGTAATGACTAGAGGAGATAGAATGACTGAGGAAGCACTTTATCCTGAGGGACACCCAAAAAGAATTGAACAAGACTCTCAAAGATTTGACACCGATGCACGTAGTCCTTCTAAAAAGAAAAAGAAGAAGAAAAATGATAGGACTTTGCATGCCTCTAGTGAACCTGAAGTAGAAAAAACTCCTGATAATGATAATGAAGTTTCTATCTCTGATGCTGAAACTCAATCTGGTAGTGAACACTCACCTTTTGATAATGAAAAAGATAATGATGAGGTTCATGAAGACACTCAAACAAATAATAAAGAACCAGACAATGATGTTGAGATAGAACCAGCAGTTGATCTTGATAATCCACAACCTAAGAATAAAAGATATGATAAAAGAGACTTTGTTGCTAGAAAACATGGAAAGGAAAGAGAACCATGGGTTCAAAAACCTATGCCCTTTCCACCTAAGTCAACTAAAAAGAAAGATGATAAAGAATTTGAATGCTTTGCTGAAATGCTGAGGCCAGTCTTTCTGCGTACTTGCTTGACTGATATCCTTAAAATGCCTCCTTATGCAAAGTACATGAAAGACATCATCACCAATAAGAGAAAAATACCGAAAGCTGAAATCTCCACTATGCTTGCTAATTATACCTTTAAAGATGGAGTACCTAAAAAACTTGGAGATCCAGGAATACCAACTATACCTTGCTCCATCAAAAGAAATTATGTGAAAACTGCTTTGTGTGATTTAGGAGCTAGTGTTAGTGTTATGCCTTTCTCTTTATATAAAAGACTTGACTTGAATAAACTCACACCTACTGAAATATCTTTGCAAATGGCTGACAAATCAACTGCCATACCTATCGGTATTTGTGAGGATGTGCCCGTTGTTGTTGCTAATGTTACTATTTTGACTGACTTTGTTATATTTGAGATGCCCGAGGACGACAACATGTCGATTATCCTTGGTAGATCCTTTTTGAATACTGCAGGGGCTGTTATTGATTGCAATAAAAGCAAGGTCACTTTTCATATCAATGGTAATGAGCATACGGTGCACTTTCTGAAGAAACAATTCCAAGTGAATGGTATTAATGTTATTGAAAAATCTCCGACAATCACTATTGGAAGTTTTCAACTACCTCTATCTACTGTTAAAAAGAAATATGAAATGCTTATTGTTGGGGAAATTCATATCCCCGTTGAGGTAACTTAGTGATTTACGAAAGTTCTTCGGTTTCATGCTAATCAAAAGTGGTTGTTAATAAGACTTGATCAACCTTATTAATGGATCATTTTTGAGAGGTATGAAGTTGATGAATTTAGTGAGCACTACCTTCTGTCCCTACCTTTAGTTTTTTGTTTTTATTAGTTAAATAAAATAAAATCCCATGTTTTGTCTATTTTCTAAGTTTTCTGTGCAATAAAAAATGACCCAAAAATAAAAGTTCTCAGAATGCTCTGAAAATTTAATACGATTTTTTTTCTGAATATTTAAGAATTTTTGGTGCAAATAATATCAGAGGGAGGTGCACCAGGTGGGCACAACCCACCTGGGCGCGCCAGGACCCCCAGGCGTGTAGGGTAACGCAGCAGAAAACAAAAATTTTCCGCCCTACGCACCAGCCCAGGACCACTATGGAGACTGCATACAAGGTTTGATCATTTTCGTTACCGACTCGTAGCGCAGCGGAAGTAGAGTCGATGACGATCGGCGGTGCAGATCCCCGCAGCTAGGATTTACAACCTCCCAACCGCGAGGATGTATACCCTCGTCTTCCCTTCGGACAGCCCTCCGGGAGGCGGTCGAACAGTCCCCCGGACGATGTCGCGGACAGCCCTTCGGGAGGACCTTCGAAACTCGAACGGTCACTCGGACAGCCCTTCGGGAGGACTCACAGAACTCGGACCGTCACTTGGAAAGCCCTATGGGAGGCACTCTCGAACAGCCCCTCGGGCACTAAGATCGAAACTACGACCTCTCTACAGAGTTGCACACATACGGTGTCATCTATCCGGCAGGGCTTCGCCGTCCAGAACTAGTTCCTGCCGGAACCCAGACAGCCTTTCGGCTCTACGAAACTCTTTTCGTGGGAGGGAGAGAGAAGCCAGATAACATCTTGGCATGTGTATGAGAGCAAGGGATGGGGAGAATGGCAGCCCCTTCTCCTCCTTTTATAGGCCAAGGCAAGGGGTGGGGTGGGATGTTGAAATACCAAAATACCCAAGCTTCATGTCACACATGAAAGGGCATAATGGTAACACAAGGGGGGCACCAAGGGGACACCACCATGGCAGCCCTTGGGCCGGCCCACACCTTGTTTCCCCATGGGGGGGGGGGGCCAACAAGCCACCAACATGTCTCCATGAAACATGCATGCTCCCTAGACAAAAAGCCACCAAACATGCAACCCCCGATTCGTGGGATCTTGTCCCCTCGCGCTGAGACAAGATGTTTTCCGCGAAACTTTTTCTGAAAAATTCCAAAAGGTCCCAGAACATTTCCGGCACCCTCTAAAATTATTCTGGGCATGATCCGAAACATTTTCGGTGCGGTGGTTTTCATCAGCGGAAAGCATTAACAACGGTTACGGCAGTTTCGGAACATTTCCGGTTTTTCTCTCCGAAAATTCCCAGAAGTTCCCAGACCAATTCTGGCATCCTCTGAAAATTTCCAGGCGGTGCCGAAACCCTTTTTGACCAAATAATATATTCCGAAACAACTTTTCGGTTTTACCGAAACTCTTTCGGTGTTCTCTCTCTCGGAACTCTTCCGTTGTCTCCGAAACATTTTCGGTGACTTTCTCTCAGACTCCCTGTCTAGCGTTCAACAGATAGATGACCCTTAAGCGTGTGACCCTATAGGTTCGGTGAAGTATAGACATGACCGGAACACTTTCCGATCAATGATCAGCATCGGAGCCGTGGACACCCATATTGACCCCTATACCCACATGAATGAATATTCGAGTGAACCTCCAGTTGCTGTGTGCTATTCCTGTTGCTTTGCGATATGTTACAAATACCCGAGGTGAGACATGTTGGCATTCCCGTGGATCAACAACTTGTCCACTATGCTAGTTACCTCGTTACCGGTATTGTTCTCTTTTCTCGTTACCATGTTCCGGCATCCCCGTGATCAAATCACAAAGTGTCTGGCCAGACGATGATGGATACCGTAACACCGAGAGGGCCCAGAGATATCTCTCCATCGTCGGAGGAGCAAATCCCAATCTTGAGCTATCAAGTTACTTGACATACTTTCCCATGAACCCGTAAGCCGCCGTAATAGCCATCCATTTACGGATGACGTTTAACAAACCCCAAAGTTCATGAATCAAGCATGAAGAAACTCGATACTCTCATGGTCTGAGGAATCATGCAAACGTTAACTATCTCTGTGTTATTAACCATTAACTCATGATGAATGTATCTCATAGCATAACATCAATTCGGGTCGATTCAACACAAATGTCCTTCCTGACATTGTGCCCTCAAAGTTGCTGGCATAGACATGCCCATGATTGGGAAAACATAATCATCATGCAACACTTGAGCTAGTCTTAGAGGCACGACTAGGAATACATTTTACCGTTTATTATACCACACGTGCACATGGGTTTTCCCCAGAGCCTTTATGGATATACGGGCTCGGGAACCATAGCAGTTATAGCATGGAATATAAACTTAATTATGAACAGGGAGATAATTAATAACATTTATTATTGCCTCTAGGGCATATCTCCTACAGACTCCCACTTGCACTAGAATCAATAATCTAGTTGATGCTAATGCACTTTACACCTGTGGCACACCGGTGTAAATATGCTTTGCTTGTGGTATAGCCCGATGTCCAACGGATCTGACGACTTCAGCTCCGTGTGTATCTTTGCATATCCTCGCGTTTTCACGCCTTCACAAAATTCATATTTTGCATGGACTTGGCTTTGTATGTATGTGAATCACAGGTCGAACCTGGATTCCTCAGACTGAGTTATGGAGCAACTACCTGCAGTAGTGTCCCATTGACAAAAGCCATCTTGGAACCATACTAAGTTCATGAATGAACTATATGATTCAACATCTTCTTTGTCGCTTCAAAAGCGGCAACATACTTCGTCTCTGTTATAGAATTCGCCACAGTAACTTGTTTGGAACATTTTCCAACTAACTGTGCCACCACATTGTGTGTTACACAAAACCCTTAACTTAAATCAAAAATCGCATGGAGCATTGATGAAGACTGCTTCGATGTAACCTTTTACAACGAACTCTTCATGATCTCAGCTTGCGAGAAAACTTGTCATCAGTGCTACTATAGTACTCAATGACCCTTTTTCACTGTTGTCCTTTGATCAGCACTTCTAATCACTTTGGTATCTATACTCGCAACAACTTTGGGAGTATTGGACATATCTGGTTGTTTTACATACCATGGAATACATGATTAATCCAAACACAATAGTGTGTGGAATCTCCATCATGTATTTTGCTCATCAGTGTTTTGGGACACCGAGTCTTGCAAAAACTCTTTCCATGTGACTTCGGCAAGAATCACTCCTTGACGTTTTTAATGCTAAAAGGTTTTAGCATCTTGTCAATATGTATCTTTGCTTAGCCCTATTAGGTAAATCTATCTTCATAGATCATCATGCCTAATATAAAGGCTATTTAGCCCAAGCACTTCATTGAAAAACTATTTTCAAATGAAGTCCTAATTCGTGTCAAGAATTTTAATTCCAATTAACAATGTGTCAAGCACACAAGGTTTTTAGAAATGTTATTATGCTCCCACTTACTTTCTTGAATTACAAGTATCTTCGTTACCCATTGATGAAGTCAAAACCCTTTATGACCATTTCATCAAAACACGAAGATTCTAACTCCATTTTGCTCTCTTCTGTCCATCGCTGGAACTCTGAAGTTTGCATACCTACTAGCATCCTCTGGATTGACAAAATACCTTGGACTGTAACACATGCAAGTCCTTGGTTTCATTTCCATCAGGTGGAAATCCTTTTGTCATCCATTTATATCTCATGATATGAAATATGTATTAATTGCTAGTTCAACCCGAACCGACTTTAAGCATCGCTACGGTGAAGCAACCTCATCGTAGTCAACTCCTTGAACTTGTATATTGCAACAAGTCGAGCTTTATGGATAAAACATTTTTATTCGTATCAGTTATAGTTCCATAAATATTCGTCAGACTCTAAGTCTTCCGAAAGGTGTATCAAGGTTTTAATCTTGAATCACTTATATGGAAACTATCTCGGATTGTATTGGCATTTAGCCAATTCCGGAGTCAGGGCCCATCAACGCTTCCTTGTGTATCGTAGTTATACTGTTGTCTAACAACAATATCTCGTTTGCGCACCTGAGAGGTTTGCACGAGCCTTGCCTACGTGGTTCAGCTGCAAGTTCGACCGAAGTCCATACATTTTATTGTAGAGACTTCCGTATCAGTCGCAGTAGGAAACTCTGGAATTACTTCCAAGGTCTCTTTCCTTTGACCTGATTACGAAGATACTGTTTATCTCGTCGAGTTGCACTATTCTCCCACTCACCTTTTGAAAGAACCATTTTCTTCAAAAAGCATACCGTTCTTTGTGGCAAACCTATTTGCCTCGGTATAGTGAGGGAGGAATACCCAATTACTTGGGATAACCTACAAAGTAGCACTTGTCTGATTTGGAATAGGTTTGTAACCTTTTACACAAGCCCCATATTCCAAATGTTAAGAAAAGATACAACATGGTTGGGCGTACCATACCATGGCGTCATTTCAGCAGACCTGATGGAGCTCTTTTCAGTGTAAAAGCCGCAGTCTCTAAAGCATCACCTTTTAAAAGGGATAATGGCAAATTTATTTATGTCATCTTTGATCTTACCATGTCATAAATGGTTCGATTACATCTTCACGGACTTTCCACTTGCAGTGGTGTTCCAGGAGGTGCAAGTTATGAAACCCCTTTCACAACTCATCAGACATTCGCTAAACTTGTAACTCAAATATTTCTTTCTGCAATCCAATTGTAGAAACATAATTTTCTTGTTACAATAACTTCTACTTCATTCTTGAAAACCTTTTGACTGAATTCAAAAGATCTAGACTTACGTCTCATCAAGTAAATATCCATATATCTACTTGAGTCATTTCTGAAGATAGATAAATTCACTACTTGCAACAACATTTATTGGACTACATACATCATGATGCATGATCACCAATACGTTCTTTGTTCGTTCCTTATGGCCTATGAACGGTATTTTAGTCACTTCACTTTTCGGAGAAAAGTTGCAAGTGTCAGATGATTCAAAATCAAATGACTTCAAAATCCATCATAATGGAATTTTCCATGCGGGTTTCTCCAATGTGACCAAATGCAGTGCCACACTTGTGTGGTATTCTTTTAGTCTTGCGACATTTAGCGTCAGTGTTATGGATGTATCATATTACCATCAATATTCATAACATACGTCCCATCTGGATGGAAGCATGGCCCTTCATGTTATTCATAATACTGAACAACAATTGTTCTTTTATGAACAACCCTTTTGCAACAAACATTTTGCAATGGGCTAGAGTGTATGAAACTCTAAAATGAATTATGAAAGTAAATCCAGAGGTAATATATTAATATCATTATTCATAACATACATCTCATTCTCAATGAAAGTATGGCCCTTATGTTATTCATAACTTCGAACATCAAAAGTTCTCTTATGAACAACCTTCTTGCAAGATACCTTATGCAATGGGCTAGAGTTTGTGAAACTCTAAATGAAATATGAAAATAAATACAGACGGTAATACACCGATGGAAGGTATAGTAACATTTACTATGTTCCCTGTGTATACCGAAACCTCATTCCTGGCTAGTCTTTCAGGCCATAGTAGTTCTTACATCGAGTTGCAACAGAATTCAATCGAGCGGGTATATTTGTGATTAACTCACAATACCCAAGAATTAGTGATTAACAATTTAATCATAATTCCCAAGAACTATATCTTTGACCAGCCTTCTATACATCAAAAACTTGTATGACATTCATACTTGAGCTGGATATTCCAGTCTTCTCTCTTTTTGCCTTTATACTTCTAACAATTTAACTTTTAGTATTTCTCCTACTCTCAGAAGCACCCAACTTAAGAGTGGCGTTAGCCCTGGACTTCCTAGGCGTGAAAGTTTCACTAACACCCTTCGGACACTTCCATTATCTTTAAGTTGTTGTTTTATTCACCTTTCATCATATGACAGGCGTTCTACTGGATCCCTCTCTTATCAGTCTAATGCATAGTAAACTCCTTTACTAATAGTTTGCAAACAAACATTGCTTTGGATATCTCATATCTTTTAGCCTTTGTCTGTCTCTGAAAATGATTTTCAGATTCCATGAATATCACATAACTATCCAAACTTTCAAAGTTCAGGTCTCATGGAAGCAAATGTATTGCACTTGACTGAAACGGAATTCTAGCTTTTGGATCGAAGGACGAGAGTCACATGATCCATAGCATAAGCGAGAGAATACCAAAGTATGCGATAGGACAAAGTCCTTTTCGGCACTCTTGAGGACAATCCTCACATTACGTTACCAACCGTAAAGTTTTAACCAGATATTTAACAGCTATTCAATTTTAATAGGGAAGGTGGAAACGCGAGCCATTATTCTACAACTATTATGCAAATCACACTTTAGACACTGTTCATAATTAATTGCACCGAGAATTAAACAGGTTAATTCAACAGTGCTCTCCCATTCAAATCAATATCTCTCATAATTGATTGTGAGCGATTCAAGATCCATATTACAATTCAACGCCAAGGATGTGTCCATCTCAAGTGACGAAAATTGCAATCGGTAGGCCAACTTGCCAATCACATCTCTATGTGACTCTTGTTCATCTTTCGATGGGCGTGTTCCGAGCTCAGGACGCTCCTCCAGAACGTCAAGACAACCAAGTGATCTTGCTGCGAGGTCTCAACTCACCCGCCTCACACTTCCCTAATCGTTCGCACCCATGTGTCCATGTGATGCCCCGAAAAGTTAGGTGCCGTGACGGTGCTACACTTGGGAGAACACTAACTACTTGATATTTTTGTGAGAGATCACCCTAATAAAAGCGACTACCGCGCAATAAAAAAGGGTGCATCATAAGGGATAAACATCTCAGGCAATTCATAATAGCATGATATGGTATAGCCCTTTCTGACGGAGAAGTCTTGTATTTCTTCGTCTTCGGCATTCGCGTCGGTGTTCACCTTCGCGAAGATTGCCACCACCTTGTCGATGCACCAGATAATATTGCTATCTTTATAGCTAATAAAATAATGCATTACAACAAGGTTGACACGCAGGTCATTAAAGTGCAATCATATGGCTCCAGCCATCATGCCGAATCATGACACGCAGGTCATGTTAATAAATTTACATTATATAGTCATCTCATACATAATCAAATTATTATGAGCACTGCTATACCACATCATATGCACATGCAAACCCTCCTGCAAAACCAAGTTAGACGCCTCTAATTGGATCATGCAAAAACTTGTTTTACGTGGCTTCTAAGGTTTTGAAACAAACCGAAGCTACCAACGTCCATCATCAAGTATGATAATCCAAGTCGCTAGATTAACAATGCGGGGTGTATGAAACACGAGATAATAAAATCTCGAGCCCCATACTGAACTTCGTCATACGCATGACCCCCGTGCAGATCATATCTGCATTGCCCTTTTGTCTGCGAAACATCCATCTTTCTTTAACTAAAGTGGAACCCAAAGAACTGTTAGCACTTCGTTGATCTGTCAATCAGCATACTCAGGAGCAGCATGAAAGGATCGCGGATTGCCAGAACTTTGTGAGATTCCACAATGCTGTCAAGATCAGGACTACGCAAATTCAAGGGAAGCAACAAGAACATCGGGTAACAGATTTCATCTGCTACCCGCACAAATAATTTTCAGCAATAGATCCCATCTACTACCTAATTATATTGTGCAACACCCATACATCTCTATGTATTCTAGATCGCAACCTGCATCTACGCATAGCACGGCTCATGATGCCACTGTAGGGTAACGCAGCAGAAAACAAAAATTTTCCGCCCTACGCACCAGCCCAGGACCACTATGGAGACTGCATACAAGGTTTGATCATTTTCGTTACCGACTCGTAGCGCAACGGAAGTAGAGTCGATGACGATCGGCGGTGCAGATCCCCGCAGCTAGGATTTACAACCTCCCAACCGCGAGGATGTATACCCTCGTCTTCCCTTCGGACAGCCCTCCGGGAGGCGGTTGAACAGTCCCCCGGACGATGTCGCGGACAGCCCTTCGGGAGGACCTTCGAAACTCGAACGGTCACTCGGACAGCCCTTCGGGAGGACTCACAGAACTCAGACCGTCACTTGGACAGCCCTACGGGAGGCACTCTCGAACAGCCCCTCGGGCACTAAGATCGAAACTACGACCTCTCTACAGAGTTGCACACATACGGTGTCATCTATCCGGCAGGGCTTCGCCGTCCAGAACTAGTTCCTGCCGGAACCCAGACAGCCTTTCGGCTCTACGAAACTCTTTTCGTGGGAGGGAGAGAGAAGCCAGATAACATCTTGGCATGTGTATGAGAGCAAGGGATGGGGAGAATGGCAGCCCCTTCTCCTCCTTTTATAGGCCAAGGCAAGGGGTCGGGTGGGATGTTGAAATACCAAAATTACCTAAGTTCATGTCACACATGAAAGGGCATAATGGTAACACAAGGGGGGGCACCAAGGGGACACCACCATGGCAGCCCTTGGGCGGCCCACACCTTGTCTCCCCAGGGGGGGGGGGGGCAACAAGCCACCAACATGTCTCCATGAAACATGCATGCTCCCTAGACAAAAAGCCACCAAACATGCAACCCCCGATTCGTGG
Organism: Thinopyrum elongatum; assembly: GCA_011799875.1. Lineage (NCBI taxonomy): Eukaryota > Viridiplantae > Streptophyta > Magnoliopsida > Poales > Poaceae > Thinopyrum > Thinopyrum elongatum. Next base: position 37,412,213 of record CM022301.1, read on the forward strand.
GATCTTGTCCCCTCGCGCGTGAGACAAGATGTTTTCCGCGAAACTTTTTCTGAAAATTCCAAAAGGTCCAGAACATTTTCGGCACCCTCTAAAATTATTCTGGGCATGATCCGAAACATTTTCGGGCGGTGGGGTTTTCATCAGCGGAAAGCATTAACAGCGGTTACGGCAGTTTCGGAACATTTCCGGTTTTTCTCTCCGAAAATTCCCAGAAGTTCCCAGACCAATTCTGGCATCCTCTGAAAATTTCCAGGCGGTGCCGAAACCCTTTTTGACCAAATAATATATTCCGAAACAACTTTTCGGTTTTACCGAAACTCTTTCGGTGTTCTCTCTCTCGGAACTCTTCCGTTGTCTCCGAAACATTTTCGGTGACTTTCTCTCAGACTCCCTGTCTAGCGTTCAACAGATAGATGACCCTTAAGCGTGTGACCCTATAGGTTCGGTGAAGTATAGACATGACCGGAACACTTTCCGATCAATGATCAGCATCGGAGCCGTGGACACCCATATTGACCCCTATACCCACATGAATGAATATTCGAGTGAACCTCCAGTTGCCGTGTGCAATTCCTATTGCTTCGCGATATGTTACAAATACCCGAGGTGAGACATGTTGGCATTCCCGTGGATCAACAACTTGTCCACTATGCTAGTTACCTCGTTACCGGTATTGTTCTCTTTTCTCGTTACCATGTTCCGGCATCCCCGTGATCAAATCACAAAGTGTCTGGCCAGACGATGATGGATACCGTAACACCGAGAGGGCCCAGAGATATCTCTCCATCGTCGGAGGAGCAAATCCCAATCTTGAGCTATCAAGTTACTTGACATACTTTCCCATGAACCCGTAAGCCGCCGTAATAGCCATCCATTTACGGATGACGTTTAACAAACCGCAAAGTTCATGAATCAAGCATGAAGAAACTCGATACTCTCATGGTCTGAGGAATCATGCAAACGTTAACTATCTCTGTGTTATTAACCATTAACTCATGACGAATGTATCTCATAGCATAACATCAATTCGGGTCGATTCAACACAAATGTCCTTCCTGACATTGTGCCCTCAAAGTTGCTGGCATAGACATGCCCATGATTGGGAAAACATAATCATCATGCAACACTTGAGCTAGTCTTAGAGGCACGACTAGGAATACATTTTACCGTTTATTATACCACACGTGCACATGGGTTTTCCCCAGAGCCTTTATGGATATACGGGCTCGGGAACCATAGCAGTTATAGCATGGAATATAAACTTAATTATGAACAGGGAGATAATTAATAACATTTATTATTGCCTCTAGGGCATATCTCCTACAAGGCGCGCCCTGGTGGGTTGTGGTCCCCACGTGGGCCCCCTTGTGACGCCCCCGGCTTAATCGTGCACTAATCATACACGCAAATGCACACGATCAAGTCTAAGGACTCACGGGAAGATATCACAACACAACTCTAAAACATAAATAAGTCATACAAACTTTATATTACAAGCCAGGGGCCTCAAGGGCTCGAATACATAAGCTTGCGTACAAGCGTCAGCGGAAGCATCAGATATCTGAGTACAGATATAAAAGAAAACACAGAAAGGCCTTTAGAAAGGCGGGGCAAACATAAAACACTACGATCGAAAGGCGGGGCAAACATAAAACACTACGATCGAAAGGCGTAGGCCTCCTGCCTGGGACCCTCCGATCCTACTCCTGGTCGACGACAAGCTCGTAGTAATATCCACCCTCGGGGTAGTAGTAGGGATCGTCGGCGTGGGCAGCTGTCTCAGTGGCTCCGTCATCTGGTCACGACGAACTGATATGGGGAGAAAGGAAAACAAAGCAACCGTGAGTACTCTGAAGTACTCAGCAAGCAAGGATCTACACTACATATGCAACATTTTCAAAGGGAGGCTGTATATGTGGACTGGGCTGCAGAAATGCCAGAATAGAGAGAAGGCCTAGTCCTATCGAAGACTAGCATCTTCAGAGGTCTTGCAGCATTAGAAGAGTGTAGATCAGTACTGTATAAGTAGTAGTAACATTAAGTCTCATCCTCACCCAGAGATCCTTTCTCGACTCCCTGCGAGAAAAAAATCCCAGAGCCATACAGTCATCAACCTCGTCCTGAGATCCCTTCTCGTCTCCCTACGAGAAGCAATCCCAGAGCCATAGTATCCAATTCTAGTTGTATCAATCGGGATACAACTCTGAGTGTCCGTTACCGAGGATCCGGCTATGCATAGATTAGTTCTTCCCTGCAGGGGTGCACCAACTTACCCACCACGCTCGCTTAACTCCGACCGGACACACTTTTCTGGGTCATGCCCGGCCTCGGCCAAACGACACACCGCAGCCCTACCTAAAGCTCAGCAGAGAGGTCCCCGCCGGTCTACATCCTAAGCGCTCAGGGGTCTTGGGCCATCACCCTGTGCACTCCGGGTCGTTGCGAGCAGGGTGGATACCAGCGCCAACGGCACGATCCGACCCGGCCACAATGCTGAACTGGACGTCTGACAGAACTGTCGGCTGATACTATGATGCAGAACGCCCATACTATGCCCATGTGGTGGTTAGTGCTATCGGGCCAGAGGCCCACTCAGATCACATATCCAAACCGTTAGTACCTTGGGGGTGCGGTAACGAGCAGAGACTCACGAAATATGTGACCCCGTCGCCCCGTCTCGAGGACTTGCGGCAAGGGCCAAGAATGCCCCGCCACGCCTCGTATCCATCACTCGGGCACCATACAGGCAACCCGTCTTCACATCACACGCGGGTACCCCTCAGGGTCGACCCGCCTTTCCAAGTACAATAGTACAGTCCAAGCATCCGTGTGTCCATAACATCAGGGGAATCCGAGGTGTCACCCTCGTTGGATTCCTACACGATGTATCCGTCAAGGTGAACTCAGAGGAATCACCCTCGCTGGGTTCACACTTGAGGTGTTGTACGACAGCATCGTTACCGGAAGTGGTGAAGGAGGAATCACCCTCGATGACCACGACCGAATAGCTACTCTACAGAGTTAACATCAGAAGTGCTACACGAGGTATCACCCTCGGCATCTCGATAGTAACGTTGTAGTGTCGTTGACAACATACAACAAGGGGGGGGGGGGGGGGGGGGGGGGGGGTGGTGGGTGGGGGGGGTGTTTGGGGTGTTTGGTTTTTTTTTGTTTTTTGTGTTTTTTTTGTTTTTTTTTTTTGTTTTGATTTTTTTTTTTTGTTTTTTTTTTTTTGTTTTTTTTTTTTTTTTTTTTATTTATTTTGTGTATTTTTTGTTTTTTTATTTTTTTTTTTTGTTGTTTTTTTTTTTTTGGTGTTAGTTTTTTGTTTTTTTGTTTTTTTGTTTTTATTTTTTGTTAGGTGATGTCGGTCCTGGGCCTGGCCTTTAATCCCCGTTGATCGGGTCTTCGGATAATCCAGCGGGGCAGTCGGGATAATGGGGTCACTGATAGGTCTCTACCCACAGCCTATATAGCAGTTTAGGATATGCAGGTAATTATCAACGCAGGTTATAATAAACAGGCTTGCATCAGAATAGGTAAAGCAGTAGCAGCAGCAATTCTAATGCAACATGGAGAAATTAGAATGGGCGATATCGGGATGATCAAAGGGGGGGGGGGGGGGGGCTTGCCTGGTTGCTCGGCGGCAAGGGCAAGGTTGTCAATGGTGTCTTCGGGCTCCGGAGCTGCGTCGGCCTCGGGACGACGTCGGTGTCGGGGCTATCGAGAGAGAAGAAGGGGAGGAAACAGTATAAATATAGAGCAAACAAGCGCATGACATGTCAATAAACAGAGCTAGCGGTGTTCTATCGTAGTGCTAGGTAAACCCGGCGAAGGGGTAAAAACGTCCGGGAAAGTATTCCCGGTGTCCGGCATTTCGGACTAACGAAAAGAGAGGAACAGTTGCATGTTCGCTATGCTAGGGACGTGTGATGGACGAACGGACCGCGTATTCGGATTCGTCTCGTCGTTCTGAGCATTTTTCATATATAAAATATTTTCATCGGAGTTACGGTTTAAAAGATATGATTTTCTAAAGATTTTATTAAGTTTTTAAAATTTATTTAATTATTTAAACTCGATTATCCAAAACAGTAGCAGGGTGACGTCAGCATGACGCATGGATGACATCAGCAGTCAACAGGGGGCCGGCCAGGTCAAACCTGACCAGTGGGGCCCATGTGTCATAGACTCCGCTCTAATCCAGTGTTTAAGTTTAAACTAAACTAATTAAACAGAGTGGGGGCCCACCTGTCATAGGGTGTATTAATTAATAAATAAATAAATTAACTTAATCTAATTAGCGGTTAATTAGGGGGGTGGCCCCACATGTCATTGACCCAGGGGAGGTCAAACCCCTGGTCAACCGAGGCTGACCCGCCGGCGGCTCAACGCCGGCGTCCACAGACGCGGCGGAGGGCTCAGGATTCCACCTCCGGCGACCAAAAGGCCGGCGGAGGGCATCTACGTGTAGCGGGCGCTCGTTCGCATCGAGTGGTGGTGGTGGTTGGGCCTGCGACGGCCGGAGTTGTCGCCGGCGTTGACCATGGCGGTTGCCGGAGCTCGTGGTCGAGGCTACGGCGGGCGTGGCGACGCGGGGATAGCACCTACGGGCTATACGCGGCGTGGCGAGCAGGTTGGGCTCGACGGCCGGGCCATTAGATGGCTGGGGGCACGTCGGCGGCGAGCATAGGCGGCGGCGTGTGCGGACGATTGCGGTGCGGTGGCTACGGCAGCGGAAAGAGGAAACAGACGGGGAGAGGAGATGCACGAGCTCACCCTAGAGCTGGTGGCGTGCTCAGACGCGTCGGGGAAAAGCTGGAGGCGGCGAATCGTCGGTGAGGTCACGGCGGAGTCCGGCGAGGGGAACGGGCATGGGCGGCGCTGCAGACGATCCTCGGCTCGGGCTTGAGGGCAGGGACGATGTGGAGGTGCGCGGTGGAGCTCCTGGACTTGGCAGCGACGTTCGGGGCCGTCGGTGGCCGCGGTGTTGACGACGGCGCGTCGGCGGCGGCGCTCGAGCGAGTAAGATCCGGCGAGGCAGAGAGGGGAAGAGCGAGAGGGAGAGGCCAGGGGCGCACGAGGCTCTGCCCTTTATCCACGGCGAGCGCACGACGCGCTGTCGTGCAGCGAGGGAGGGGGCCCGGCTCGGGGGCGAGCGCGCACGCAGAGCGCTCAACAGCGGGGCGGGAAGTGAACAGCGTGAGGTGGGGGATGGCTTGCGGTGGGCTGGGCCGCACTGTGCTGGACAGGCCGGTAAGTGCACAGGTGAGTTCCTCCCTTTTCTTCTTTTCCTTTTCTGTTTTCTGTTTTTCTATTTTGTTTTCTGTTTTGTCTTTTGTTTTTAATTCAGACCACTTTTTGTAAAATATGAGACTAGCCCAAATAAATATGGTGCACTTTAAGCCACTGCCAGAAAATGGTTTGAAGCCAAATGATTTTTATTTGGACTTTAAATAAATAAAATTGGATTAAACATTTCTGTTTTGTTGCTGTTAGAGGCACATAATTAATTTAGTATATGTTTATTATAATTTTAGAATTGTCTCTGGATTATTTACAATAATATGAACAATTTAGTTTTCAAATTTGAACAACTTTTATTTTCACTTTCAGTTTAATTTGAAATTTTAGTTAGGAGCTGACTGCAAAATGGATGCAGATGATGATAGGGCACTGATAATCATGATGACATGGCATAATCAAAAGGGTGATTACTGTAGCTTAATACATGGGGTGTTACACCCCTCACTTATCTCTTCATCCCACATCATCACCTACCTCCAGAAAAAATTCACCATTGCTCTTGCTCTCGTGTTCTTGCTCTCAAACCCGCGGATTTCGATCTCTTTGCTCGAAGCTCCATTTCCGAAACTCTTTCGGGGAATTGTTGCTTGGTATGTGACTCCTCCGTTTGTCCAATTAGTTTTTGCTTTAGTGGTTTATATTTTGAATAATTAGCTACTCTTGGTGCTGCTGTAGATGAGCTTGTATGTTGAATTCTTAGAGTTTTAAGTAGTTTGAATGCTTGCTATGGCCTCTATGCTTCCCTATGAGTAGTTGTTACCAATCTTGTAAAGTTTTGTTAAGAAAATTTTATGGACTAAAAATTTCAGAATTTTTGTTCATAGGAAAAACATGAGTATCTTTAGGAAGTTTGCTTCCAAGAAGAACTCCAAGGGGGTGATTGGAGAGTCATCTGACAGTGATCTCCGCACCCGGAGTTTGGCAGAGCTACGGCCGTGCGAATGGCCGCATACCCCATTCATGGAAGAGGCCGGAATCCTCCAAGAGTTTGCACAATATGCTGCTAATGCCGGCCTCACCGACTTCATCACAGCTGAGTGTGAACAGTATCATCTCCTCACAAATTTCTTTGTGCAAAGTTTTAATTTCCTTCCTAGGAATAATCCCCCTGAAGTGCAGTTTAATTTATACGCTGAACCCCATCAGATACCGCTTACCGAATTCTGTGAAATATGCTTGCTTCCTTCTGATGGTGGGTTAGTAGAGCCTAGGCCTGCAGAGTTTGAAGGTTTTTATTGTACTCTATCTGTGGGGGATGAGAGAGGAGTGTCGAGTGTCACCGCCACTAGCTTGCAATTTCCTGTTGTTCATTATTTTGCTCTTTTCATTACAAAGTGCTTGCTTGCTAGAGAGAAGGTGGGTGCACTCAGTGCCCCAGACCTTGCCGTTTTACATCGTGCACTGGAAGGCGACAACACTTATAGCTTGGGAGCTATTGTGGCACGCCGCCTCCACATTAATAAATCCAAGGGTAAAATACATGGTGGTATCTACGCTACTCGCCTGGCAGCTCGCATTAATATTCAGATACGCCAGCATGATTATCCTTTGCCCAAAGTCTACTTAGACCGCGCGGCCATGGAACACCACCAGTTTATTGCTGCTGACTACCCTGATATTCCTATTCCTTATAACTTAGTTTTTAGTGAGAAAACTCGTGGTATTATTCCGCTGCCTGCACCTGCTTTGTTTGATCCTTTGCCAGGCACGGATACAGGATTATGCCTGAGGACATCATCGCTTACCGGAACAACCAGGCTGCAGCACAGGAGGAGCCTCAGCAGTGGGATCCACAGGTGCCCGCACCTCAGCACTTCAACATAGGACCTCATGGCTTTTACGACTGGTGATTACCAAGCTAGGCCAAAAGCCTAAGCTTGGGGGAGTACGTATTTCCACCGACATTACATTCATGTTCACACATTTCATTCATCGGTGTCCTCACTTTTTCATTGTATTATCCATGCTTAATTTATTTTCTCGCTTTCTTCTTGTGTGTTTGAATTTTTTTGAGAAAATCCACAAATATTTCTCGCTTCTTTTTGATATTTCTTCCTAGTGTAAATTCTTGTAGCACTAAAAAGAAAAACCCAAAAAGATTTCCTTTTGCTTGTTGGGAGCTTTCCCGTGTAAATAGTTTTCTCATTTTTGTTTTTCCCCTTTTATTTGCTTTCCTTCAGAAAACCAAAAAATCCAAAAATATTTCAGTGTGTTTCTCTGAACTTCTTTTCTTTTATTGAGTCATACCATGGAGAAGACCACAATGAAAATGTTGAGTGGCTCTCATATGCATTATTGTTAATCTAACAAAGAGCCCAATTTACCTTGTCTTCTCCTTTTGAATAAAATGTTTGCAGATTCCAGCTTAGTCCACGGCACTCTTGCACTATTATTATTTTCAAATCGTTCGGTCGTGCAAGTGAAAGGCAATAATGATGATATTTGATGAACTTGCCGTGGCAGAGAGAAACGGGTATGAACTCGACTTGTTCTGTTTTTGTAAATATGTTTAACCTAGTATCCATGATTCAGCCTATTATGATCAAACATGTTTGCAATGACAATTAGAGATTATAGTTTCTCATGCCATGCATAAGTAGCTAGGAGTGGATAATGATTTATCTTGGATGTCAACATTGCGTTAAAATGATTGTGATGTAGTATGATGATATGGTATCCTCCTCTGAATGTTCGAGTGGCTTGACTTGGCACATGTTCATGCATGTAGTTGAATCAAAACCAACATAGCCTCTATGATATTTATGTTCATGGTATTCATATCCTACTCATGCTAGTGTCCAATGTTACTTATGCATAATGCATGTTCATGACCGTTGTTGCTCTCTAGCTGGCCGCTTCTCAACCTATTTGCTAGCCTTCACCTGTACTAAGTGGGAATTCTGCTTGTACATCAAAAACCTTGAACCCAAGTTATTCCAGATGAGTCCACCATACCTACCTTTATGCGGTATTACCCTGCCGTCCAAAGTAAATTTTGTTGGAAATATGCCCTAGAGGCAATAATAAAATGGTTATTATTATATTTCCTTGTTCATGATAATTGTCTGTTATTCATGCTATAATTGTGTTATCCGGAAATCGTAATACATGTGTGAATACATAGACCACAACATGTCCCTAGTGAGCCTCTAGTTGACTATCTCGTTGATCAATAGATGGTTGCGGTTTCCTGACCATGGACATTGGATGTCATTGATAACGGGATCACATCATTAGGAGAATGATGTGATGGACAAGACCCAATCCTAAGCCTAGCACTAGATCGTGTAGTTCGTTTGCTAAAGCTTTTTCAATGTCAAGTATCCTTTCCTTAGACCATGAGATTGTGCAACTCCCGGATACCGTAGGAATGCTTTGGGTGTACCAAACGTCACAACGTAACTGGGTGGCTATAAAGGTGCACTATGGGTATCTCCGAAAGTGTCTATTGGGTTGGCACGAATCGAGACTGGGATTTGTCACTCCGTATGACGAAGAGGTACCTCTGGGCCCACTCGGTAGGACATCATCGTAATGAGCTCAATGTGATCAAGGAGTTGATCACGGGATGATGTGTTACGGACGAGTAAAGAGACTTGCCGGTAACGAGATTGAACAAGGTATAGGAATACCGACGATCGAATCTTGGGCAAGTATCGTACCGATAGACAAAGGGAATTGTATACGGGATTGATTGAATCCTCGACATCGTGGTTCATCCGATGAGATTATCGTGGAGCATGTGGGAGCCAACATGGGTATCCAGATCCCGCTGTTGGTTATTGACCGGAGAGTTGTCTCGGTCATGTCTACGTGTCTCCCGAACCCGTAGGGTCTACACACTTAAGGTTCGGTGACGCTAGAGTTGTAGAGATATTAGTATGCGGTTAACCGAAAATTGTTCGGAGTCCCGGATGAGATCCCGGACGTCACGAGGAGTTCCGGAATGGTCCGGAGGTAAAGATATATATATATAGGAAGTCCAGTTTCGGCCACCGGGAGAGTTTCGGGGGTCACCGGTAATTATCATGAACTTAGTCTAAATGTTACATATCTATCTTGTAGATCAAATGGCCAACGCTAATGTTACCCTCAACTTCAACGCGTTCCTAGAGAAAAATAAGCTGAAAGACGATGGTAGCAACTATGCGGACTGGGTCCGTAACCTGAGGATTATCCTCATAGCTGCCAAGAAATCATATGTCCTTGAAGCACCGTTAGGTGACCCACCTGCTCTCCCAGCACTGCCAGACGATTTGAACGTTTGGCAGACACGCACCGATGATTACTCCTTCGTTCAGTGCGGCATGCTCTTCAGCTTAGAACCGGGGCTCCAAAAGCGTTTTGAGCATCACGGAGCATATGAGATGTTCGAAGAGCTGAAAATGGTTTTCCAAGCTCATGCTCGGATCGAGAGATATGAAGTCTCCGATAAGTTCTACAGCTGTAAGATGGAGGAAAATAGTTCTGTCAGCGAGCACATACTCAAAATGTCTGGGTTGCACAGCCGCTTGTCTCAGCTGGGGATTAATCTCCCGGATGACGCGGTCATTGACAGAATCGTCCAGTCACTTCCACCTAGCTACAAGAGCTTTGTGATGAACTTCAACATGCAGGGGATGGAAAAGACCATTCCTGAGGTATATGCGATGCTGAAGTCAGCGGAGGCAGAGATCAGAAAGGAACATCAAGTGTTGATGGTGAATAAAACCACTAAGTTCAAGAAGGGCAAGGGTAAGAAGAACTTCAAGAAGGACGGCAAGGGAGTTGCCGCGCCCGGTAAGCCAGCTGCCGGGAAGAAGTCAAAGAATGGACCCAAGCCTGAGACTGAGTGCTTTTATTGCAAGGGAAACGGTCACTCGAAGCGGAACTGCCCCAAGTACTTAGCGGACAAGAAGGCCGGCAATACCAAAGGTATATGTGATATACATGTAATTGATGTGTACCTTACCAGTACTCATAGTAGTTCCTGGGTATTTGATACCGGTGCGGTTGCTCATATTTGTAACTCAAAACAGGAGCTGCGGAATAAGCGGAGACTGGCGAAGGACGAGGTAACGATGCGCGTCGGGAATGGTTCCAAGGTCGATGTGATCGCCGTTGGCACGCTACCTCTACATCTGCCTACGGGATTAGTTTTAAACCTCAATAATTGTTATTTAGTGCCAGCTTTGAGCATGAACATTGTATCTGAATCTCGCTTAATGCGAGATGGCTACTCATCTGAGAATAATGGTTGTTCTATTTATATGAGAGATATGTTTTATGGTCATGCCCCGCTGGTCAATGGTTTATTCTTATTGAATCTCGAACGTGATGTTACACATATTCATAGTGTGAATGCCAAAAGATGTAAGGTTGATAACGATAGTCCCACATACTTGTGGTACTGCCGCCTTGGTCATATCGGTGTTAAACGCATGAGGAAACTCCATGCAGATGGACTTTTGGAGTCTCTTGATTATGAATCATTTGACAGATGCGAACCATGCCTCTTGGGCAAGATGACCAAGACTCCGTTCTCCGGAACAATGGAGCGAGCAACCAACTTATTGGAAATCATACATACTGATGTGTGTGGTCCAATGAGTGTTGAGGCTCGCGGTGGTTATCGTTATGTTCTCACCCTCACCGATGACTTGAGTAGATATGGGTATGTCTACTTGATGAAGCACAAGTCTGAGACCTTTGAAAAGTTCAAGGAATTTCAGAATGAGGTTGAGAATCAACGTGACAAGAAAATAAAGTTCTTGCGATCAGATCGTGGAGGAGAATATTTGAGTCATGAATTTGGCACACACTTAAGAAAATGTGGAATTGTTTCACAACTCACGCTGCCTGGAACACCTCAACGTAACGGTGTGTCCGAACGTCGTAATCGCACTCTATTGGATATGGTGCGATCTATGATGTCTCTTACCGATTTACCGCTATCTTTTTGGGGTTATGCTTTAGAGACTGCCGCATTCACTTTAAATAGGGCACCGACAAAATCCGTTGAGACGACACCGTATGAATTATGGTTTGGGAAGAAACATAAGCTGTCGTTTCTGAAAGTTTGGGGATGCGATGCTTATGTGAAGAAACTTCAACCAGAGAAGCTCGAACCCAAGTCGGAAAAATGCGTATTCATAGGATACCCTAAGGAAACTATTGGGTATACCTTCTACCTAAGATCCGAGGGCAAGATCTTTGTTGCCAGGAATGGATCCTTTCTAGAGAAAGAGTTTCTCTCGAAAGAAGTAAGTGGGAGGAAAGTGGAGCTTGATGAGATGACCCTCGAACCGGAGAGTAGCGCAGCACAGGAAAATGTTTCTGTGGAGCCTGCACCGGCTAGAGAGGAAGTTAATGATAATGATCATGATCAAGCTACCACTGAACTTCGAAGGTCCACGAGGACACGTTCCGCACCAGAGTGGTACGGCAATTCTGTCCTGGAAATCATGTTGTTAGACAACAGTGAACCTTCGAACTATGAAGAAGCAATGGCGGGCCCGGATTCCGACAAATGGCTTGAAGCCATGAAATCCGAGATAGGATCCATGTATGAAAACGAAGTATGGACTTTGACTGACTTGCCCGATGATCGGCGAGCCATAGAAAATAAATGGATCTTCAAGAAGAAGACTGACGCGGATGGTAATGTGACCATCTATAAGGCTCGGCTTGTCGCTAAGGGTTATCGACAAGTTCAAGGGGTTGACTACGATGAGACTTTCTCACCCGTAGTGAAGCTGAAGTCCGTCAGAATCATGTTAGCAATTGCCGCATACTATGATTATGAGATATGGCAAATGGACGTCAAAACAGCATTCCTTAATGGTTTTCTTAAGGAAGAGTCGTATATGATGCAACCGGAAGGTTTTGTCGACCCTGAGAATGCTGACAAGGTATGCAAGCTCCAGCGCTCAATCTATGGGTTGGTGCAAGCATCTCGGAGTTGGAACATTCGCTTTGATGAAATGATCAAAGCGTTTGGGTTCACACAGACTTACGGAGAAGCCTGTGTTTACAAGAAAGTGAGTGGGAGCTCTGTAGCATTTCTCATATTATATGTGGATGACATACTGCTGATGGGAAATGATATAGAATCCTTGGAAAGTATAAAGGCCTACTTGAATAAGTGTTTTTCAATGAAGGACCTTGGAGAAGCTGCTTACATATTAGGCATCAAGATCTATAGGGATAGATCGAGACGCCTCATAGGTCTTTCGCAAAGCACATACCTTGATAAGATATTGAAGAAGTTCAATATGGATCAGTCCAAGAAGGGGTTCTTGCCTGTATTGCAAGGTGTGAGATTGAGCTCGGCTCAATGCCCGACCACGGCAGAAGATATAGAAGAGATGAGTGTCATCCCCTATGCCTCAGCCATAGGGTCTATTATGTATGCCATGCTGTGTACCAGACCTGATGTAAACCTTGCTGTAAGTTTGGTAGGTAGGTACCAAAGTAATCCCGGCAAGGAACACTGGACAGCGGTCAAGAACATCCTGAAGTACCTGAAAAGGACTAAGGATATGTTTCTCGTATATGGAGGTGACGAAGACCTCGTCGTAAAGGGTTACGTCGACGCTAGCTTCGACACAGATCCGGATGACTCCAAGTCACAAACCGGATACGTGTATATTTTGAATGGTGGAGCGGTAAGCTGGTGCAGTTGCAAGCAAAGCGTCGTGGCGGGTTCTACATGCGAAGCGGAGTACATAGCAGCCTCGGAGGCAGCGCACGAAGCAGTATGGATGAAGGAGTTCATCACCGACCTAGGAGTCATTCCAAATGCGTCGGGTCCAATGGCTCTCTTCTGTGACAACACTGGAGCTATTGCCCTTGCCAAGGAGCCCAGGTTTCACAAGAAGACCAGGCATATCAAGCGTCGCTTCAACTCCATACGTGAACATGTTCAAGATGGAGACATAGATATTTGTAAAGTGCACACGGATTTGAATGTAGCAGATCCGTTGACTAAACCTCTTCCACGGGCAAAACATGATCAACACCAAAACTCTATGGGTGTTCGATTCATCACAATGTAACTAGATTATTGACTCTAGTGCAAGTGGGAGACTGTTGGAAATATGCCCTAGAGGCAATAATAAAATGGTTATTATTATATTTCCTTGTTCATGATAATTGTCTGTTATTCATGCTATAATTGTGTTATCCGGAAATCGTAATACATGTGTGAATACATAGACCACAACATGTCCCTAGTGAGCCTCTAGTTGACTAGCTCGTTGATCAATAGATGGTTGTGGTTTCCTGACCATGGACATTGGATGTCATTGATAACGGGATCACATCATTAGGAGAATGATGTGATGGACAAGACCCAATCCTAAGCCTAGCACTAGATCGTGTAGTTCGTTTGCTAAAGCTTTTTCAATGTCAAGTATCCTTTCCTTAGACCATGAGATTGTGCAACTCCCGGATACCGTAGGAATGCTTTGGGTGTACCAAACGTCACAACGTAACTGGGTGGCTATAAAGGTGCACTACGGGTATCTCCGAAAGTGTCTGTTGGGTTGGCACGAATCGAGACTGGGATTTGTCACTCCGTATGACGGATAGGTACCTCTGGGCCCACTCGGTAGGACATCATCGTAATGAGCTCAATGTGATCAAGGAGTTGATCACGGGATGATGTGTTACGGACGAGTAAAGAGACTTGCCGGTAACGAGATTGAACAAGGTATAGGAATACCGACGATAGAATCTCGGGCAAGTATCGTACCGATAGACAAAGGGAATTGTATACGGGATTGATTGAATCCTCGACATCGTGGTTCATCCGATGAGATTATCGTGGAGCATGTGGGAGCCAACATGGGTATCCAGATCCCGCTGTTGGTTATTGACCGGAGAGTTGTCTCGGTCATGTCTACGTGTCTCCCGAACCCGTAGGGTCTACACACTTAAGGTTCGGTGACGCTAGAGTTGTAGAGATATTAGTATGCGGTTAACCGAAAATTGTTCGGAGTCCCGGATGAGATCCCGGACGTCACGAGGAGTTCCGGAATGGTCCGGAGGTAAAGATATATATATATATAGGAAGTCCAGTTTCGGCCACCGGGAGAGTTTCGGGGGTCACCGGTATTGTACCGGGATCACCGGAAGGGTCCCGGGGGTCCACCGGGTGGGGCCACCTATCCCGGAGGGCCCCAAGGGCTGAAGTGGCGTGGGAACCAGTCCCTGGTGGGCTGGTGCACCCCACCCAAGGGCCCAAGGCGCCTAGGGTTGGAAACCCTAGGGGGCCGTTGCCCCCCCAAGGGGGCATGCGCCCCCCTGGTTGGAAACCCTAGGGGGCCATTGCCCCCGAGGGGGCATGCGCCCCCGGATGGAAACCCTAAGGGGACCGTTGCCCCCCGAGGGGCCGCCGCCCCCCCTCTAGATGGGATCTCCAAGGGGGCATGCGCCCCCCTAGCCCCTATATATAGTGGAGGGGAGGGAGGGCAGCCGCACCCGAAGCCCTGGCGCCTCCCTCTCCCTCCCGTGACACCTCTTCCTCCTCCAGTAGCGCTTGGCGAAGCCCTGCTGGAATCCCACTGCTTCCACCACCACGCCGTCGTGCTGCTGGATCTCCATCAACTTCTCCTCCCCCCTTGCTAGATCAAGAAGGAGGAGACGTCTCCGCTCCGTACGTGTGTTGAACGCGGAGGTGCCGTCCGTTCGGCGCTAGGATCATCGGTGATTTGGATCACGACGAGTACGACTCCATCAACCCCGTTCTCTTGAACGCTTCCACTCGCGATCTACAAGGGTATGTAGATGCACTCCCCTCTCACTCGTTGCTAGATGACTCCATAGATTGATCTTGGTGATGCGTAGAAAATTTTAAAATTCTGCTACGTTCCCCAACAAATTTGCATGTGCCACCTCTAAAAAACCCTCAAATAAATATCCTTTTTGTGTGCCTGGATTGTTCATAGAGCGACATGAGGTAGTTGGTATCTTCCATGCTAAGCGGGTTATTCTCAGGATGAGTGTTTATTCGCTCGTCCTTGCACGAGAGGGGCGGTAATAGGGATTCCCAGTCCCGAACTCAAAATGCAAATAATTAAACAAAACTCCCCTGGGACTGTTGTTGGTATGGACGCACCCGTTGTTTCGGACAAGCCGTGGAGTGTGAATGTTGGTGGAGGGGGAGTAAACCTTTACTTTTATCGCTTGGGAACCGCCACTAATGTGTTTAGCATGGAAGATATTGATAACTGATGGTCGCGAAGTAAACAAGAAGGGTGCATCTCTCAAAATTTCATTTACCTCTGTTTTTAAAACTTGAGCTCTGGCACCTCTGCAAATCACTGCTTCCCTCTGCGAAGGGACTATCTATTTACTTTTATGTTGTGTCATCACCTTCTCAAATAAGCGCCAGAACCTGAGAGCACTGCTGTCATGCTTATGCATTGTGTGTAACTAATGTTGGGTGCATCATGACTGGATCTTTTCTACCATGAATTACAATGTTTAGTTGCTGCTCGGACTTTGGAGGTGCTCTGCATTTATGTTTTGTGGTCTCAGAAAGGGCTAGCGAGATACCACTATTGTCATATTATATCATGGTTGTTTTAATAACGTGTTGTTGTTCGAGATATCATATTATTGCTCGCTAGCTGATTATGTCATTGTTATGAGTTAATATAATTTTGAAGAGTTATTGTCAACATGGTTAGTTATAATCTTTGCTGAAAACCTGGGTGCTACTTAAGCTTATTTATGCAAACAAGAGCAAAAGAGTTCGTAAAAGTTTTTCTTTTTCACTTTCAGTTTATCAATTGAATTGCTTGAGGACAAGCAAAGGTTTAAGCTTGGGGGAGTTGATACGTCTCCGTCGTATCTACTTTTCCTAACGCTTTTCCTCTTGTTTTGGACTCTAATTTGCATGATTTAAATGAAACTAACCCGGACTGACGCTGTTTTCAGCAGAACTACCATGGTGTTGTTTTTGTGCAGAAATAAAAGTTCTCAGAATGGAACGAAACTTTGCGAGGAATTTTTATACAATAAAAGAAAAATACTGGAGCCAAGAACCACCGGAGGGGGGCACCTGGGTGGGCACAACCCACCAGGGCGCGCCACCCCCTCCAGACGCGCCCAGGTGGGTTGTCCCCACCTGGTGGCCCCGCAGACCCTGAAACCGACGCTATAAAATCACATTTTTCCAGAAAAAAACCAGGGAGAAAGAATTATCGCGTTCCGCGAGATGGAGCCGCCGCCACCTCCTGTTCTTCATCGGGAGGCCAGATCTGGAGTCCGTTTGGGGCTCCGGAGAGGGGGATCTTCGGTATTCATCATCACCAACCCTTCTCCATCGCTAATTCCATGATGCTCCCCACTGGGAGTGAGTAATTCCTTCGTAGGCTCGCTGGTCGGTGAGGAGTTGGATGAGATTCATCATGTAATCGAGTTAGTTTTGTTAGGGCTTGATCCCTAGTATCCATTATGTTCTGAGATTGATGTTGCTATGACTTTGCCATGCTTAATGCTTGTCACTTTGGGCCCAGGTGCCATGATTTCAGATCTGAACCGTTTATGTTATCATCATTATATCCATGTTCTAGATCCGATCTTGCAAGTTATAGTCACCTACTACGTGTTATGATCCGGCAACCTCGGAGTGACAATAGTCGGGACCACTCCCGGTGATGACCGTAGTTTGAGGAGTTCATGTATTCACCATGTGTTAATGCTTTGTTCCGGTTCTCTATTAAAAGGAGGCCTTAATATCCCTTAGTTTCGAATATGGACCCCGCTGCCACGGGAGGGTAGGACAAAAGATGTCATGCAAGTTCTTTCCATAAGCACGTATGACTATTTACGGAATACATGCCTACATTATATTTATGAACTGGAGCTAGTGCCGTATCGCCCTAGGTTATAACTGTCACATGATGAATATCATCCAACAAATTACTGATCCAATGCCTACAATTTTCCTACATATTGATCTAACTAAGTTACTACTGCTGCTGTTACAATTGCACTTGCTACGAAACTACTGCTATCACTGTTACCATTACCGTTGCTGCTGCTACTATTATCAAAACTATCATACTACTTTGCTACTGATCACTTTGCTCCAGATAATTAATCTCCAGGTGTGATTTAATTGACAACTCAGTTGCTAATACTCTCAAATATTCTTTGGCTCCCCTTGTGTCGAATCAATAAATTTGGGTTGAATACTCTACCCTCGAAAACTGTTGCGATCCCCTATACTTGTGGGTTATCAAACTCGCACACAGTATTTTCGCCACAGTGATATGTGCATAGTGCCATCTACAGTACTTTGCTATAGTGTTCGATCTAGTCTGTTTATCCTTCATCCAACGGCTGGCTTCCCACCATTTACGGCGTGACTTGGCAGAGGCCAGTCACTGGATCCCTGTCCATCCCCACCACATCTAAATCCCTCATGGTGAGCTCCTGGACGACGACCAAAGTGAGGGGACGGCGAGGGGATGCTAAGGAGAGGTCTTGCTGGCCGGTGACGGACTCGCCCAACCGTCGTTGCTGCAGCCGACTCCTCTCCGCCATCGTAGTAGCATCGTCGCAGCATCGCCGTATAAGCTGCACCACCGTCGCAACTGTTGGCTCGTCACCATCATAGTAGCAGCGTCGTCACAGCAACTCTTGTAGCATATTGGCGGTCATCGCATCACGGGTTCGTTGCACGGTGGCGCCATTGCAGCACCGGCTCACAGCAAGGCGCATCGGCGCATCAGCACATCGACGGCCGTCGGAACACTGGCTTGCTGTATGGCGGCGCCGTCGCAGTCAAGCTTGTTGAAGTAGCCGACTCGTCATCACGGCTAAGACGACATCACAACATCCGCCGAGAAGCAGGGCCACCATCACAAGCATGCCTCGTTGCATCATTGCGGCCATCGGAGCAGTCATACCGCCATCGCAGAGTCGTCGTCCAGCGTCGCAGCACTGCCTGTTGCCTCGTAGTGGTGCTCGCAGTAGCCGGACCACCCTGCAGTATGTGTGCTCGTGGAGGCGGACCACCCTTTGCTATTTGTCGAGGATCCATGGTGGGCGAGATCTCACATGATAGAAGACAAGAGAGAGATGGATGAAGATGCTGTGACAGGGGAGAAAGGAGTGGTCGAGAGAGAGAGCCTGTGAAAGGATAAGGGAAGAGAGGATCGAGCAGTGGGTGGGGTGCGTGGGACGTGTGTCAAACGCAGGACGTGGCTGTCGTCGTGAGTGTGTACATCCGGATGAAAGGGAGCAGTTTCCGCAAACTTGCCATGGCAAGTTTGCCATGTTCAAAAACATCAAAATTTATAGATATTCAAAAAACATGTTCAAAAACATTACAAATGTATAGATATTCAAAAAACATGGCAACTTAATATGTTCAACAACACGGCAAACTTGCCATGGCAACTTTACCATGTTCAAAAACATGGCAAAGTTGTAGATGTTCAAAAACATGGCAACTTATTATGTTAAAAAACATTGAAAACTTGCCATGTCAAACTTAACGGGCTTGGCAATTGTAGTTCACGGGGCACGGCAAAAATACTTTAATACACAACAAAAAGTTGGATTTTTCTACATTTTCTTTGCAATGACAACTTTTACCATTTTTTAGATGTCAATTTTTACTTCATTTTTTTGACATGGCATATAGGGCATGGAAATTTTAATTTAAGTACGATGGCAAATTTTACATTTTCCAGAACATGAATTTTTTAAATTGGTAGCATGGAAAATATACTTGTGTAGCACTAGTAGAAAACAGGGCTTTGGTCCTGGGCAGATCAGAGCATCAGTCCCGGCCGTGTTACGAACCAGGACTAATGGGAGCATCAGTCCCGGTTCGAGAGGCTAGGACGTCGGCCGGGCCTCGGCAGGCATCTGTCCCGGTTCGGTTGGGACCTTTAGTCCTGGTTCCAGCCACCAACCGGGACTAAAGGGGTTGCTGCCCTTTAGTCCCGGTTGGTGTCTGGAACCGGGACTAACGGGTAGGCCATTAGTTCCGGTTTTAGACACAAACCGGGACTAAAGTTTTGCCTATATATATCCACGCCCCCCATCTCCTCTGTTTTTTGGCCGTGGAAGGGTGGAGGTGTGGGCTACTCTTATTTTTGCCTGTATATGCACATAAGGTGTTAGATGAAATGACGGAGCCACACTTAATCTTTCTCCTCTCCAAGCTCGACCTCCAAGCTACATTTTCCCCAAGATTTGTCTAGATTTGGCGGTGCACCAACTACACAAGTGTTCTAAAAGGTTAGCAACTTCATTGTTTCATCTCTCACTGCTAGTTTAGCTCATTTCAAATGCTCTAGAAGTAGAGTGGTTTGTGGGTTTTAGTGGAGGAGTGTATGTGGGAGTTCTTTTGATTTAGATGCACAATTTGAGCTCAAATTAACTTCTTAAAGTCTGCACATGTGTAGGTGATGTCGCTTGAACTACGTCGGTATTTCCCCAAAGAGGAAGGGATGATGCAGCACAGCTACGGTAGGTATTTCCCTCAGTTATGAAACCAAGGTATCAATCCAGCAGGAGAACCAAGCAACACTATGTAAAAGGCACCTGCACACAAATAACAAATACGTGCAACCCAATGATTAGGAGGGGTTGTCAATCCCTCTATGGGTAATGGCGCCAGAAGTTGGCAAGTTGACGGGATAAAATTGTGATAGATTGGGTAAATAGATCTCGATAAAACGCGAAATAAAAAATGCAAATAAAAAGTGCAGCAAGGTATTTTTGGGTTTTTGTAATAATAGATCTGAAAATAAAAGCGACAAATAATAGATCGGAAAGCAATTATGATGAAGAATAGACCCGGGGGCCGTAGATTTCACTAGTGGTTTCTCTCGAGAAAAATAGCATACGGTGGGTAAACAAATTACTGTTGGGAAATTGATAGAACTTCAAATAATTATGATGATATCCAGGCAATGATCATTATATAGGCATCACTTCCAAGATTAGTAGACCGACTCCTACCTGCATCTATACTACTATTACTACACACATCGATCGCTATCCAGCATACATCTAGTGTATTAAGTTCATGGAGAAATAGAGTAATGCAATAAGAACGATGACATGATGCAGACAAGATCTATTCATGTAGGAATAGGCCCCATCTTGTTATCCTTAATGGCAATGATCAATACATGTCTTGCTGCCCCTTCTCTCACTGGGAAAGAACACCGCACGACCGAACCCATCACAAAGCACCTCTTCCCATGGCAAGAAAAATCGATCTAGTCGGCCTAACTAAACCAAAGATTCGAAGAAGAAATACGAGGCTATAAATAATCATGCATATAAGAGAACAAAAGAAGACTCAAATAACTTACATGGATAAAATAGATGTGATCATAAACCCAAAGTTCATCGGATCCCAACAAACACACAGCAAAAAGAGTTACATCAAATAGATCTCCAAGAGACCATTGTATTGAGAATCAAAAAAGAGAGAGGAAGCCATCTAGCTACTAACTACGGACCCGTAGGTCTACAATGAACTACTCACGCATCATCGGAGAGGCACCAATGAGGATGATGAACCCCTCCGTGATGGTGTCTAGATTGGATCTGGTGGTTCTGGAACTTGCGGCATCTGGAATTGTGTTTCGTCGACTCCCCTAGGGTTTTTGGATTTTTGGGGTATTTATAGAGCAAAGAGGCGGTGCGGGAGGCGGCCGAGGTGGGCACAACCCACCAGGGCGTGCCTGGGCCCCCAGGCACGCCCAGATGGGTTGTGCTCCTCTCGGAGCCCCCCTCTGGTACTTCTTTGACCCAACACGTGTCTTCTAGTCCAGAAAAAATCTCCACAAAGTTTCGCTGCGTTTGGACTCCGTTTGGTATTGATTTTCTGCGAAGTAAAAAACAAGCAAAAAACAGCAACTGGCACTGGGCACTATGTCAATAGGTTAGTCCCAAAAAATGATATAAAGTTGCTATAAAATGATTGTAAAACATCCAAGAATGATAATATAACAGCATGGAACAAGCAAAAATTATAGATACGTTGGAGACGTATCAGCATCCCCAAGCTTAATTCCTACTCGTCCTCGAGTAGGTAAATGATAAAAACAGAATTTTTGATGTGGAATGTTGTCTAACATGTTCATCACATATTCTTTTCTTTTGTAGCATGGACATTTGGACTTTTATATGCTTCAAAGCAATAGTCTAGTTTTGACATGAAGATTTCAATACTCAAGCATATCAACAAGCAACCATGTCTTTCAAAATATCAACACTAAACCAAGTTATCCCTAGCCCATTATGCTCAATCATTGATCCATTCATGAAACACACTCGCATATTAGCTACACCCAATTCTCAAGTACGATCATAGTGCCCCTTAGTTGGTGCTTTATAAGAGAAGATGGAGACTCAAATAATAATAAAAATTGCATAAAGTAAATAGAAAGGCCCTTCGCAGAGGGAAGTAAGGATTTGTAGAGGTGCCAGAGCTCAAAGCGAAAGAAATAGAGATAAAACATTTTGGGTGGCATGCTTTTCCTGACAACGAAAACGATCGAGTAGTTCCCAATACTTTCCATGCTAGATATATCATAGGCGGTTCCCAAACAGAAAATAAAGTTTATTCCTTTTTCCACCATACTTTCACATTCCACGGCTAGCCGTATCCACGGGGGCCGTCCATACCAACACTTTCCAAGGAATTTATTATTTGACAACATAAAGTAAATTCACTTTTCATTTCGAGACTGGGCATCCCTAATACCTTTGCCATACTCTCGTGCAATGACAAGTGAATAAACACTCATCTTGAGAATAACACATCTAGCATGGAAAAATATCAGCCACCCCCTACCGTTTCATGAGTGGTACGAGCACACAAAAAGGAAATTTATTTTGAAAATTAGAGATGGCACATACAAATTTGCTTAGAACGGCACAGAAATACCGCATATAGGTAGGTATAGTGGACTCATATGGCAAAACTGGGTTTAAAGATTTTGGATGCACAAGTAGTATTCCTACTTAGTACAAGTGAAGGCTAGCAGAAAGATTGAGAAGCATCGAACCAAGAAACGAAAAATCTCATAAGCGAGCATTAAGCATAACTAACACCGAATAATGCACCACAAGTAGGATGTAATTTCATTGCATAACTATTGACTTTCGTGCTTGCATAAGGAATCACAAACCTTAACACCAATATTCTTTCTAAAGCACAATTACTCATCAACATGACTCACATATTACTATCATCATATCGCAAAACTATTACAAAGAATCAAGTTTATTTTGTCCAATGATCTTCATGAAAGTTTTTATTATATCCCTCTTGAATATCTATCACTTTGGGACTAGTTTCATATGTTGCTTTTGATAGCTCAAACAAATCTAAGTGAAGATCATGAGCATAAATTTTTTTCGTCTCTCAAAATAATATAAGTGAAGCATGAGAGAATTTCTTCAAAAATTACTAACTCTCAAATAAATCTAAGTGAAGCATGAGAGCATTTCTTCAAAAATATTAAAGCACACCGTGCTCAAAAAGATATAAGTGAAGCAATAGAGCAATTTCATAGCTCAAAAATTTTAAGTGAAGCACATAGAGCAATTCTAACAAATCATAGCATAATTTTGGCTCTCCCTAATAGGTGTGTTCAGCAAGGATACTTGACACAAAGCAAAAAGAAAAACAAGCAAAGACTCATTTAATACAAGACGCTCCAAGCAAAACTCATGATATGTGACGAATAAAAATATAGCTCCAAGTAAAATACCGATGGTCGTTAGAAAAAAGAGGGGATGCCACTCGGGGCATTGCTACTTCTTGAGCTTGCGTTGGTTTTTCCCTTGAAGAGGAAAGGGTGATGCAGCAAAGTAGAGATAAGTATTTCCCTTAGTTAAGAACCAAGGTATCAAATCCAGTAGGAGATATAAGCAAGTCCACAATCTATGCACCTGCACAAACAATCAAACACTTGCACCCAACGCGATAAAGGGGTTGTCAATCCCTTCATGGTAACTTGCAAATGTGAGATCTGATAGAGATAGATATAAAAGATTACTAAAACGTAAAACAAAATAAAAGTAAATAAATTGCAGCAAGGTATTTTTGGGTTTTTTGGTTTATAGATCTGAAAATATATGATGGAAAATAGACCCGGGGGCCATAGGTTTCACTAGAGGCTTCTCTCTTGAAGGCAAATAATACAGTGGGTGAACAAATTACTGTCGAGCAATTGATAGAAAAGTGCAAAGTTATGACGATATCCAAGGCAATGATTATGCATATAGGCATCACGTCCGTGTCAAGTAGACCAAAACGATTCTGCATCTACTACTATTACTCCACACATCGACCGCTATCCAGCATGCATCTAGAGTATTAAGTTCATAAAGAACGGAGTAACGCCTTAAGTAAGATGACATGATGTAGAGGGATAAACTCAAGCAATATGAAGAAAACCCCATCTTTTTACCCTTGATGGCAACAATACAAATATGTGCCTCGCTACCCCTACTTTGTCACTGGGTGAGGACACCGCAAGATTGAACCCAAAACTAAGCACCTCTCCCATTGCAAGAAGAACCAATCTAGTTGGCCAAACCAAACCGATAATTCGAAGAGAAATACAAAGATATAAATCATGCATATATAAATTCAGAGAAGATTCAAATAATATTCATAGATAAACTGATCATAAATCCACAATTCATCGGATCTTGACAAACACACCGCAAAAGAATATTACATCGGATAGATCTCCAAGAACATCGAGGAGAACATGGTATTGAGAATCAAAGAGAGAGAAGAAGCCATCTAGCTACTAGCTATGGACCCGTAGGTCTGTGGTAAACTACTCACGCTTCATCGGAAGGGCAATAGAGTTGATGTAGAAGCCCTCCATGATCGAACCCCCCTCAGCAGGATGCCGGAAAAGGCCCCAAGATGGGATCTCATGGGTACAGAAGGTTACGGCGGCGGAAAAGTATTTTGGTGGACGCTTCTGGTCGTTTGGGAATATTTCTGAATTTATAGGCCAAAGATTAGGGTTGGAGGACTCCCGTGGGACCCACAAGCCAGGGGACGTCCCCCCTAGGGCGCGCCCTGAGGGCTTGTGGAGCCCTCAGGACTCTTCTGACTTCCTCTCCAAGTCCTACGTGTGTCTTCTGGTCCAAGAAAAATCATCGTAAAGTTTTATTCCGTTTGGACTCCGTTTGGTATTCCTTTTCTGTAAAACTCAAAAACAAGGAAAAAAAATAGAAACTGGCACTGGTTCTAGGTTAATAAGTTAGTCCCAAAAATAATATAAAATAGCATATTAATGCATATAAAACATACAAAACAAATAATATAATAGCACGGAACAATAAAAAATTATAGATGCGTTGGAGACGTATCAGGCATCCCCAAGCTTAGTTGCTTGTTTCTCCTTGAATATTACCTTGGGGTGCCGTGGGCATCCCCAAGCTTAGGCTCTTCTTACTCCTTATTCCTTCATCCATCGTGATCTCACCCAAAACTTGAAAACGTCAATCACACAAAACTTAACAAAACCTTCGTGAGATCCGTTAGTATAAGAAAACCAATCTTTACTTTAAGTACTGTAGAAAACCCATTCAAATTTTGTTATTGCATTATATCTACTGTATTCTAACTTTGCCATGGCTTATACCCCCCGATACAACCCATAAATTCATCAAAATAAGCACACAATGCAAAGAAAACAGAATCTGTCAAAAACAGAACAGTCTGTAAATATGCAAATTGTTCGCATACTTATGGAACTCTAACAATTCTGAAAAATTAGGAAAGCATATGAAATTTGTATATAAATCTTGTGTAAAAAATTCAGAATTTTTTGTCTCTTCTGAGAATTTATAAAATTATTTTACTGGACGCAAAAGTTTCTGTTTTTTAACAAGATCAAATCAACTATCACCAAAGCTATCCCAAAGGCTTTACTTGGCACAAACACTAATTAAAACATAAAAAAAACACAATCATAACAGAGGCATAATTGTGCAAACACTCAAGAATAGAAAAAAAAGGCAAAAATAAATTTTATTCATTGGGTTGCCTCCCAACAATCGCTATCGTTTTATGTCCCTAGCTAGGCATAAAGCATAGATTCAAGTATTGTCATCTTTAGTTCTAGATCCATAAGATGCCCTCATGATTGATTCATATGGTGGCTTGATTCTTGTTCTAGGGAAGTGTTCCATTCCCTTTCTTAGTGGAAATTGAAATTTAATATTGCCTTCTTTCATATCAATCACGGCACCAATAGTACGTAAAAACGGTCTACCAAGTATAATTGGACAAGACGGATTGCAATCAATATCAAAAATAATAAAATCTATGGGCACATAATTCCTATTTGCAAGAATAAGAACATCATTAATTCTTCCCATAGGCTTTTGAATGGTAGAATCCGCCAAGTGCAAATTGTTGGGAAACGTTCCATGGAAAACAAAAAAATTTCTACGCACACGCAAGATCTATCCATGGAGATGCATAGCAACGAGCAGTGGCGGAGGCAGGGGTCTTCCTGGGAATTCCATGGAATATCCAACATTTTGACAAAAGAAAATTATATATATACGCTTATACACAGTTAACCAAGCCACATGCTACGAACTAAAGCCCAAAGCGGTAGAGCAGCCCACCCGTCAGTCAGCCCTCTTGCGTCCACAGGTCCATTCCACGCCACACACGACACGAACGAGCAGGTCGCACTCCCTGCCAGTCGGTTAGTACGTCGATTCCCATCCAATTCCCAACCCTAGCTAACTACTGACGGCGGTGCCGGCCAGCGACGCCAGCCACGCGCCCACGCCGGGCAGCGGCGGCGGCCCTCTCCCTCCGTCGCTCCAAGGAGCCAGGTTTCTGCGGCGGCAAGCCTCCTGTAGCGTAGTCCCGCTCCTCCGATTGACGGTTGTTCTGGTTGGCTGCCTCCCGAAGTCCCCAAAAGATCCATCCACAGCCAGTACTGCTGCCAAAAAATGTTCTTCAGATAATTTCTCCTCTAATTTTTAACAAATCACAAGTTTTTTTATAAGTGCATGCCACTGATTGCTACTTTTTTCTTGTGATTTAGATGTCATTGTTCTTGTGATGTAGATGTAGTGATGTAGTGATGTATCTTTTTGTCAAGATCTATTGAAAGGGTACTTTCCTCTATGAACTATGTGAAGAATCAACTAAGGAATAAAATGGGTGACGAATATTTGAAAAATTGCTTGGTCACATTTGTTGAGTGAGAATTCTTCAAGCAAGTTAAAGAGTCAAAGAGGGGATCATAGACTTATATTGTAATTTCCTTTGTTGTTTTGTAATCTTTCTTAATTGTTAGAGATATTGCCATAATATTTCTTTTTACTATTATCGATATATGGTCATTGACTCATTGATGTTGCTATCTTACCGCACAATTTGTTGCTATTATATTGCATTGCAATTTTTTTTACAAGAATACCCAGGAGCAAATTCTTGGCTTCACCACTAGCAACGAGAGGGGAGAGTGTGTCTACATACCCTCGTAGACCGTAAGCGGAAGCGTTTAGTAACACGGTTGATGTAGTCGAACTTCTTCACGCTTCAACCGATCAAGTACCGAACGTACGGCACCTCTGCGTTCAGCACACGTTTAGCTCGGTGACGTCCTCCGCCTTCTTGATCCATCAAGACGATAAGGTAGTGGATGAGTTCCGGCAGCACGACGGCGTGGTGACGGTGATGGTGAAGTGATCTCCGCAGGGCTTCGCCTAAGCATTACGAAAATATGACCAAGGGTGTACAGAGCTCCCACTCACTTTCTTGTAAATACAGGCTCCACCGTAAGTTTGTATAAAACCATATGCTTTGATCACCTCATAAAAGCGCATATTCCAACTCCAAGATGCTTGGAGCAGTCCATAGATGGATCGCTGGAGCTTGCACACTTTGTTAGCACCTTTAGGATCGAGAAAACCTTCTGTTTGCATCATATACAATTCTTCTTTAAGAAATCCATTAAGGAATGCAGTTTTGACGTCCATTTGCCTGATTTCATAATCATAAAATGCGGCAATTGCTAACATGATTTAGACCGACATAAGCATCGCTACGGTTGAGAAAGTCTTATCATAGTAAACCCCTTGAACTTGTCGAAAACCTTTTGCGACAAGTCGAGCTTTGTAGACAATAACATTACCATCAGCGTCAGTCTTCTTCTTGAAGATCCAATTATTCTCTATGGCTTGCCGATCGTCGGGCAAATCCACCAAAGTCCATACTTTGCTCTCATACATGGATCCTATCTCAAATTTCATGGCCTCAAGCCATCTGTCGGAATCTGGGCTCATCATAGCTTCTTCATGGTTCGTAGGTTCGCCATGGTCTAGTAACATGACTTCCAGGACAGGATTACCATACCACTCTGGTGCGGATCGTGCTCTGGTCGACCTACGAGGTTCAGTAGCAACTTGATCTGAAGCTTCATGATCGTTATCATTTGCTTCCTCTCTAGTTGGTGTAGGCATCACGGGAACGATTTTCTGTGATGTACTACTCTCCAATTCGAGAGAAGGTACAATTACCTCATCAAGTTCTACTTTCCTCCTACTCACTTCTTTCGAAAGAAACTCTTTCTCTAGAAAGGATCCAAACTTAGCAACAAAGATCTTGCCTTCGGATCTGTGGTAGAAGGTGTACCCAATTGTTTCTTTAGGGTATCCTATGAAGACGCACTTCTCCGATTTAGGTTCGATCTTATCAGGCTGAAGCCTTTTGACATAAGCATCGCATCCCCAAACTTTAAGAAATGACAGCTTAGGTTTCTTGCCAAACCACAGTTCATACGGTGTCGTCTCAACAGATTTAGACAGTGCCCTATTTAACGTGAATGCAGCTGTCTCTAATGCATAACCCCAAAATGATAGTGGTAAATCTGTAAGAGACATCATAGATCGCACCATATCTAATAAAGTATGGTTACGATGTTCGGACACACCATTACGCTGTGGTGTTCCAGGTGGCGTGAGTTGTGAAACTATTCCACATTGTTTAAATGAAGGCCAAACTCGTAACTCAAATATTCGCCTCCACGATCAGATCGTAGAAACTTTATTTTCTTGTTACGATGATTCTCCACTTCACTCTGAAATTCTTTGAACTTTTCAAATGTTTCAAACTTGTGTTTCATCAAGTAGATATACCCATACCTACTCAAATCATCTGTGAAGGTCAGAAAATAACGATACGCGCCACGTGCTTCAACGCTCATCGGACGGCATACATCGATATGTATTATATCCAATAAGTCATTAGCTCGCTCCATTGTTCCGGAGAACGGAGTTTTAGTCATCTTGCCCATGAGGCATGGTTCACAAGTATCTAATGATTCATAATCAAGTGATTCCAAAAGTCCATCTGCATGGAGTTTCTTCATGCACTTTACACCAATATGACCAAAACGGCAGTGCCACAAGTATGTTGCACTATCATTATCAACTTTGCATCTTTTGGCATCAATATTATGAATATGTGTATCACTACGATCGAGATTCATTAAACCAATTACATTGGGTGTATGACCATAGAAGGTTTTATTCATGTAAACAGAACAACAATTATTCTTTGACTTAAATGAATAACCGTATTGCAATAAACATGATCCAATCATATTCATGCTCAACACAAACACCAAATATTTATTTAGGTTCAACACTAATACCGAAGGTAGAGGGAGTATGCGATGGTGATCTTATCAACCTTGGAATCACTTCCAACACACATCGTCACCTCGCCCTTAACTAGTCTCTGTTCATTTTGCAACTCCTGTTTTGAGTTACTAATCTTAGCAACTGAACCAGTATCAAATACCCAGGGGCTACTATGAACACTAGTAAAGTACACATCAATAACATGTATATCAAATATACCTTTGTTCAATTTGCCATCCTTCTTATCCACCAAGTATTCGGGGCAGTTCGTCTTCCAGTGACCATTTCCTTTGCAGTAGAAGCACTCAGTTTCAGGCTTGGGTCTAGCTTTGGGCTTCTTCATGGGAGCGGCAACTTGTTTGCTGTTCTTCTTGAAGTTCCCTTTCTGTCCCTTGCCCTTTTTCTTGAAATTAGTGCATCAACACTTGATGCTCTTTCTTGATTTCTACCTTCGTCGATTTCAGCATCGTGAAGATCTTGGGAATTGTTTTCGTCATCCCTTGCACATTATAGTTCATCACAAAGTTCTAGTAGCTTGGTGATAGTGACTAGAGAACTCTTGTCAATCACTATCTTATCTAGAAGATTAACTCCCACTTGATTCAAGCGATTTTAGTACCCAGACATTCTGAGCACATGCTCACTGGCTGAGCTATTCACCTCCATCTTGTAGGCAAAGTATTTGTCAGAGATCTCATACCTCTCGACACGGGCATGAGTCTGAAATACCAATTTCAGCTCTTGGAACATCTCATATGTTCCATGGCGTTCAAAAAAACGTCTTTGGAGCGCCGATTCTAAGCCGTAAAGCATGGCGCACTAAACTATTAAGTAGTCATCATATCGAGCTTGCCAAATGTTCATAACGTCTGCGTCTGCTCCTGCAATAGGTCTGTCACCTAGCGGTGCATCAAGGACATAATTTTTTTGTGCAGCAATGAGGATAATCCTTAGATCACGGACCTAGTCCGCATCATTGCTACTATCATCTTTCAACTTATTTTTCTCTAGGAACATATCAAAAATAGGGGAGCTACAACGCGAGCTATTGATCTACAACATAATTAGCAAATACTATCAGGAATAAGTTCATGATAAATTAAGTTCAATTAATCAAATTACTAATGAACTCCCACTTAAATAAACATCCCTCAAGTTATCTAAGTGTTACATGATCCAAATCAACTAACCCATGTCCAATCATCACGTGAGATGGGGTAGTCAGCAATGGTGAACATCTCTATGTTGATCATATCTACTATATGACTCACGTTCGACCTTTCGGTCTCTAGTGTTCCGAGACCATGTCTGTACATGCTAGGCTCGTCATGTTTAACCCAAGTATTCTGCATGTGCAAAACTGTCTTACACCCGTTGTATGTGAACGTAGAGTCTATCACACCCGATCATCACGTGATGTCTCGAAACGATGAACTTTCGCAATGATGCATACTTGGGGAGAACACTTTTATCTTGAAATTTAGTGAAGGGATCATCTTATAATGCTACCGTTGTTCTAAGCAAAATAAGATGCATAAAAGATAAACATCACATGCAATCAAAATATGTGACATGATATGGCCATCATCATCTCGTGCTTTTGATCTCCATCTCCAAAGCATTGTCATGATCTCCATCGTCACCGGCTCAACACCTTGATCTCCATTGTTGCGTCGTGGTCGTCTCGCCAACTATTGCTTCTACAACTATTGCTAACGCATAGCCATAAAGTAAAGCAATTACATGGCATTTGCATTTCATACAATAAAGAGACAACCATAAGGCTCCTGCCGGTTGCCGATAAATTGCAAAACATGATCATCTCATACAATAATGCATATCACATCATGTCTTGACCATATCACATCACAACATACCCTGCAAAAACAAGTTAGATGTCCTCTACTTTGTTGTTGCAAGTTTTACGTGGCTGCTACGGGCTTCTAGCAAGAATCGTTCTTACCTATGGCAAAACCACAACGGCGAATTATCAAGTTTGCTGTTTTAACCTTCTTCAAGGACCGGCCGTAGTCAAATTCGATTCAACTAAAGTAGGAGAAATAGACACCCGCCAGCCACCTTTATGCAAAACTAGTTGCATGTCAGTCGGTGGAACCGGTCTCATGTACATGGACATGTAAGGTTGGTCCGGGCCGCTTCATCCCACAATGCCACCGAATCAAAATAAGACGTTGGTGGTAAGTAGTATGAACATCACCGCCCACAACTTCTTTGTGTTCTACTCGTGCATATCATCTACCCATAGACCTGGCTCATGATGCCACTGTTGGGAATCATTGCATGGAAAACAAAAAAATTTCTACGCACACGCAATGATCTATCCATGGAGATGCATAGCAACGAGGGGAAGAGTGTGTCTACGTACCCTCGTAGACCATAAGCGAAAGTGTTTCACAACGCGGTTGATGTAGTCGAACTTTCTTTGTGATCCAACCGATCGTGTACCGAACGTACGTCACCTCCGCGTTCACGTTCAGCTCGGTGACGTCCTCTGCCTTCTTGATCCAGCAAGACGACGAGGTAGTGGATGAGTTCCGGCAGCACGACAGTGTGATGACGGTGATGGTGATGTGATCTCCGCAGGGCTTCGCCTAAGCACTACGAAAATATGACCGAGGGAGTAAACGGCGGACAGGGGCGCCGCACACGGCTAAGACAATGTTCTGTTATGTGCTAGGCGCCCCCTCCCACATATATATAGGTGGGAGGGAGGGAGGAGTAGCCAAGGGGGGTGCCCAAGTAGGAGGAATCCCACTTGGGGTCTCTCCCAAGCTGTGCCCCCCTTTCCTTATTTGGAGCGCTGGGGAAGGCAGGGGAGGGTGCCGCCCTCCCTTTTCCTTTCTCCCATAAGAGGGAAAGGCAGGGGGGGTGGCCCTCCCCCTTTTCCTTCCCTAGGGCTGGCCAACCAAGGGATGAGGTGCACCAGCCCCCTTGTGGGCTGGTTTGTCCCCTCCTTTGGCCCATAAGGCCCATAACTTGCGGCGGGGGGGGGGGGGGGGGGGGGGGGTTGGTGGGGGGTGTGGGTGGGTTGTGGGTTGTTGTGGGGGGTGGGGTTTTGTTGGTGGTTTGTTATTGGTTTGTGTGTTTTTTGTTTTTTGTTGGTGTGGGTTTTTTGTGTTTTTTTTTTTATCTTTTTTTTCTTTTTATTTTGGTTGTTTGGTTGTTTTTTTTGTTTGTTAATTTAGTTTGTGAGTTTTTTTTTTTAATTTTGTTTTTTTTTTGTTTTTGTGAGTTGGTGTTGTTGGTTTTTCGTTTGTAGTTTTTTTTTTTTTATGTTTGTTTTTTGTTTTGCCCGTACACACCTTCCGGTGACCTGATTCCTTTCCGCTACGTCCCGAAACACTTCCGGTGTACAAATACCATCGTCCTATATACCAATCTTTACCTCTCAACCATTTCGAGACTCCTCGTCATGTCCGTGATCTCATCCGGGACTCCGAACAACATTCGGTCACCAAAACATATAACTCTATATCGTCAACGAACGTTAAGCGTGCGGACCCTACGGGTTCAAGAACTATGTAGACATGACCGAGACACCTCTCCGGTCAATAACCAATAGCGGAACCTGGATGCCCATATTGGCTCCTACATATTCTACGAAGATCTTTATCGGCCAAACCGTTATGACAACATACGTAATTCCCTTTGTCCATCGGTATGTTACTTGCCCGAGATTCGATCGTCGGTATCTCTATACCTAGTTCAATCTCTTTACCGGCAAGTCTCTTTACTCATTCCGTAATGCATCACCTCGTGACTAACTCCTTAGTCATTTTCTTGCAAGTTTATGATGTGTATTATCGAGAGGGCCCAGAGATACCTCTCCGATACTCGGAGTGACAAATCCTAATCTCGATCTATGCCAACTCAACAAACACCTTCGGAGATACTTGTAGAGCATCTTTATGATCACCCAGTTATGTTGTGACGTTTGATAGCACACAAGGCATTCCTCCGGTATCCGGGAGTTGCATAATCTCATAGTCGAAGGAATATGTATTTGACATGAAGAAAGCAATAGCAATAAACTGAACAATCAATATGCTAAGCTAACGAATGGGTCTTGTCCATCACAACATTCTCCTAATGATGTGATCCCGTTATCAAATGACAACACATGTATATGGTTAGGAAACCTTAACCATCTTTGATCAACAAGCTACTCTAGTAGAGGCTTACTAGGGACACGGTAATTGTTTATCTATTCACACATGTATTTAAGTTTCCGATGAATACAATTCTAGCATGAATAATAAACCTTTATCATGAATAAGGAAATATAAAATAACAACTTTATTATTGCCTCTTGGGCATATTTCCTTCACTAATAACATGACTTCCAGAACAGGATTACCGTACCACTCTGGTGCGGATCGTGCTCTGGTCGACCTACGAGGTTCAGTAGTAACTTGATCTGAAGTTTCATGATCATTATCATTTGCTTCCTCTCTAGTTGGTGTAGGCATCACAGGAACGGTTTTTGTGATGTGCTACTTTTCAATTCGAGAGAAGGTACAATTACCTCATCAAGTTCTACTTTCCTCCCACTCACTTCTTTCGAGAGAAACTCCTTCTCTAGAAAGGTTCCATTCTTGGCAACAAAGATCTTGCCTTCGGATCTGTGGTAGAAGGTGTAGCCAATTGTTTCCTTTGGGTATCCTATGAAGAAGCACTTCTCTGATTTGGGTTTGAGCTTATCAGGCTAAAGCCTTTTGACATAAGTGTCGCAACCCCAAACTTTTAGAAACGACAGCTTAGGTTTCTTGCCAAACCGCAGTTCATACGATGTCATCTCAACGGATTTAGACGGTGCCCTATTTAACGTGAATGCGGCTGTCTCTAATGCATAACCCCAAAACGATAGTGGTAAATCGGTAAGAGATATCATAGATCGCACCATATCTAATAAAGTACGGTTACAACGTTCGGACACACCATTATGCTGTGGTGTTCCAGGTGGCGTGAGTTGTGAAACAATTCCACATTGTTTTAAATGAAGGCCAAACTCGTAACTCAAATATTCGCCTCCGCGATCAGATCGTAGAAACTTTATTTTCTTGTTACGATGATTATCCACTTCACTCTGAAATTCTTTGAACTTTTCAAATGTTTCAGACTTGTGTTTCCTTCTCAAATCATCTGTGAAGGCCAGAAAATAACGATACCCGCTGCGTGCTTCAACACTCATCGGGCCGCATACATCAGTATGTATTATTTCCAGTAAGTCATTAGCTCGCTCCATTGTTCCGGAGAACGGAGTTTTAGTCATCTTGCCCATGAGGCATGGTTCGCAAGTATCAAATGATTCATAATCAAGTGATTCCAAAAGTCCATCTGCATGGAGTTTCTTCTTGAACTTTACACCAATATGACCTAAACGGCAGTACCACAAGTATGTTGCACTATCATTATCAACTTGCATCTTTTGGCATCAATATTATGAATATGTGTATCACTACGATCGAGATTCAACAAGAATAGACCACTCATCATGGGTGCATGACCATAAAAGATATTACACATATAAATAGAACAACCATTATTCTCCGATTTAAATGAATAACTATTTCGCAATAAACAAGATCCAGATATAATGTTCATGCTCAATGCAGGCACCAAATAACAATTAGTGAGGTCTAAAACTAATCCCGAAGGTAGATGTAGAGGTAGCGTGCCGACGGCGATCACATCGACCTTGGAACCATTTTCAACGCGCATCGTCACCTCGTCCTTACCCAATCTTCGTTTATTCCGCAGCTCCCATTTTGAGTTACAAATATGAGCAACCGAACCAGTATCAAATACCCAGGCGCTGCTACGAGCATTAGTAAGGTGCACATCAATAACATGTATATCAAATATACCTTTATTCACTTTGCCATCCTTCTTATCCGCCAAGTATTTGGGGTAGTTCCGCTTTGAGTGACCATTCCCTTTGCAGTAGAAGCACTCAGTTTCAGGCTTGGGTCCAGCTTTGGGCTTCTTCCCGGGAGTGGCAACTTTCTTGCCATTCTTCTTGAAGTTCCCTTTCTTTCCCTTGCCCTTTTTCTTGAAACTAGTGGTCTTGTTAACCATCAACACTTGATGCTCCTTCTTGATTTCTACTTTCGCGGCCGTAAGCATTGCGAAGAGCCCAGGAATCGTTTTATTCATCCCTTGCATATTATAGTTCATCACGAAGCTTTATAGCTTGGTGGAAGTGATTGAAGAACTCTGTCAATAACACTATCAACTGGAAGATCAACTCCCAGCTGAGTCAAGTGGTTATGATACCCAGACATTTTGAGTATGTGTTCACTGACAGAACTGTTCTCCTCCATCTTGCAGCTATAGAACTTGTTGGAGACTTCATATCTCTCAACCAGGGCATTTGCTTGAAATATTAACTTCAACTCTTGGAACATCTCATTTGCTTGAAATATTAACTTCATCCCAGTCCGTGTAGTTGCTACCCATCATCTTTCAACTTAGATTTCTCTAGGAACGCATTAAAATTTAGGGGAACGGTAGCTCGGGCCATTGATCTACAACATATATATGCAAAACTATAAGACTAAGTTCATGATAAATTAAGTTCAATTAATAAAATTACTAATGAACTCCAACTTAAATAAACATCCCTCAAGTTATCTAAGTGATACGTGATCCAAATCAACTAACCCATGTCCGATCATCACGTGAGATGGGGTAGTCATCAATGGTGAATATCTCTATGTTGATCATATCTACTATATGACTCACGTTCGACCTTTCGGTCTCCAGTGTTCCGAGACCATGTCTGTACATGCTAGGCTCGTCAAGTTTAACCCAAGTATTCTGCATGTGCAAAATTGTCTTACACCCATTGTTTGTGAACGTAGAGTCTATCACACCCGATCATCACATGGTGTCTCGAAATGACAAACTTTCGCAATGGTGCATACTCGGGGAGAACACTTTTGTCTTGAAATTTAGTGAAGGGATCATTTTATAATGCTACCGCCGTTCTAAGCAAAATAAGATGCATAAAGGATAAACATCACATGCAATCAAAATATGTGACATGATATGGCCATCATCATCTTGTGCTTTTGATCTCCATCTCCAAAGCATCGTCATGATCTCCATCGTTGCGTCAGGGTCGTCTCGCCAGCTATTGCTTCTACAACTATCGCTAACGCATAGTGATAAAGTAAAGCAATTACATGGCGCTTGCACTTCATAGAATAAAGAGACAACCCTAAGGCTCCTGCCGGTTGTCGATATTACAAAACATGATCATCTCATACATCAACATATATCACATCATATCTTGACCATATCACATCACAACATGCCCTGCAAAAACAAGTTAAATGTCCTCTACTTTGTTGTTGCAACTTTTACGTGGCTGCTACGGGCTTCTAGCAAGAACCGTTCTTACCTACGCAAAAACCACAACGGTGATTCATCAAGTTTGCTGTTTTAACCTTCTTCAAGGACCGGCCGTAGTCAAATTCGATTCAACTAAAGTAGGAGAAACAGACAACCGCCAGCTGATACATCTCCAACATATCTATAATTTTTGATTGTTCCATGCTATTATATTATTTGTTTTGGATGTTTTATATTCATTAATATGCTATTTTATATTATTTTTGGGACTAACTTATTAACCTGGAGCCCAGTGCCAGTTTATATTTTTTCCTTGTTTTTGAGTTTTACAGAAAAGGAATACCAAACAGAATAAAACTTTCGCGATGGTTTTTCTTGGACCAAAAGACGCACGTAGGACTTGGAGAGGAAGGCAGAAGAGTCCCGAGGGCTCCACAAGCCCTCAGGGCGCGCCCTAGGAGGGGGGCGCCCCCTAGCTTGTGGTCCCCATGGGAGTCCTCCGACCCTGATCTTTGGCCTATAAATTCAGAAATATTCCCAAACCACCAGAAGCGTCCAACAAAACACTTTTCCACCGCCGTAACCTTCTATACCCATGAGATCCCATCTTGGGGCCTTTTCTGGCATCCTGCCGGAGGGGGATTCGATCACGGAGGGCTTCTACATCAACTCTATTGCCCTTCCAATGAAGCGTGAGTAGTTTACCACAGACCTACGGGTCCATAGCTGGTAGCTAGATGGCTTCTTCTCTCTCTTTGATCCTCAATACCATGTTCTCCTCATTGTTCTTGGAGATCTATCTGATGTAATATTCTTTTGTCGAGATCCGATGAATTGTGGATTTATGATCAGTTTATCTATGAATATTATTTGAATCTTCTCTGAATTCTTATATGCATGATTTGATATCTTTGTATTTCTCTTCGAATTATCGGTTTGATTTGGCCAACTAGATTGGTTCTTCTTGCAATGGGAGAGGTGCTTAGTTTTGGGTTCAATCTTGCGGTGTCCTCACCCAGTGACAAAGTAGGGGTAGCGAGGCACGTATTGTATTGTTGCCATCAAGGGTAAAAAGGTGGGGTTTTCATCATATTGCTTGAGTTTATCCCTCTACATCATGTCATCTTACTTAAGGCATTACTTCGTTCTTTTGAACTTAATACTCTAGATGCATGCTGGATAGCGGTCGATGTGTGGAATAATAGTAGTAGATGCAGGCAGGAGTCGGTCTACTTGACACGGACATGATGCCTATATTCATAATCATTGCGCTTTTCTATCAATTGCTCGATTGTAATTTGTTCACCCACCGTATAATTTGCCTTCAAGAGAGAAGCCTCTAGTGAAACCTATGGCCCCCGGGTCTATTTTCCATCATATATTTTCAGATCTATAAACCAAAAAACCCAAAAATACCTTGCTGCAATTTATTTACTTTTATTTTGTTTTATGTTTTAGTAAGCTTTTATATCTATCTCTATCAGATCTCACCTTTGCAAGTGACCGTGAAGGGATTGACAACCCCTTTATCGCGTTGGGTGCAAGTGTTTGATTGTTTGTGCAGGTGCATAGATTGGAGACTTGCATGTATCTCCTACTGGATTGATACCTTGGTTCTTAACTGAGGGAAATACTTATCTCTACTTTGCTGCATCACCCTTTCCTCTTCAAGGGAAAAACCAACGCAAGCTCAAGAAGTAGCACCAGCCACCTTTATGCAAAACTAGTTGCATGTCTGTCGGTGGAACCGGTCTCATGTGCGTGGACATGTAAGGTTGGTCCGGGCCGCTTCATCTCACAATACCGTCGAATCAAAATAAGACGTTGGTGGTAAGCAGTATGACTATCACCACCCACAACTCTTTGTGTTCTACTCGTGCATATCATCTACGCATAGACCTGGCTCATGATGCCACTGTTGGGAAACGTTGCATGGAAAACAAAAAAATTTCTACGCACACGCAAGATCTATCCATGGAGATGCAGAGTAACGAGATGGGAAAGTGTGTCTATGTACCCTTGTAGACTGTAAGTGGAAGTGTTTAGTAACGCGGTTGATGTAGTTGAACTTCTTCGCGCTCCAACCGATCAAGTACCGAACGTACGACACCTCCGCGCTCAGCACACGTTCAGCTCGGTGACGTCCTCCGCCTTCTTGATCCAGCAAGACGGTGAGGTAGTGGATGAGTTTTAGCAGCACAATGGCGTGGTGTAGATGATGGTGAAGTGATCTCCGCAGGGCTTCGCCTAAGCATTACGAAAAATATGACCGAGGGTGTAAACGGTGGAGGGGCCCGCCGCACACGGCTAAGCAATTGTTGTGGTTGTGCTAGGTGCCCCCTCCCACATATATATAGGTGGGGGGAGGAGGGAGCAGCCAGGAGGCATCCCCAAGTAGGCCGAATACTACTTGGGGTCCTCCCCAAGTGGCGCCCCCCTTCCTTATATAGGTGCGTGAGGAAGGCAGGAGGAGGTGGCGCCCCCCCTTTCCTTTCTCCCATGAGGAGGGAAAGGCAGGAGGGGCCACCCCTCCCCTTTCCTTCCCCATAGTGCTGGCCGGCCAGGGAAGGGGCGCACCAGCCCCCTTGTGGGCTGGTCTGTCCCCCATTGGCCCATTAGGCCCATATACCTACCGGGGGTGTCCGGAACCCCTTCCGGTGACCCGATGACTACCTGGTGCATCCCGAAACTCTTCCGGTGTCCGAATACCATCATACTATATATCAATCTTTACCTCTTGACCATTTCAAGACTCCTCGTCATGTCCGTGATCTCATCCGGGACTCCGAACAACATTCGGTCACCAAATCATATAACTCATATAACACTATATCGTCAATGAATGTTAAGCGTGCGGACCCTACGAGTTCGAGAACTATGTAGACATGACCGAGACACCTCTCCGGTCAATAACCAATAGAGGAACCTAGATGCCCATATTGGCTCCTACATATTCTATGAAGATCTTTATCGGTCGAACCATTATGACAACATACGCAATTCCCTTTGTCCATCGGTATGTTACTTGCCCGAGATTCGATCATCGGTATCTTCATACCTAGTTCAATCTCATTACCGGCAAGTCTCTTTACTCATTCTGTAATACATCATCTTGCAACTAACTCATTAGTCACTTTGCTTGCAAGGCTTCATATGATGTGTATTGCCGAGAGGGCCCAGAGATACCTCTCCGATACTCGGAGTGACAAATCCTAATCTCGATCTATGCCAACTCAAAAAACACCATCGGAGATACCTGTAGAGCATCTTTATGATCACCCAGTTACGTTGTGACATTTGATAGCACACAAGGTATTCCTCTGGTATCCGGGAGTTGCATAATCTCATAGTCGAAGGAATATGTATTTGACATGAAGAAAGCAATAGCAATAAACTGAACGATCAATATGCTAAGCTAACGGATGGGTCTTGTCCATCACATTATTCTCCTAATGATGTGATCCCGTTATAAATGACAAGACATGTCTATGGTTAGGAAACCTTAACCATCTTTGATCAACGAGCTAGTCTAGTAGAGGCTTACTAGGTACACGGTATTTGTTTATGTATTCACACATGTATTTAAGTTTCTGATCAATACAATTCTAGCATGAATAATAAACCTTTATCATGTATAAGGAAATATAAAATAACAACTTTATTATTGCCTCTAGGGCATATTTCCTTCACAAATTTAAAGAACACTCTTCAATATTGGTAAGACCAAGCACATCACATAAAGATTTCAGAATTGTGGAAACACTAGCACCCAAATCACATAAAGCAAAACACTCATAATTTTTGATCTTTACTTTGATGGTGGGTTCCCATTCATCATGTAATTTTCTAGGAATTGAGATCTCTAATTCCAATTTTCTTCAAAAGCTTTCGTCATAGCATCAACAATATGTTTAGTAAAAGCTTTATTTTGTTCATAAGCATGGGGCAAATTAATCATGGATTGCAACAAAGAAATACAATCAATCAAATAGAAATTATCATAATTAAAGTCATTGTAATCCAAAAGAATGGGCATATCATTAGTTAAAGTTTTGACCTCTCCAAACCCACTTTTATCAATTTTTTCATCAAGATTTTCACCCTCCGAATTATCGGGATGCCTTCTAGCTAAAGTTGACTCTTCTTCAGTCCCTTTATCATCAATTTTAATTTTACTAAACAAGGAATAAATAGAAGAAACACCAATCACTTTAAGATCTTCATCATTTTTATCTTCTAACGAGATTGGTTTAGCGGCCATTTGATTTACTAGGGTAGCTTGTGCATCGGATATTTTCCCTAGCAAACTTTCAGCAAAAGCATATTTAGATTGGAGATTACAAACTTCTCTACTAATATCATCGAGTTGTTTTGTTATAGCATCCAGTACAACAGAGTGTTCCTTTAGTTCTTCGGTAAAATATTTATTGTGCTCAAATTGTGTAGTCATATATTCCTTAGTACTTTTCTCAATTTTGAGTAAAATATTGGGGTAAGGAACATCATAATATTTTCTTTGAGGCATCATGACTACGCAAACAAGATTGCACACAAAAACAGATCTGACGAGAAAACAGCGAACGAAATAGAGGGCGAATAAAACGGCAATTTTTTGTGAAGTGGGGGAGATGAAAATGAGAGGCAAATGGCAAATAATGTAAATTGCAAGGAGATGAGATTTGTGATTAGGACCTGATAGATGTTGATGATGTCTCCCCGGCAACGGCGCCAGAAATTCCTTTTGATGTCGGTTGAACTACGTCGGTATTTCCCCAAAGAGAAGGGATGATGTAGCACAGCTACAGTAGGTATTTCCCTCAGTTATGAAACCAATGTATCAATCCAGTAGGAGAACAAAGCAACATTATGTAAACGGCACCTGCACACAAATAACAAATACTTGCAACTCGACGATTAGGAGGGGTTGTCAATCCCTCTACGGGTAACGGCGCCAGAAGTTGGCAAGTTGACGGGATAAAATTGTGATAGATTGGGTAAATAGATCTTGATAAAACGCAAAATAAAAGATGCAAATAAAAAGTGCAGCAAGGTATTTTTGGGTTTTTGGAATAATAGATCTAAAAATAAAAGTGGTAAATAATAGATCGGAAAGCAATTATGATGAAGAATAGACCCGGGGGCCGTAGATTTCACTAGTGGCTTCTCTCGAGAAAAATAGCATACAGTGTGTAAACAAATTACTGTTGGGAAATTGATAGAACTTCAAATAATTATGACGATATCCAGGCAATGGTCATTATATAGGCATCACATCCAAGATTAGTAGACCGACTCTTGCCTGCATCTACTACTATTACTCCACACATCGACCGCTATCCAGCATGCATCTAGTGTATTAAGTTCATGGAGAAATGGAGTAATGCAATAAGAACGATGACATGATGTAGACAAGATCTATTCATGTAGGAATAGACCCCATCTTGTTATCCTTAATGGCAACGATCAATACGTGTCTTGATGCCCCTTCTGTCACTGGCAAAGAACACCGCACGACCGAACCATATAACCGATCAATACGTTGGAGACGTATCAGTAGGGTGCCATCCCATCTCCGTCCTCACCGTCGTCGATCGCCCGCACCGATCTCGTCGCCGGCACCACCGTGGTGAGCCTCTTGTTCTTATCTTCTTTTTAAAAGAAAAAAAATTCTTACATGTATGATTTAGATAGCTACTTGTATAATTTTCTTACTTTTATTATTGTTTGTTATTATATAGTGCCATGGTTTTGGTATCCGCCCCATCGGCTCTCGTCCGGTCTATGATTCATATGTGGT
Source organism: Thinopyrum elongatum (assembly GCA_011799875.1). NCBI lineage: Eukaryota > Viridiplantae > Streptophyta > Magnoliopsida > Poales > Poaceae > Thinopyrum > Thinopyrum elongatum. The sequence continues at coordinate 37,454,364 of CM022301.1, forward strand.
ATATTATCTTTTATAACTATTTGTTTCATTTAGTGTTTATGACAATTATGCCGACCAACGTGACATAGATGTTTTTATCTAGGAGGTATGTGAACCGGAAATTCCAACCGACCCTCTTGTCAAGAGGTTAAATTTAGTTGAAAAAGAAATTAATTATTTGAAAGAAAAATTGAAAAGAATTGAAGAGGAGAAGATGAAATTGGAGTTGCATGTTGCCGATGTCATCGATGATTAGAAGATCCAGATGGATGCAATGCGCTTGAAGATTAGAAATATTAGAAAATATGCCATTGATAATGAGGCTTGGTATCATTATGCTATTGGATCAATTGTTACCTTAGTTGCGATTATGATCGCATTTGTTATTGCATTTAAATGTTTTACATAGTTGTATGTTAGTTTCAATGTATGTTTTAATTAGATGCTCTAGAGAGCTGTATGTTGTTCTATGAGAACTTTGTATGAACTTTATGTATTTATTTTTTCAGTAATAACAATTGATCACTACTGTACTTTGGTTTTAATGTAATGATGAACTTGTATTAATTTGGTCACTTCTCTATTCATGATGTTCTGTAATGGTTTTTGGTACACTTAATTATATAATGCATGCAGATGAACCGGCAATGGATGTACGGTGACCGACGCACCTCCGAGTACATTGAGGGCCTGCATAATTTTCTCGAAGTGGCTAAGGAAAACAAGCAGAATGGTTTTATGTATTGTCCATGTACTGTCTGTGGGAATACGAAGGATTACTCTAACTCAAAAACCCTTCACTTGCACCTGCTTGAGAAGGGTTTCATGCCACACTATAATGTTTGGACCAAGCACGGAGAAAGATGGGTTATGATGGAAGACAATGAAGAAGAAGAGGATGATGACAACTATCCTATGTTCCCTGAATACGGTGATACTGCAACGGGGGACGCTGAAGATCAAGTGGCACCAGATGTGCCCGATGATGATCTTCGCCGGGTCATTGTTGATGCACAGAGAGAATGAGAAAGTGAAAGGGAGAAGTTGAAGTTCAATCACATGTTAGAGGATCACAAAAAAGGGTTGTACCCAAATTGCGAAGATAACAACACAAAGCTCGGTACCACACTGGAATTGCTGCAATGGAAGGCAGACAATGGTGTATCTGACAACGGATTTGGGAAGCTACTGAAAATTATGAAGAAGAAGCTTCCAAAAGATTACGAATTGACTGACAGTACGTATGAAGAAAAAAAAGGTTCTATGCCCTCTAGGATTGGAGGTCCAGAATATACATGCATGCCCTAATGACTGCATCCTCTACCGTGGTGAGTACAAGAATTTGAACGCATGCCCGGTATGCGGTCCATTGCGGTACAAGATCAAACGAGATGACCCTGGTGATGTTGAGGGGAGCGCCCCAGGAAGAGGGTTCCTGCCAAGGTGATGTGGTATGCTCCTATAATACCACAGTTGAAACGTCTATTCAGAAACAAAGAGCATGCTAAGTTGTTGCAATGGCACAAAGAAGACCATAAGAAAGACGGGAGGTTGAGAGTACCCGCTGACGGGTCGCAGTGGAGAAAAATCGAGAGAAAGTGGTGGGACTTTGCAGATGACGCAAGGAACGTATGGTTTGGTTTAAGTGCAGATGGCATTAATCCATTTCGGGAGCAGAGCAGCAATCATAGCACCTGGCCCGTGGCTCTATGTATCTATAACCTTCCTCCTTGGTTGTGCATGAAGCGGAAGTTCATTATGATGCCAGTGCTCATCCAAGGCCCTAAGCAACCCGACAACGACATTGATGTGTACCTAAGGCCATTAGTTGAAGAACTTTTACAACTGTGGAATAAAAAAGGTGTACGTGTGTGGGATGAGCACAAACAACAGAAATTTGACCTACGAGCGTTGCTGTTTGTAACTATCAATGATTGGCCTGCTGTTAGTAACCTTTCAGGACAGACAAACAAGGAATACAACGCATGCACGCACTATTTAGATGAGACTGAAAGTATATATTTGGACAAATGCAAGAAGAATGTGTACCTGGGACATCGTCAATTTCTTTCGACCAAACATGCCTTAAGAAAAATAGGCAAGCATTTCAAAGGTGAGGCAGATCACCAGAAGAAGCCCGTCCTCCATACTGGTGATGATATACTTAATATGGTCAAGGATTTACATGTAATCTTTGGAAAGGGTCCTGGCGGACAATCTGTTCCGAGTGATGCTGAGGGACACGCACCCATGTGGAAGAAGAAATCTATATTTTGGGACCTACCCTATTGGAAAGACATAGAGGTCCGCTTTGCAATCGACGTGATGCACGTGACGAAGAATGTTTGCGTGAACCTGCTAGGCTTGTTGGGCATGTATGGGAAGACAAAGGATACACCGGAGGCACGGGAGGACCAACAATGTGTGAACGAAAAAGACGACATGCATCCAAAGCAGTATCAAGGTCCTGCTAGCTACGCTCTTACCAAAGCAGAGAAGGAAATCTTCTTTGAATGCCTGCTCAGTATCAAGGTCCCGTATGGCTTCTGGTTGAATATAAAGGGAATAATAAATATGGCAGAGAAAAAATTGCAGAACCTAAAGTCTGATGAATGCCACATGATTATGACACAACTGCTTCCGGTTGCATTGAGGGGGCTTCTACCAGAAAATGTTCTATTAGCCATTGTGAAGCTATGTGCATTCCTCAATGCAATTTCTTAGAAGGTAATTGATCCAGAAATCCTACCAAGGTTACATAATGATTTGGTCCTATGTCTTGTCAGTTTCGAGTTGGTGTTCCCACCATCCTTCTTCAATATTATGACGCACGTCCTAGTTCACCTAGTTGACGAGATTGCCATTCTAGGTCCTGTATTTCTACATGATATGTTCCCCTTTGAGAGGTTCATGGGAGTCTAAAAGAAATATGTTCGTAACCGTGCTAGGCCAGAAGGAAGCATCTCCATGGGCCATCAAACAGAGGAGGTCATTGGGTTTTGTGTTGACTTTATTCCTGACCTTAAGCCGCTTGGTGTCCCTCAATCGCGGTATGAGGGGAGACTGACAGGAAAAAGCACGCTAGGAGCGGATTCAATAATATGTAGGGACAGGCATTCTTGGGCGCAAGCACACTACACAGTTCTACAGAATTCTACCTTGGTGGCCCTGTATATCAATGAACACAAGAATATTCTACACTCCAAACACCCGGAGCAGTCTGACGACTGGATTACACGTGAAAACATCAGGACTTTCGGTGGTTGGTTGCAAACACATCTTATGGGTAACAACACTATTGGAGATGAGCTGTACTTGTTGGCCAGGACACCATCTTCGACTGTATTAACTTACCAAGGGTATGAGATAAATGGGAATACATTTTACATGATCGCCCAAGATAAAAAGAGCACCAACCAAAATAGTGGTGTCCGTTTTGATGTAGCAAACACCAATAGGGCAAAGGACACATATTATGGTTACATAGAGGAGATATGGGAACTTGACTATGGACATGAATTTAAGGTCCCTTTGTTTCGGTGCAAATGGGTCAATCTGTCAGGAGGCGGGTTACAGGTAGACCCGCAGTACGGAATGACAACAGTGGATCTCAACAATCTTGGGTACACAGACGAACCATTCGTCCTAGCCAATGATGTGGCGCAGGTTTTCTATGTGAAGGACATGTCTACCAAACCGAGAAAAAGAAAAGATAAGGAAGCGAATACATCATACGATGAGCCAAAGCGCCACATAGTTCTTTTAGGGAAAAGAAACATCGTGGGAGTGGAGGACAAGACAGACATGTCTGAAGATTATGAAAAGTTTCTTGAAATTCCTCCCTTCAAAGTGAAGGCTGACCCAAGCATCCTGTTAAACAATGAAGATTATCCATGGTTATGGCGCAATAAGCAAGGGACACACGCGAAGAAAAAGTGAAGATAACCGAATATTTTGCACCTTTGATTCTGGGTTGAAAGCCATAGTTATGCTCCACAACTATTCTGATGATGGTTTTGATCTAGAATATCACTGCAGTTACATGTCAAAAAATCAAATCCCTTTGTAATAGATGAGTTTTCGTCCAAAACCCTGATACTTCGAAAGAGATTGTCCAGTTTGTACATGAAGTGCATCCAGTTTTTGTCGTAACCCTCTAAACTTTTTAGCACATGCTATGTGGGTGAAATTATGATACCATGCCAAGTTTCAACCTTTTCATAGTTCATTTGTAGTGCTTTTCAATTTCACGGTCATTTAGCTCAAAATAAATCATTAAATGCATGAAAAATAGCAAATGAAGTTAGAAAAGGGTTGAAATTTGATGATGTGGCTTTGAATGGTGCATATTGAATGCACAAAAAGTCTGGAGTTAAAATATGTTAAAATATGAAATCCCTTTGCAATAGATGAGTTTTCGTCCGAAACCCTGATACTTCGAAAGAGATTGTCCAGTTTGTACATGAAGTGCATCCAGTTTTTGCCGTAACCCTCTAAACTTTTTAGCACATGCTATGTGGGTGAAATTATGATACCATGCCAAGTTTCAACCTTTTTAGAGTTCATTTGTAGTGCTTTTCAATTTCAGGGTCATTTAATTCAAAAAATCATTAAATGCATAAAAAAAGAAAAATACTAAACTAAAACCCACCAGCCGGGACTAAAGACCTACCGCAGATTCTCACACCCGTATTTAGTCCCACCTCACCAATTGACGAGCTAGTCGACCACCTTAAATATCCGAGTCATCCAGAAGGGATAAGCTTCTGACACCATTGCATCCTTTGTTAAGGATATGGACTCTTACTACGGATCTTCTTAAGATTCGTAGTAAGGGTCTATCTGAAGGAAATATGCCCTAGAGGCAATAATAAAGTTGTTATTTTATATTTCCTTATATCATGATAAATGTTTATTATTCATGCTAGAATTGTATTAACCGAAAACTTGATACATGTGTGGATATATAGACAAAACACCGTGTCCCTAGTAAGCCTCTACTAGACTAGCCCGTTAATCAAAGATGGTTAAGTTTCCTAACCTTGGACATGAGTTGTCATTTGATAACAGGATCACATCATTAGGAGAATGATGTGATGGAAAAGACCCATCCATTAGCTTACCATAATGATCGTTCAGTTTTATTGCTACTGCTTTCTTCATGTCAAATACATATTCCTTCGACTATGAGATTATGCAACTCCCGGATACCGGAGGAATGCCTTGTGTGCTATCAAATGTCACAACGTAACTGGGTGATTATAAAGATGCTATACAGGTATCTCCGAAGGTGTCTGTTGGGTTGGCATAGATCGAGATTAGGATTTGTCACTCCGAGTATCGGAGAGGTATCTCTAGGCCCTCTCGGTAATACACATCATAATAAGCCTTGCAAGCAATGTGACTAATGAGTTAGTTGTGGGATGATGTATTACGGAACGAGTAAAGAGACTTGCCGATAACGAGATTGAACTAGGTATGAAGATACCGACGATCGAATCTTGGGCAAGTAACATACCGATGACAAAGGGAATAACGTATGTTGTCATAACGGTTCGACCGATAAAGAACTTCGTAGAATATGTTGGAGCCAATATGAGCATCCAGGTTCCGCTATTGGTTATTGACTGGAGAGGTGTCTCGGTCATTTCTACATAGTTCTCGAACCCGTAGGGTCTGCACGCTTAACGTTCAATGATGATATTGTATTATATGAGTTATGTGATTTGGTGACCAAATGTTGTTCGGAGTCCCGGATGAGATCATAGACATGACGAGGAGTCTCGGAAGGATCGAGAGGTAAAGATTTATATATGGGAAGTCATATTTTGGGTTCCGAAAAAAAGTGCAGTTTTTTCGGTATTGTACCGTGAAGCTTCTAGAAGGTTCCGGAGGATTCCGGAGGGGTCCGAAAGTCCACAAGTGGGTCCACCATGTCCCAAGGGCTGGCATGGGCTAAGGGGAAGTGCCCTGGCCTTATTGGGCTAGGCGCACTAAGTCCTCAAAAGCCCATGTGGCAAGGGAAGGCAAAAAAGGGAAGGTGTCCTAGTAGGAATAGGATTGGACTTGGAGTCCAAGTCCATGTGTGTACTATTCATGATTACTGTTCACGTGGTACTATTCCTTCTACTCCAAGCCCCTACACATATATAAATAGAGGAGAGGGGGCGCCCCAAAAGGACACAACAACATCTGTTAGCCGTGTGCGGCGCCCCCCCTCCACAGATTACACCCTCGGTCATATTCTCGCGGTGCTTAGGCGAAGCCCTGCGCGGATCACTTCACCATAACCGTCACCACGCCGTCATGCTGGCGGAGCTCATCTACTTCCTCGACACTTTGCTGGATCAAGAGTTCAAGGGACGACATCGAGCTGAACGTGTGCAGAACTCGGAGGTGCCGTACGCTCGGTGCTTGATCGGTTGGAACGAGAAGAAGTTTGACTACATCAACCGCGTTGTCAAACGCTTCCGCTTTTAGTCTACGAGGGTACGTAGAAACACTTTCCCCTTCTCGTTGCTATGCATCTCCTAGATAGATCTTGCGTGAGCATAGAATTTTTTTGAAATTGTATGCTACGTTTCCCAACAGTGATATCCGAGCCAGGTCTGTGCGTAGATGATATGCACGAGTAGAACACAAAGAGTTGTGGGCGGTGATAGTCATACTGCTTACCACCAATGTCTTATTTTGATTCGGCGGTATTGTTGGATGAAGCGGCCCAGACCAACCTTACATGACCACGTTCATGAAACCGGTTCCACCGACAGACATGCAACTAGTTTTGCATAAAGGTGGCTGGCGGGTGTCTGTTTCTCCTACTTTAGTTGAATCGAATTTGACTATGGCCGGTCCTTGTTGAAGGTTAAAACAGCAAACTTGACAAAACACCATTGTCGTTTTGATGCGTAGGTAAGAACGGTTCTTGCTAGAAGCCCGTAGCAGCCACGTAAAACTTGCAACAACAAAGTAGAGGACGTCTAACTTGTTTTTGCAGGGCATGTTGTGATGTGATATGGTCAAGACATGATGTGATATACATTGTTGTATGAGATGATCATGTTTTGTAAAATTTATCGGCAACTGGCAGGAGCCTTATGGTTGTCGCTTTATTGTATGAAATGCAAACGCCATGTAATTGCTTTACTTTATCACTATGCGTTAGCAATAGTTGTAGAAGCAATAGTTGGTGAGACGACCACGACGCTACGATGGAGATCAAGGTGTCAAGCCGGTGACGATGGAGATCATGACGGTGCTTTGGAGATGGAGATCAAAGGCACATGACGTTGATGGCCATATCATGTCACATATTTTGATTGCATGTGATGTTTATCTTTATGCATCTTATTTTGCTTAGTACGGCGGTAGCATTATAAGATGATCCCTTAACTAAAATTTCAAGGTATAAGTGTTCTCCCTGAGTATGCACCGTTGCGACAGTTCGTCGTGTTGAGACACCACGTGATGATCGGGTGTGATAGACTCTACGTTCAAATACAACGGGTGCAAGACAGTTTTGCACATGCGGAATACTCGGGTTAAACTTGACGAGCCTGGCATGTACAGACATGGCCTCGGAACACTGGAGACCGAAAGGTCGAACGTGAATCATATAGTAGATATGATCAACATGGAGATGTTCACCATTGATGACTACTCCATCTCACGTGATGATCAGACATGGTTTAGTTGATTTGGATCACGTATCATTTAGAAGACTTGAGGGATGTCAATCTAAGTGGGAGTTCTTAAGTAATATGATTAATTGAACTTAATTTATCATGAACTTAGTCTTGATAGTATTTGCAAATTATGTTGTAGATCAATAGCTCAAGATGTTGCTCCCCGTTTATTTTTTATATGTTCCTAGAGAAAAATAAGTTGAAAGATGATAGTAGCAATGATGCGGAATGGGTCCGTGATCTGAGGTTTATCCTCATTGCTGCACAGAAGAATTATGTCCTTGATGCACCGCTAGGTGACAGACCTATTGCAGGAGCAGATGCCGACGTTATGAACGTTTGACAAGCTCGGTATGATGACTACTTGATAGTTTAGTGCGCCATGCTTTATGGCTTAGAACCGAGACTTCAAAAATGTTTTGAACGCCATGGAGCATATGAGATGTTCCAAGAGCTGAAAATGATATTTCAGACTCATGCCCATGTTAAGAGGTATGAGACCTCTGACAAGTACTTTGCCTACAAGATGGACGAGAATAGCTCAGCTAATGAGCATGTGCTTAGAATGTCTGGGTATTACAATCGCTTGAATCAAGTGGGAGTTAATCTTCCAGATAAGATAGTAATTGACAGAGTTCTCTAGTCACTATCACCAAGTTACTAGAACTTCGTGATGAACTATAATATGCAAGGGATGACGAAAACGATTCCCGAGCTATTCGCGATACTAAAATCGGCGAAGGTAGAAATCAAGAAAAAGCATCAAGTGTTGATGGTTGACAAGACCACTAGTTTCAAGAAAAAGGGCGAGGGAATGAAAGGGAACTTCGAGAAGAATGACAAGCAAGTTGTCACTCCCATGAAGAAGCCCAAAGCTGGACACAAGCCTGAAACTGAGTGCTAATACTGCAAAGGAAATGGTTACTGGAAGCGGAACTGCCCCAAATACTTGGTGGATAAGAAGGATGGCAAAGTGAACAAAGGTATATTTGATATACATGTTATTGATGTGTACTTTACTAGTGTTCATAGTAACCCCTGGGTATTTGATACCGGTTCAGTTGCTAAGATTAGTAACTCGAAACAGGAGTTACAAAATGAACAGAGACTAGTTGAGGACGAAGTGACGATGTGTGTTGGAAGAGATTCCAAGGTTGATAAGATCACCATCGCACACTCCCTCTACCTTCGGGATTAGTGTTGGACCTAAATAAATAAATGTTATTTGGTGTTTGCATTGAGCATGAATATGATTGGATCATGTTTATTGCGATACTGTTATTCATTTAAGTCAGAGAATAATTGTTGTTCTGTTTACATGAATAAAACCTTCTATGGTCATACACTCAATGTAAATGGTTTATTGAATCTCGATCGTAGTGATACACATATTCATAATATTGATGCCAAAAGATGCAAAGTTAATAATGATAGTGCAACATACTTGTGGCACTGCCGTTTAGGTCATATTGGTGTAAAGCGCATGAAGAAACTCCATGCAGATGGACTTTTGGAATCACTTGATTATGAATCATTCGAAACTCGCGAACCATGCCTCATGGGCAAGATGACTGAAACTTTGTTCTCCGGAACAATGGAGCGAGCTAATGACTTATTGGAAATAATACATACCGATGTATGCGGTCCGATGAGTGTTGAAGCACGCGGCGGGTATCGTTATTTTCTGACCTTCACTGATGATTTGAGCAGATATGGGTATATCTACTTGATGAAACATAAGTCTGAAACATTTGAAAAGTTCAAAGAATTTCAGAGTGAAGTAGAAAATCATTGTAACAAGAAAATAAAGTTTCTACGATCTGATCGCGGAGGCGAATATTTGAGTTACGAGTTTGGCCTTCATTTAAAACAACGTGGAATAGTTTCACAACTCACGCCACCTGGAACACCACAGCGTAATGGTGTGTCCGAACGTCGTAACCGTACTTTATTAGATATGGTGCGATCTATGATGCCTCTTACCGATTTACCACTATCGTTTTGGGGTTATGCATTAAAGACAACTGCATTCACGTTAAATAGGGCACCATCTAAATCCGTTGAGATGACACCGTATGAACTGTGGTTTGGCAAGAAACCTAAGCTGTCGTTTCTTAAAGTTTGGGGTTGTGATGCTTATGTGAAAAAACTTCAGCCTGATAAGCTCGAACCCAAATCGGAGAAGTGCGTCTTCATAGGATACCCAAAAGAAACTGTTGGGTACACCTTCTATCACAGATCCGAAGGCAAGATCTTTGTTGCTAAGAATGGATCCTTTCTAGAGAAGTTTCTCTCAAAAGAAGTGAGTGGGAGGAAAGTAGAACTTGATGAGGTAATTGTACCTTCTCTCGAATTGGAAAGTAGTTCATCAGGGAAAACCGTTCCCGTGATGCCTACACCAACTAGAGAGGAAGCTAATGATGATGATCATGAAACTTCGGATCAAGTTACTACAGAACCTCGTAGGTCAACCAGAACACGATCCACACCAGAGTGGTACGGGAATCTTGTACTGGAAGTCATGTTAGTAGACCAAGGTGAACCTATGAACTATGAAGAAGCTATGATGAGCCCAGATTCTGACAGATGGCTTGAGGCCATGAAATCTGAGATAGGATCCATGTATGAGAACAAAGTGTGGACTTTGGTGGACTTGCCCGATGATCGGCGAGCCATAGAGAATAAATGGATCATGAAGAGGAAGACGGACGCTGATGGTAGTGTTACTATCTAGAAAGCTCGAATTGTCACAAAAGGTTTTCGACAAGTTCAAGGTGTTGACTACGATGAGATTTTCTCACTCGTAGCGATACTTAAGTCTGTCCGAATCATGTTAGCAATTGCCGCATTTTATGAAATCTGGCAAATGGATGTCAAAACTGCATTCCTTAATGGATTTCTTAAAGAGTTGTATATGATGCAACCAGAAGGTTTTGTCAATCCTAAAGATGCTAACAAAGTGTGCAAGCTCCAGCGATCCATCTATGGACTGGTGCAAGCATCTCGGAGTTGGAATATACGCTTTGATGAGTTGATCAAAGCATATGGTTTTATACAGACTTATATGAAGCCTGTATTTACAAGAAAGTGAGTGGGAGCTCTGTAACATTTCTGATATTATATGTGGATGACATATTGCTGATTGGAAATGATATAAAATTTCTGGATAGCATAAAAGGATACTTGAATAAGAGTTTTTCAATAAAAGACCTCGGTGAAGCTGCTTACGTATTGAGCATCAAGATCTATAGGGATAGATCGAGATGCTTAATAGGACTTTCACAAAGCACATACCTTGACAAAGATTTTGAAGAAGTTCAAAATGGATCAGTCAAAGAAAGGGTTCTTGCCTATGTTACAAGGTGTGAAGTTGAGTAAGACTCAAAGCCCGACCACGGCAGAAGATAGAGAGAGAATGAAAGTCATTCCCTATGCCTCAGCCATAGGTTCTATAAAGTATGCCATGCTGTGTACCAAACCTATTGTGTACCTTGCCATGAGTTTGGCAAAGGGAAACAATAGTGATCCAGGAGTAGATCACTAGACAGCGGTCAAAATTATCCTTAGAGGACTAAGGAAATATTTCTCGGTTATGGAGGTGATAAAGAGTTTGTCATAAAAAGTTACGTCGATGCAAGCTTTTACACCGATCTAGATGACTCTAAGTCTCAATCTAGATACATATTGAAAGTGGGAGCAATTAGCTAGAGTAGCTCCATACAGAGCATTGTAGACATAGAAATTTGCGAAATACATACGGATCTGAATGTGGCAGACCCGTTGACTAAACTTCTCTCACAAGCAAAACATGATCACACCTTAGTACTCTTTGGGTGTTAATCACATGGCGTTGTGAACTAGATTATTGACTCTAGTAAACCCTTTGGATGTTGTTCACATGGCGATGTGAACTATTGGTGTTAATCACATGGCAATGTGAACTAGATTATTGACTCTAGTAAACCCTTTGGGTGTTGATCACATGGCGATGTGAACTAGATTATTGACTCTAGTGCAAGTGGGAGACTGAAGGAAATATGCCCTAGAGGCAATAATAAAGTTGTTATTTTATATTTCCTTATATCATGATAAATGCTTATTATTCATGCTAGAATTGTATTAACCGGAAACTTGATAAATGTGTGGATACATAGACAAAACACCGTGTCCCTAGTAAGCCTCTACTAGACTAGCTCATTAATCCAAGATGGTTAAGTTTCCTAACCATGGACATGAGTTGTCATTTGATAACGGGATCACATCATTAGGAGAATGATGTGATGGACAAGACCCATCCGTTAGCTTAGCATAATGATCGTTCAGTTTTATTGCTACTGCTTTCTTCATGTCAAATACATATTCCTTCGACTATGAGATTATGCAACTCCCGGATACCAGAGGAATGCCTTGTGTTCTATCAAACGTCACAACGTAACTGGGTGATTATAAAGATGCTCTATAGGTATCTCCGAAGGTGTCTATTGGGTTGGCATAGATCGAGATTAGGATTTGTCACTCCGAGTATCAGAGAGGTATCTCTGGGCCCTCTCGGTAATACACATCATAATAAGCCTTGCAAGCAATGTGACTAATGAGTTAGTTGCGGGATGATGTATTACGGAATGAGTAAAGAGACTTGCCGGTAACGAGATTGAACTAGGTATGAAGATACCGACGATCGAAACTCGGGCAAGTAACATACCGATGACAAAGGGAATAACGTATGTTGTCATAACGGTTCGACCGATAAAGATCTTCGTAGAATATGTGGGAGCCAATATGAGCATCCAGGTTCTGCTATTGGTTATTGACCGGAGAGGTGTCTCGGTCATGTCTACATAGTTCTCGAACCCGTAGGGTCCGCACGCTTAACGTTCGGTGACGATATTGTATTATATGAGTTATGTGATTTGGTGACCGAATGTTGTTCGGAGTCCCGGATGAGATCACGGAGATGACGAGGAGTCTCAGAATGATCGAGAGGTAAAGATTTATATATGGGAAGTCATATTTTGGGTTCCGGAAAAAAGTGCAGTTTTTTCGGTATTGTACCGTGAAGCTTCCAGAAGGTTTCGGAGGATTCCGGAGGTGTCCGGAAGTCCACAAGTGGGTTCACCATGTCCCAAGGGCTGGCATGGGCTAAGGGGAAGCGCCCTGGCCTTATTGGGCTAGGCGCACTAAGTCCTCAAAAGCCCATGTGGCTAGGGAAGGCAAAAAAGGGAAGGTGTCCTAGTAGGAATAGGATTGGACTTGGAGTCCAAGTCCACGTGTGTACTATTCATGGTTACTTTTCACATGGTACTATTCCTTCTACTCGAAGGCCCTACACATATATAAATAGAGGAGAGGGGGCGCCCCAAAAGGACACAACAACATCTGTTAGCCGTGTGCGGTGCCCCCCTCCACAGATTACACCCTCGGTCATATTCTCGCGGTGCTTAGGCGAAGCCCTGCGCGGGTCACTTCACCATCACCGTCACCATGCCGTCGTGCTGACGGAACTCATCTACTCCCTCGACACTTTGCTGGATCAAGAGTTCGAGGGACGACATCGAGCTGAACGTGTGCAGAACTCAGAGGTGCCGTACGTTCGGTGCTTGATCGGTCGGAACGAGAAGAAGTTCGACTACATCAACCGCGTTGTCAAATGCTTCCGCTTTCGGTCTACAAGGGTACATAGACACACTCTCCCCTTCTCGTTGCTATGCATCTCCTAGATAGATCTTGCGTGAGCGTAGATTTTTTTTGAAATTGTATGCTACGTTTCCCAACACTATCTCCTTAGCATAGAACAATGGTGCCTGCTTTTTTGAATCACTATGTGTCTATGCATCAAAATAAATTAGGTTAACAGAAAGTATTTTATAATATTCTTCATTTGTAGTGCTTTTTAATTTTAGGGTCATTTAGCTCAAAAAAATCATTAAAATAATAAACTAAAAAGCTTTTATAAAACTCTAATAGCAAAAATAATCAACTAAAAAGAATCAATTAAAATATTTTGTTATGACCAACTAAAACAAAACTATAATATTCTTCAATAGCAAAAAGAATCAACTAAAAAGCTTTTATAAACCTCTAGTTATGATCAAAATAATATTAACTTAAAATTATATAAAATTTATGCAACTAAAATTATCAAAGTATTTTTTGTTAAAAACTTTAATAGCAAAAAGAATTTTCATAAAGTATTTTTTGTTAAAAACTTTTATAGCAAACTAAAATAACATAAAAAAATAAAAAAATGCCGCCTACTAGGCCACCACGGCCTGCATACGACTAGAAACCCATCTATACATGGGCCAGGATGCAGGCCCGCGGGGCAAGTAGGCCCAATAGACGAGAGAGGAACCTTAGGCATGTACTGCCTGCATTAGAGAGGAGCTCAAGAGGGCAGCCGCAGCAGGGCTTATAAACCACTGCGAGCGCCTCTCGCCAAGCGAGGTGGGACTAAACTTCCACCGCCCCGCGGCTGTGCCAACAATAGGCCTTTAGTCCCAGTGGGTGGTTCGCACCGGGACTAAAGGCCCCCCTTTAGTCCCGGTTTGAGCCACCAACCGGGACTAAAGGCCTGGGCTTCCCGCCCTTTCTCCTGGTGAAATTCACCTTTAGTCCCAGTTGGTGGCTCGGACCGGGACTAAAGGGGGGCTTTAGTCCCGGTTGCAGCCACCAACCGGGACTAAAGGGGGGCTATATAAGTGGCACTTACCAAAATTTACACTCTCCATCTGTAGTTCCCCCGACGACGCCTCCAGGCTGCCCGAGCCCGCCGTTGATGCCCTCGCCGTCAGGCTGCTGGACCTCACCGTCGACGCCTGCTACTTCTTGAGCTTGTGTTGATTTTTCCCTTGAAGAGGAAAGGGTGTTGCAGCAAAGTAGAAATAAGTATTTCTGTCAGTTAAGAACCAAGGTATCAATCTAGTAGGAAGCACAAGCAAGTCTCGAATCTATGCACCTGCACAAACTAACAAATACTTGCACTCAAAGCAAAAAAGGGCTTATCAATCCCTTCATGGTCTCGAACAAGAGTGAGATCTAATAGAGATGGGTATAAAAGATTACTAAAACATAAAACAAAGTAAAAACAAATAAATTGCAGCAAGGTATTTTTGGGTTTTTTGGTTTATAGATATGAAAATATATGATGGAAAATAGACCCGGGGGCCATAGGTTTCACTAGAGGCTTCTCTCTTGAAAGAAAATAATACGGTGGGTGAACAAATTACTGTCGAGCAATTGATAGAAAAGCGCAAAGTTATGACGATATCCAAGGCAATGATTATGAATATAGGCATCACGTCCGTGTCAAGTAGATCGAAATGATTCTGCATCTACTACTATTACTCCACACATCGACCGACTCCTGCCTGCATCTAGAGTATTAAGTTCATAAGAACAGAGCAATGCTTTAAGTAAGATGACATGATGTAGAGGGATACACTCAAGCAATATGATGAAAACCCCATCTTTTTACCATTGATGGCAACAATACAATACATGCCTCGCTACCCCTACTATGTCACTGGGTGAGGACACTGCAAGATTGAACCCAAAATTAAGCACCTCTCCCATTGCAAGAAAACCAATCTAGTTGGCTAAACCAAACCGATAATTCAAAGAGAAATACAAAGATATTAAATCATGCATAAAAGAGTTCAGAAAAGACTCAAATAATATTCATAGATAATCTTATCATAAATCCACAATTCATCGGATCTCAACAAACACACAGCAAAAGAATATTACATCGGATAGATCTCCAAGAACATCGAGGAGAACATTGTATTGAAGATCAAAGAGAGAGAAGAAGCCATCTAGCTACTAGCTATGGACCCGTAGATCTGTGGTAAACTACTCATGCTTCATCGAAAGGGCAGCAAGGTTGATGTAGAGGCCCTCCATGATTGAATCCCCCTCCAGCAGGGTGCCGGAAAAGGCCCCAAGATGGGATCTCACAGGAATAGAGGCTTGCAGCAGCGGAAAAGTATTTTGGTGGACGCTTCTGTTGGTTTGGGAATATTTGGGAATTTATAGCGCAAGAATTAGGTTTGGAGGACTCCCGAGGGGCCCACAAGCCAGGGAGGCCCCCCCTAGGGTGCGGCCTGAGGGCTTGTGGTGCCCTCGAGACTCTTCTGGCCCCTCTCCAAGCTCCGTGGATGTCTTCTGGTTCAAGAAAAATCATCGTAAATTTTATTCCATTTGGACTCCGTTTGATATTCCTTTTCTGTAAAACTCAAAAACAAGGAAAAAAACAGAAACTGGCATTGGCTCTAGGTTAATAAGTTAGTCCTAAAAATAATATAAAATAGCATAATAATGCATATAAAACATCCAAAACAGATAATATAATAGCATGGAACAATAAAAAATTATAGATGCATTGGAGACGTATCAAGCATCCCTAAGCTTAATTCCTACTCGTCCTCGAGTAGGTAAATGATAAAAATAGAGTTTTTGATGTGGAATGCTACCTAACATATTTATCCATGTAATTTTCTTTATTGTGGCATGAAAATTCAGATCTATAAGATTCAAAATAAAAGTTTAATATTGACATAAAAACAATAATACTTCAAGCATACTAATAAAGCAATCATGTCTTCTAAAAATAACATGGCCAAAGAAAGTTATCCCTACAAAATCATATAGTCTGGCTATTTTCCATCTTCATCACACAAAGTATTTTATCATGCACAACCCCGATGACAAGCCAAGTAATTGTTTCATACTTTTGGTGTTCTCAAACTTTTTCAACTTTCACGCAATACATGAGCGTGAGCCATGGATATAGCACTATAGGTGGAATAGAATATGGTGGTTGTGGAGAAGGCAAAAGGAAGGAGAAAGTCTCACATCAACAAGGCATATTAATGGGCTATGGAGATGCCCATCAATAGATATCAATGTGAGTGAGTAGGGATTGCCATGCAGCGGATGCACGAGACCTATAAGTGTATGAAAGATCAAAAAGAAACTAAGTGGGTATGCATCCAACTCGCTTGCTCACGAAGACCTAGGGTAATTTGAGGAAGCCCATCATTGGAATATACAAGCCAAGTTCTATAATGAAAAATTCCCACTAGTATATGAAAGTGACAAAATAGGAGACTCTCTATCATGAAGATCATGGTGCTACTTTGAAGCACAAGTGTGGAAAAAGGATAGTAACATTGTCCCTTCTCTCTTTTCTCTCATTTTTTTCTTTTCCCTCATTTTTTTATTTGGGCTTATTTTGGCCTCTTTTATTTTTTGTAAAGTTCGGAGACTCATCCCAACTTGTGAGGGAATCATAGCTTCCATCATCCTTTCCTCATATGGGACAATGCTCTAATAATGATGATCATCACACTTTTATTTACTTACAACTCAAGAATTACAACTTGATACTAGAACAAGATATGACTCTATATGAATGCCTCCTGCGGTGTACCGGGATGTGCAATGATCAAGAGTGTCATGTATAAAAAATTATGAACGGTGGCCTTGCCACAAATACTATGCCAACTACATGATCATGGAAAGCAATATGACAATGATGGTGCGTGTCATAATAAAACGGAACCGTGGAAGTTGCATGGCAATATATCTCGGAATGGCTATGGAAATGCCATAATAGGTAGGTATGGTGGCTGTTTTGAGGAAAATATATGGTGGGTTTAATGCACCGGCGAGAATTGCGCGGTACTAGAGAGGCTAGCAATGGTGGAAGGGTGAGAGTGCGTATAATCCATGGACTCAACATTAGTCATAAAGAACTCACATACTTATTGCAAAAATTTATTATCTATCGAAACAAAGTACTACATGCATGCTCCTATGGGGATAGATTTGTAGGAAAAGACCATCGCTCGTCCCCGACTGCCACTCATAAGGAAGACAACCAAAAAATAAATCATGCTCCGACTTCATCACATAACGGTTCACAATACGTGCATGCTACGGGAATCACAAACTTTAACACAAGTATTTCTACCGATCCACAATTATTCACTAGCATGAATCTAAATATCACCATCTTCATATCTCAAAACAAATGCAAGGAATAAAACTTCTCATAGTATTCAACGCTGTTTATATGAAAGTTTTTATTATATCCCTCTTGGATGCCCATCATATTAGGACTAAATTCATAACCTAAGAAAATTACCTTGCTGTTTAGAGAATCTCAAAATAATATAAGTGAAGCATGAGAGTTCAACAATTTATATAAAATAAAACCACCGCCGTGCTCTAAAAAGATATAAGTGAAGCACCAGAGCAAACTGCCTAGCTCAAAAGATATAAGTGAAGCACATAGAGTATTCTAATAAATTCATGATTCAGGCATGTCCCTCTCAAAATTTGTTTACAGCAAGGATGATTGTGGCAAACTAAAAAGCAAAGACTCATATCATACAAGACGCTCCAAGCAAAACACATATCATGTGGTGAATAAAAATATAGCCTCAAGTAAATTTACCGATGGACGAAGACAAAAGAAGGGATGCCATCCGGGGCATACCCAAGCTTAGATGCTTGTTTGTCCTTGAATATTACCTTGGGGTGCCTTGCGCATCCCCAAGCTTAGGCTCTTGCCACTCCTTATTCCGTTGTCCATGAAATCTTTACCCAAAACTTGAAAACTTCACAACACAAAACTCAACAGAAAAACTCATAAGATCCATTAGTATAATAAAATAAATCACCACTTTAGGTACTGTTGTGAACTCATTCTTTATTTATATTGGTGCAATATCTACTATATTCCAACTTCTCCATGGTTCATACCCCCCGATACTACCCATAGATCCATCAAAATAAGCAAACAACACATAGAAAACAGAATCTGTCAAAAACAGAACAGTCTGCGAAGATCTGAATTTTAGTCATACTTCTAGAACTCCAAAACGTCTGAAAACTAAGGACAGACTGGGAAATTTGTATATCAATCTTTTGTAAAAAATTCAGAATTTTTTGTCGCTTCGGTGAATTTGTAAAATTCTGTTACTGGACGCAAAAGTTTCTGTTTTTCAGCAAAATCAAATCAACTATCACCGTAGACCATCCCAAAGGTCTTGCTTGGCTCAAACACTAATTAAAACACCAAAACACAATTAATACAGAGGTAATAATGCTTATTTATTGAAAAATAGAACCAAAATCAAAAAACATAAAAATAAAATTGGGTTGCCTTCCAACAAGCGCTATTGTTTAACGCCCCTAGTTAGGCATAAAACATAGATCTAGGTGTTGTAATAGAAGTGAGGGAGATCATCCATGCTCAGATCATATTCCCTCCTTTTGGCAGCAAGCTTTATTTGAGGCAAACAAAAATAATCAAAGGGGCTAAATTTGATAGGTTATGTATCTATAAAATCAAGTTTGGGAGGAATAGGTTCCTCCTTCGGTCCTTTGTATTTGATAATTATTTCTTCATTGTAAACATTCCTTTGATTAAAAGTCCTAAGTATATCCCTAAGCACAAACCCTAATCCATTATTTTGTATAGAAAAATTGTCATTGAGCTCAGAAATTTTATCAATCAAAACATCGATAAGAACTTTCTTTCTTAGGTTTTCATTGTAAGCAGCATAATCAGGAGATTGTAATCTCCTAGTTTCTTCTTGATTAAAAATGATCTCTTCTATAGGAGGATAACCACCATTAATATTATAATGAGCAAATATTTCACTGGCCTCTTTCATGATGAACCTAAACTCATGAGCTAAAAATATAGTGGTGACACGTTTAACGGAAGGATCATGAATATTGGAAAATTCTAGTAAAAGCCTTTGTATGCATGGCTGCATGTGAACAAATTGTCCTTCAAATTCAACTATAAGCAAAGATATTGCATCCGCAAGGCTAATTGTTTTATTCAGAATTGACCCTCCTAGCATAGGTAAAGTACTGGCACAAGTAAAGAAATCTTGAATCACCCCTTTTCCAATAATATTACCGCTACCCACACGGAGTTTTTTAGTATGGATAATAGTGGGTTCCTCTTCATGAGGATCATTATTGGTGAAATCATTAAAACCTCCTTCAAGATTATTGCTATCTTTTTCAATGATAAACTCCCCAGATTCAGACATGATGGCAAGAAACCAATCTAGCAAACGAGCAAGCAAAAAGCAAACGAAAAAGACGAACGAAAGAAGGGCGAATAAAAATGGCAAATCTTTTTGTGTTTTCTTGAAAACATTTTAGAAGTGGGGGAGAGGAAAACGAGAGACAAATGGCAAATAATGTAATGCAAGAGATGAGAGTTTATGATGGGTACTTGGTAGGCTTGATGTAGAACCTCCCCGGCAACGGGGCCAGAAATTCTTCCTGCTACTTCTTGAGCTTGCGTTGATTATTCCCTTGAAGAGGAAAGGGTGATGCAGCAAAGTAGAGATAAGTATTTCCCTTAGTTAAGAACCAAGGTATCAATCCAGTAGGAGGCACAAGCAAGTCTCCAATCTATGCACCTGCACAAACTAACAAACACTTGCACTCAACGTGAAAAAGGGGTTGTCAATCCCTTCACGGTCTCGAACAAGAGTGAGATCTAATAGAGATGGGTATAAAAGATTACTAAAACGTAAAACAAAGTAAAAACAAATAAATTGCAGCAAGGTATTTTTGGGTTTTTTGGTTTATAGATCTGAAAATATATGATGGAAATAGACCCGGGGGCCATAGGTTTCACTAGAGGCTACTCTCTTGAAAGAAAATAATACGGTGGGTGAACAAATTACTGTCGAGCAATTGATAGAAAAGCGCAAAGTTATGACGATATCCAAGGCAATGATTATGAATATAGGCATCACGTTCGTGTTAAGTAGACCGAAACGATTCTGCATCTACTACTATTACTCCACACATCGACCGACTCCTGCCTGCATCTAGAGCATTAAGTTCATAAGAACAGAGCAACACTTTAAGTAAGATGACATGATGTAGAGGGATACACTCAAGCAATATGATGAAAACCCCATCTTTTTAACCTTGATGGCAACAATACAATACGTGCTTCGCTACCCCTACTATGTCACTGGGTGAGGACACCGCAAGATTGTACCCAAAACTAAGCACCTCTCCCATTGCAAGAAAAACCAATCTAGTTGGCCAAACCAAACCGATAATTCGAAGAGAAATACAAAGATATTAAATCATGCATAAAAGAGTTCGAAAAAGACTCAAATAATATTCATAGATAATCTGATCATAAATCCACAATTCATCGGATCTCGACAAACACACCGCAAAAGAATATTACATTGGATTGATCTCCAAGAACATCGAGGAGAACATTGTATTGAAGATCAAAGAGAGAGAAGAAGCTATCTAGCTACTATAGCTATGGACCCGTAGGTCTGTGGTAAACTACTCACGCTTCATCGGAAGGGCAGCAAGGTTGATGTAGAGGCCCTCCATGATCAAATCCCCCTCCGGCAGGGTGCCGGAAAAGGCCCCAAGATGGGATCTCACGGGAACAGAGGCTTGAGGCGGCGGAAAAGTATTTTGGTGGACGCTTCTGTTTGTTTGGGAATATTTGGGAATTTATAGCACAAGAATTCGGGTTGGAGGACTCCCGAGGGGCCCACAAGCCAGGGAGGCGCGCCCCCTAGGGCGCGGCCTGAGGGCTTGTGGTGCCCTCGGGACTCTTCTAGCCCCCTCTCCAAGCTCCGTGGATGTTTTTTGGTCCAAGAAAAACCATCGTAAAGTTTTATTCCGTTTGTACTCCGTTTGATATTCCTTTTCTGTAAAACTCAAAAACAACGAAAAAAACAGAAACTGGCACTGGGCTCTAGGTTAATAAGTTAGTCCCAAAAATAATATAAAATAGCATAATAATGCATATAAAATATCCAAAACAGATAATATAATAGCATGGAACAATAAAAAATTATATATACGTTGGAGACGTATCAACGCCCTCGCCGCGCCCTGCCCCTCTGCCCCGACGCGCACCCTGCCCTGACGCCGTCGCTCCCCACGCCCCTGCCCTGCCCCGCCGCCGCCGTGCCCCTGCCCCGACACCGCCGGCCAGGTATACTCCCTCCACCCCTCTCCTCCCTCCTTCCTGTTGAATGCATGTTAGGATTCATCTTCATGCCATAAGCTCTATTGCAAAAGTGCTAAATGATGTTAAGTGCTGAAAATTGTTGATGTTTGTCACTTTGTCATTTTTGTGTGAATTAATGCATGCACCATATGAGCAACTTGTCAACATGACATTGGATCATTTTTATGTGTACTTGCTGCTAGTAATTTTGTCATGCCATGATATGCCCTGATGTGAGTGCCATGAGCTTGCAAACATGCCTAGTCACTATTTCTATTTTCAGACTTGTTAATTTCACTGTCCTAAACTATCTGTTATAAAACTTGTCAACTTTGCTTGTTGGTTGCTACTAATCTAGACCTCATATGGATATGACTCATTCATGTGATTTGGTGTTTGTCATGTGTACTTTGATGCCATGCTTTTGGTTGCTATGTTAACTTGCTGTAGCATGTTTAGTTGTTGCTCTCAAGTTGCTATAATGTTATATCTGTCAGACTGTTAACAGAATGATTCATTTTGTAAAATCCATAGTAAATGATCTGTGCATCATATGATCTTGTGCCAATGGATTATTTGAAGATTGCTATGTCTACTACATACTCATGTCAGTTTCATAAATTGTGAAATTGCTATGCTTGCTATTATGTGCCTCCCAAGTCAGCATCATGATGTTGTTGTCAGCATGCCCAGTTTTTCACCAAGTCTAAAATCTGTTATATCTACTTGCCATGTTCTCTTGATGCTACCATCATATCCATGACTCTTCTGAACATGATCAGTAACCATGTTTTGTTGTTTATGTTATGCTCTATCATGCTATACCTTTTGATGCCATGTTCTTGCTGTGTAGCATATTTAATTCTTGCCCCCAAGTGTGCATATTAAATCTGTTTCTGCCACACTGTGAATTACACCAAGTCTGAGAATCTATTTTAACTTTGCACCTTGCCTTGATGAATCCCACTGATCTAGAGGTCATATGCTCATGTTCAGTAAACATCATTTGTTATGTGCAACTAGTACTTCCATGCCATGCTTTTACTTGCCATGTATAACCACTGTAGCATATTTACTTCTTGTCTCCAACATGTCATCAGATTAACTCTGCTCATGTATGTGCTCTGTTTTTCACCAAGTCATAATGTGTAACAGAACTTTGCATTTTGCATTGATCCTATTGAAATAGTTTTAGTTCAACAGGAGCATTTCAAAGTCTGCAAAATGCTCAAGTTCAACAGGATCTATTTTCTCCTTCATAAAACAATGTTTTTTTGCCATGTAAAGTGTTGTATTTTGGTGACAAATATACTCCTTTTTACTAGGTTTTACTAGAGTTTTTGCCATGCAAGCGCTACTATACTTCGGTTTTGCCTATTTTTTTTTTCAATCGGTGGAATTGGAATACAGGTTGTGGTGTTGCATCTCTGTGGAGTTGGTCCCTTATCGTCCCTCCACTGTTTGACAAAAGGTGTCCATTTGTTGTATGTTGAGTTTTGTTCATAGGATGATGGTTGGTTCATTTGTTGAGTTGTGTATTCATCCATGTGTATAAATCTTGTATTCATTTTGTATCCATCTTGTGTATAAATCTTGTATTCATCTTGTCGTTAAAACATAACCCCAATATATAACTTTGATTTTGAGGCATATGAAAACATGAGAGAGGGGGTCATTAAAACATAACCCCGATAACTTCGACATGAGGGGGGGGGGGGGTCGTTAAAACATAACCCCGATAACTTTGACATGAGGAGGGGGATCGTTAAAACATAACCCCGATAACTTTGATTTTGAGGCATATGAAAACATGATTTGCACGTCGGACAGGCATGAGAAAGGCGGTCCGCAAAGTATCCTCTCTCGAAAGATAGGACGACTCATCAGACATGAGGGGGGAGGAGTCCTCGACGATTGTTTGAAATTGAGTGTTATAAAACTTGTCAACTTTGCATGATGTTTGCCACTAATCCATTGCTCATATGCATATGATTCCTTGTTGTGATTAGGTCTATGTTTGCCACTAATCCATCTATCATGGTTGTATATTGCCATGTTGTAATATTTGCAGAAACTATGGACAAACACTTAGAAAAAGAAGAGTTGTTGGGGGATATAATCCGCGACGGAGGTGATGATATCACCTTGTCGTTTCTCAACGACACCGATGGTGAGGAAAGAGAGGATGATGGCTCTGGTGATCGAATGGAGGAGGGAGGAGATGACGGCTCCGCAGGTGTTGGAGCCTTAACCGTTGCAAAGTTCGGTGAGGTATATATATATATATATATATATATATATATATATATATATATATATATATATATATTAATTAAGCCTCTGCTGACTAGATGCATTAATTGTTTTGTATGTACATATATTAATGCTTCTTTCTTCTTTTAGCCCTCCGGATTGAGCCAAACTTCTGTAAGGAGACGAGGCCCGAAGAAAAGGTTGGGCCAGGAGGAAAGGTTCACGATCGAAGTAGTCGCTCCAGATGGCCAACCGATTGCTCCCAAGTGGACCAAAGACAAATTTGTACATCAGTGCGGAGTTATTGTTAGGGACAGCGTCCCGATCAGCATCCAAGAATGGAATAAGAAGAAGGACGGTGAAGTTTCTTATGTCGACGATAGACAAAAAGATGAGCTTTGGAACTCGCTGATGACGAATTTCAGCCTACCGCTAGAGCAGGATCTGAATAACCCAGTTATACAGCGAAAGGTCAAGGTGTGGGCTCTTAAGAAGATGGCAGAACTATTCAAGAACTGGAAGAAAAGATTGAACGAGTTTGTCGACAAAGACGAGACTCCAGAATTCACCAGTCAATATGCAAAGATAAAAGATCACTGCCCACATTTGTGTCGTACAAGAAATCGGAGAAAGCTAAGAAAAGTTCACAGAAAAATAAGCTAAATGTTGCAAAGAAGAAGTATCACCATGTTACGGCGTTAGGTGGCTACAGCAAAGCCCGGCCTACGTGGGACAAACAAGAACGACCTGCTTGCTAAAGGGGTCCAACCAGCGACATTGAACTAGACCAATCGGGCAAGGACTTGGTTCTTCGGGGTTGGGGGAACTTTGTACCCAGAAACAGGGAAGTGTGTTTTCACGAAAGCTCAACTTGAAACACCCGTCATAAAGATTCAGGAAGCAATCAAGGACGTGCAGGAAGGGAGGTTCCATCCCGACAGAGAGAAGGACGAGCTGTCAAAGGCCCTCGGGAATCCTGAACACCCTGGACGAACACGAGGCACATCGGGCTCCATTCCGTGGAAGTATGGGTTTCCGGACAGCACTGGTTATAGAAGTCCAGGGAGAAAGAAGAAAGAGGAAGCAGACCGGATGTAGAAGATGGAATAAAGATTAATGCTGCAGGAGAAGAAACTAGAGGCATATACCAGTCAGCGAGCTTCTAAGGAGCATGAATATCCTTCATCCGAAGCTACCCCACCATCTGAGCGGAAAAGCAGCATGGCTTCCATGGAGCTCGTTCAGCCTGATATCACGGCTCCTCGCTACCCCGTGGATGGTATCACGGAGAATGAACATTGTGAGCTAATTGCGAAATGCCATAACCTAACCTTGAAGGTGGCGGTCGGCTATGTCTTACCTCCTCGACCTGATGGAACTTTCCATCTCACTTCGATTCTAGATGGCTTTGCTGTTGTCGGGGTGGGTGAAATAATGAGCGGATTTGAGGGGCTGGAGCTTGACTACCCTACAGGTTAAGGGGAGATTCATCTAGAAAATGCCTTAAGGACTACCTGTCTATGGAGAAAGGAAAACATCCTACTTCCAAACTGGACGCCGCCTCAGCAGACTCAGCCGGAGGAGGCCCCTCAGCAGACTCCTCATAGTCCAGCTCTGCTATCTCTGTTGCTTCAGTCGTCTCCGGTGCGTCAGCTGTCTCCGCCGCGTCAACGGACTCCGATGGAGGAGGCCCCTCAGCAGAATCCTCCTCCGCCTGAGCTGTCTCAGCCACATCAGCGGACTCCGCCTCCTCCGCCGCGTCAGCGGAATCCGCCTTCTTCACCGCATCAGCTGACTCCGCCTCCTCAGCAACGGCGGAAGAGAGCCACCACCGCTCCGGCGGCTAGCAATACAACAATAAAGAAATCCAGAGCAGCACTAGTAAGCGTCAAGAAGGCTCCTCCCAAGAGACCCTATGACATGACTGAGGAGGAAAACAAGGGGATCGTGGCTTCCGAAGTGAAGGCCCATTTTGCACGGAAACGTCCACCTCCAAAGGAGAAAGTAGATCCGGTAAAAGTGAAGCGCTGTCTGGATGCCCTTAAGCGACCACCACCAACTCCGCCGCTATCAAACTATGACCGCTGTATTGAAAATACATTTGAGGAAGCGAAGCGGTCGGAAAGCTTAAGTAGAAGTGGTGCAAGAAGTGGGAAAACAATTCCCCAGTTCAGCAAACAGGAGAAGCAATCGTGCCCCCCGCTCAAGGTGTTTACCGATATCTCTAATGATCGGGGGTTAGCGGCCGGTGGTCTTCGTGTCACTCTTGGTGATTACTTAGACGATAATGTACAGTTCGAAATGGCTGAGGTGGTAGTGCCCTTTAGATACGAGCGCAGGAAGCCTCTCGTCAAACGTGAGCAGCTCCTGCATCTATCAATAATGATGCGAAGATTACATGACTGGTACTTGAAAACCTGCAAGGATGGGACCAACAGTATCTTGCTGGGAATTAAAGATGAGAACGACTTCATTGGAGTCGACCTGATGTACGTTGAATTTGAAGAATTATTTCAGTTATACAATCAAGACGCCATCGACAAAACTCTCATGACTTGCTATTGTCTGTAAGTATTATTTCTGTAATTAAGTCTCTAGCTCAGCTCGTTCAGTGCATGTATATATAATTATCCTCCCTATATTATGCAGATTGAAGATCATCGAATGCAAAAGAGGACAAATCTATGACATTGGGTTCATTAACCCAAATACCGTAAATGAATATACGGTACAAAAGAGACCCGACGATACTGAGCAAAACTTGCTAAACGCGTTACTTCTACATAAAAAAAAAGGGAAATACTCTTTCCTTACAACTTGAAGTGAGTGTTACTGTCTTGTGCATATTCTGTTTCGCTTACTCGAGGTTAAGTATTGTAATTGATGAGTTATGTGTGCGCAGGTTCCACTTTATTCTGCTATCCATTAAGCTTGACGCGGGACTAGTAATTGTCTTAGACTTGAGACGTAAAGAGCCTACGGAGTGGGAGGACATGAGTGAAATGCTCCAAAAGTAAGTTCAATCATTATCGCACCATATCGGCAACTTTCGTTCATTTCCTGATATCAAGTAATCATTTTCTTTGCCGGGTAGGGTTTGGAAAAAGTTCACCAGAATGGTACCGGGTCTAGAGAAAAAGGAGCTGCGATTTTCACACCCCAAAGTAAGTAGTACTAGTTAGTTCCGCGCATCTCTCGTTGATTCTAGTTTCATCAATACCATTATCATACTTGATTATCATTTTGATTGAACTCTATTCTCGTAAAGTGCTTGTGGCAGGCACCCGGGAATAATTTATGTGGATACTACGTTTGCGAGTTCATTCGCCACTCGACCTCTGAGCGGGGCTTATCTTCACAACAATTTGAAGTACATAAACAATATTCATAATTTTATTTTAATATCATCAATTGGGTTGAGTTTCATTCATATATATATATATATATATATATATATATATATAGGTAAAATGTTTGGGGCACCTAGGTGCATGGGCACCTAGGTGCATGGGCACCTAGGCCATTTATGGCAAGCCATTTTTATTAGTGCATGGCGTGCAATCAATGATACAGTAGTTTTCCATTTTTCATTTGCATGCACTGCTGTCAATAATTGCTTTCCAAAAAGATATTATGTTGATTTCCTAGCATTAATCCCTTTCCAAATATTATGTTGATGTATTGTACCTAATGAAAATATACACATAAGCGGGCTATTATATCTAATAAAAATATACACGTACCATAAGTATTGTTTAATGAAAAATATACATATACCTGTGGTATTATATATACTAAGAATATACACATACCCGCTGTATTATACCAAATAAAAATTATGGATATACCTCGGGTATCTCAAATACCTACTAACAAGACGTAATGAATATATGAGTATGTAGATACCTCGAAAATATCATGAGTATGTATGTAAATCTGGTATGTATATACTTAAATGGTGTACGTACTTCAAATCATTGACACATGCCCTTGGTATCAAATACCTGCTAATGAGATGCAATGTATATACCCAGATATTTTTGGTAACATATGGATCTTTGTGTTTCTCACATTTTGACAATACTTAGATACTGAGATGCCCACGGGTATGTATGTACCGAATGAAATGAAAAGGGTATGTATATACCCTCTGATTTTTTTAGATATCAGATACAATCAAATAATAGAAAACATCTTCCAAACATTTGTATGTATAATTAGGACGTTATTATGTATTTTTCTAATGTTTTGCTTTGCAAGGTATCTAGTAAAAAAAATGCCGGGTGACACTTTTTCACGTCTAATTTCCCTATACGTATTAAGGTGAAACAAATGATGTAAAGTGTGATCCTAGTTTCTTTTTTACTTTTATTAGGAATGTACGATGCAAGCCGATACCCACACATGATTTGTTACCTTTATTAGGGATATACGACATACTCACAAATCTCCTTGTATATACCCAGCAAACTTAAAAATAAAACTGTATACCCAATGTGTATGCGCGTGTATATACCTATGTGAAAAAGGGTAGGGAAATATTGTAGGTATCCCGTCAACATGTAGACAGTAAAAATCTGGTTGCGTATATACCTTGGTACATGAAATATGGCATCCATAGGTATCTAATACCCGAAGTGACAAAATCATAGGAAGGAAAATACTATCTTAATTTGGAATAATAAAAATGTTGTACATGTCCAGCCAACCATGCAACATACGTCAGATCATACAAATATGAAAACATGTATGTATACCCAAGGGCATTTTCTCTCTCCAATTTGTATTACTAACGTCTCTCAACGAGGAAAGATGCCATGCATGGGTATTTTTTTGCTTGCTAAAAAAGTGTTAACATGTATGGCGTGTTGGACCATATTTAATGGTATCCATTTATGATTATCTTTATAACTGTTTTCAAACTATGTAATTATTTCCAAATCAGTAATCTGTGATGGATTGACCTCTAATGCAATCAAATGGTGGAAAGGCAAGGAGCCTAGGCACCTAGGTATCCCAAACTACCGTCGTTTGGGGCACCTTGATCGGGTCCAACCCGTTAGTACATCTTTTGATTTGTATCCTTTTATTTGCATGCAAGACTTTCCATGTATAAAATAGCAGGACATAATTAACATTATCTAATTCAATACCTTCCTTTTATTGCTTTCTATCTCTCATAGCTTTTCACGCAGAAGTTTTAGATCGCGTAATGGCGACTATATACGAAAAAAAATGTATCGTTCCCATATATTTGTGTGGCCATATATTTATAAATCAATTGGGTATCATACCAAAAATTTAGTAACTACATACTTAAAAAATAAATAGGTATGATACCTACATATTTTTGGGGTATGTACACATGCATTTCACCTTGAGGTATGTAGTTGTTGAGAAATATGATGAGTATGCACATACCAACAAATATATTTAGTACTTTCAATTTCGCGTATCCATAAACATTTCGGGTATGTAGTTGTTGGGTATTATACCTAACAAAAAAATTTATGGGCGGGTGTAATACCTAATCAAAATATACACATACTCGGGTATTATACCTAATAAAACTATGCACAATATATACTCAAGATACCAATGTGTATGTGTTTGTAATTTAATCAAAATACGAAATGGGCACACCGTCCTAATTACCACAGGCTTTTCTCTATTCCCAATGAGTATCATGTACCTTCCATCTATGAAACAAGGCAAGACATATGAGACAATTAATCTTGACGCATTAATTCCTGATTTCTCTCTCCTATTATGTCTATCAACATGGAACGATGCCATGCATGCTTCTTTTTTATTTCCCAGGAAAGGAGTCTTGCCATGCATGGTGCACGGGGCCATATTTATGGCATTAAATTAGTAATTATGTCATACTTATTTTGACCAGCAATTTTTAATGGAACAACCCGTTAACAAATATATCCACTACAACAACACACATCTAAATGCAATCTAGTGGTGGAAAGGCAAGGAGCCTGGGCACCTAGGTGTCCCAAATGGCCGTCATATATATATATATATATATATATATATATATAACCCTTCTTTAAATTAGATCTAGGAGAAGCGGAACGAACTCCTACCACATGATCGCATACGAGCAATTCAAGAGGAATTGGCGGGGTTCTTTGTTGAGCACGTCATACCTAAAGACGGAGAATACCATCAGGAATTGCAATGCGATTTTGGTAGATGATGTTAGGGATTGTAAGAGATGTTATATTGTATATATGTAGTAGCGTCGGATAGATATACGAAAACTTGTTGTTCGACCAAGCACGGAGAAAGAGAGGTCACTTCTCTCTATATATGTTCATGACGATCTTGTGTAATGGTTTCTTCATTGCTATATGTAGTAGCTAGTGTCGAGTTGAATGGAAAACATTAAATAAAAATGAAACCCTAAATGTAAAAGAATTGAAGGATAAACACAAAAATAAAAGGGGGAAACACAATATGAAAACCCCTAAACCCTGCAAAACCCATAACCCCTCCTTTAAAAAAAATAAAAATCCCAATGCTTGGCAGGTGCTGACGCGTGGCTGCCTTTTTAGTCCCGGTCGGTGTTACAAACCGGGACTAAAGGTCCTCCTGCCTGGGAGCCCCACAGCGGCCACATGGAGCCCCTTTAGTCCTGGTTCGTCACACGACCGGGACAAAAAGTGGTGGGCACTAGCCCCGATCGTTTTGTCTAGGTTGCAGAACCGGGACTAAAGGCCCTCTGAAACCGGGATTGATGCCATGTTTTCTACTAGTGTAGCAATGGCAATTTTTAATTTATTCCCATGGCATGGCAAATTTTACTTTATTTTTGCCATGGAAAATTCATTGTATTGAGCATGGAAATTTTAGTTTAAATATGATGGCAAATTTTTATATTTTCCGGAATATGGCAAATTTCACTATGTAGCATGGTATGTACTTGTGTTCAATGGCAATTTTAAATTATTTTTCCATGGAAACTTAATCCATTTTTCCCATGGCAAATTTTATTTAAAATAACATGGAATTTTTCTTGTTAATTTTTATGATTTCAACCTTTCTGTTATTTTTTTCTTTCAAAATGGCATTTTTGCATACATTATATGGAAACTTAATGAAAAATACCATGGCATTTTTAACTTATGAATTTTCCATGGCAATTTAATCTTTGTTTGTATGATGGGAGTTGCCATGTCTTGTTTCTTTTTGGTAATAAAAAAATCTTTTTCACCGACAGCATTTTTCTGCTTTTTATAGGGGCTGGCATCTATTTTTCCTATCATAGCGAAAACTGGGCTTTAATATGCTGCAGCAAAAAAAATTGGGCTTTTCTTTTCTTTTTGGTTACTGCGCTTTTCACAGGAAAACGGCCTGTAGGGGGATCCGGAGGTTGATATCGGCGTCCCAAATTAATTAGCAACTAGTCGTCGACCCGTGCGTTGCACGGGATAGTTTAATGTCAAAGAACACATACATAGTAGAATTATTACCAATAACTATCACCTGGGTATATGCTTTTGGAGATTATTATCAGACACAAACATAATAGTTTTCCATGGGTGCCAAACGATAAAGTTGTTTATAATAACTGATTTAACTCTGTCATTTTTTTAAAAGAAATACTGGCTAGAAGCTTTACATGTAAAAATGTTACTCATAAGTTTTCATGGAAATCCATATGAAAATGGAGATAAGTACTTTCAGTTAGTTCGTAATTAGATTGTGTTTATGGATTAGAACGTTACTTCTGACGGGTCTTTTGATTTGTATGCAAATTTTAGTTTATGTGAACTGGTCAAAAAATTCTATACTAACTGTTGTGGCTTAATTGAAAATGAGGTCTACCAAGCACCAGATTGTGGACGTGATCTATCCATTCAATTAAATTAATGTGACTTTTTTTTGCATGTACAATTCATGTGGAGATGCTCTTCCTCCCTATGATTCCTCAAAATTAAAATGAATCTTCACCACCTACCAATTTAGAAGACTGCATTTTATTAGGCAACAACTTCGAATATAAGTCCATTTAAAAACACAGTCTGATAGGTGTTGAAGTAATAAAACATGATGTCTCAAGATGAATCGGATGACATCTAAAAGGGCATATGTTTGATTATACCCACGGTTGTACATTTCAGAAGCTATATCATTGGTCACTATAGTCAAGATGACAACTTCCAGTCTATAGCTATATTTATAAGGAATTTTCGTAATAACGCTCATTCAGATGACATGAGAAACTTAGGCAAAATTTCGTATATTGGGTATAATTAAGCTGCTTCTCTTGCATATTTTTACAACATATAATATCAAGGTGTTATGTGTTCCTTAGTGCGATAAAAAATGGGAAGCAAATGAGGAGTTTGTTCCTTCCAATCAAAGTAGTGATTTGTGATATGAAAATCTGGAGCACGAACTCATTATTAAACATTGTTTTATATCGAGGAATATAAATATCTGAATGTATTTTTATTTAGTTTTTCATCTCACATGAATGTATAAAGAAATAGCATGTGTGTACATATATAAAATATACTACTCCAGTAAATTTAATCCTGGATTCTTATTCATGAAGCACAATATCGGATGAAAGATGTTCCTACAAAGAATTTCCCACTCTTGCAAATACAATCTAAAAGTGAAAAAAGTAAGATTATAGGCATATAATCTTACATCTCCATTCTCAAAGTCATTTCAAAAGCTAAATCATCGAAGAAGCACAGATAATTATTTTTCTATTGAGAACGGAAATGTCATACTCGGTGGTTATTGCTTGTAATACTATAAATATAGAGAGTACCATCCAGAAAAAGTATCATGTCATGGTGGTGTGGTTGATTGTAAGACTATATAGAAAGCATACCATGCAGAAATACTAAGCTATCAGCAACATTTGTTCCAAGGCTCGTCTTAACTAAGCCCAAATCAGTACTTCTTCACTACCAGTTGTTAGGATACAAAAATTACTAATCATTGAACCAAAGTTTGGTGGATTATAGGACTGCAGCATGATTCTTGGTATTAATTTTTGCTGTATGGCCTAAAGAAATAATGGAAAGCTGAATCTCAGAACATCGTTTTGATGTTAAAAATATATATAGCTATATGAGAATATACAATTTTACCTAAAAGGAGGTTATGAAGTGAAGTTTTGCTACTCTCAAACTCCTATTGCTTCCATTCACCGTGAAAGTATAGAAAGTTAAGAGCATGCAATGGTAACATCAAGAAGATAACACAATACAGAGGAAACATCGAGTCCAAGAGCTATCTTGATTGGTTTAGCAAACCCTTGTATGGTAAATACACATATAAAGTTGTGTAGTTGTATCCATCAGTGGAAGTATATATGCGAGCTGAAAGTTGAGACCACTCTGTTGTTGTCTGGCTTGGTCACATATATCATCACATATCCGTACGTAAGAAACTACTTATTAATAAATCAACATTCGTCGTAGCATTTTGGGAAATTAAGAAAGTTGGTAGTTTTCCGTAACCCTAGCCCATAATGTGGTACTTTTTCTCTATTTACTCATTTCCTCTGCAATATCATCTTGCAAGCAACAATACCTGTTTTTGCATGAGCTGCGTGCAACTAAAACATAGCCCAACGGCATCCCATAGCCTACTCTGACCTTCACTTTCCAGGAATCCTATTGATTGCTAATCTCATGGAGCATATCACATGCAATTATTTTAAAGAAAACAAAAGAATTTGACCTGTAAACAAACATAATTTTGAAGATTACTATTTTCTTAGTCTCTGCAAAATCAATGGCATCAGTTCGAAAGAAAGATTAGCTATTGTCCTTCATGTTGTTTGTAAGCAATATGATGTATATGTTGGTTTTGAATCGCTAGATCAAATCACCAGGATACCCGCGTGCAAAGGTACCTCGAGAGAAGGTCGCCGAGATAGAACGTTCCATCTGAAGCAAGCAGAAGCGACATTGGTCTACGTACGCATATATATGACTACGCACACACGTGAAAGCCAACATCGAGTTCGCATGTACGTACGTCTACGTCGAGAGGTGCACGTACGGCCGGAATCGATCAAGCAGTTTGGCTGTCTGCTTCTTAGTTTTGCCACGTACGTTTGCTACTGCTACTTCCTGGTAAATTGATCTAGTGTTTCAAAACCAACAGTGTATAGTCTAACAATTCGAGTAAACCAACCAAACAAATGATCTCTCTAAAAACTTGGCGACAAAGTAATAGAAAAGAATTTGACCTGTAATCAAACAGAATTTTGAAGGTTAGTCCTTAGAAAGGCTTCAGTTGGAAAGAAAGATTATTTATCGTCCGTCATGCAGTTTGTAAGCAGTATGAAGTGCATATTCTAACAATTTGACTGAACCAAAGGAACAAATAATCTCTGAAAAAACTGGGCGAGAAAGCAACAGAACATAACAAACTTTCGTACCTAACAGTAGAAGCTTCACCAACGACTATTCTGACAACCAACAGGAGCCTCCTTGATATTGAGATTGTTTGTGTTGGGCTGCAGTCTTTATTTATAAGCTAGTGTTATGGGCTTAGTTGTGCTCTTCCGATCTCCATTTATGGGCTTAGTTGTGCTCCATCCCAATCTCCATGAGGTATCCAAAGAGCATACATGAGAATATCAAGGTTTGAATCACTGAATTGGACTATCAAAGGGCACGATAGAAAAACATCAGTCCTAATACAATAGAAAAGATATGGTTCATCAATATTAGGCCAACAAAAATCAAAATAAAATAGTGTCAGAAGACGAACCTGATATAGATGAGGAATAGACCTTTAATGTGATAAGCTCGCACCAGATCCATTGCCCAGCCCGCTTCCTCCAATTTGAGGGAGACATGAATTTGTTTTCCACGGGGTGAGGAGTGATTACATGGTGTGAGCGCACCAGAGCAATTTGGAAACTTGCTTGGTCCAATTTGAGGGAGACATTAATTCATTTTCCATAGGAGAAGAGGAGAGAAAGGAGAGATTCTATGGTGTACGCAGTACTGCATATTGTTTTTTCTTACGGGGAGGGAGGAAAAGGCATGGAGAAATAGAAGATTCCATGGCATACCAATTGCTCCAGTTTGTTTTTTCTTACGGAGAGAGAGGAAGAGGCGTGGATAAATAGATATCTTAGAGATATATTTTTTGAACGTGAAAGCATTGTGGGCCTGCTCCTCCGGCTAGGCTTTCCAATTTTATTTTTTTTGAATTGAGCAAAACAATTAGATGGTTAATCTGAACCGTAATAACTTGGCCCCATCAGATTAACGGCTCCTAATTTCTGATTAACACGGGAATTTCTAGGAAGTGCCTAATTAGTATAGAAAAAGGTATAGATAGATAGATTGAGCCAAATTTAATGCTACTATATTGACCATGCAATTTTTTTTTTTGACCATTCAAACCGAAGCCCAAAGAGTAGCCTACAAGTTTATCTTTCTGTATAAGTCTGCGTTGTTCTAATCCAAAATTGATCTTTCAATCGCGAATCGCTAGGGTTTCCTGTCGCCGCTATTTCTCGCTGCACCCCCAATCCCGATCGCCTACCGGCAGGCGCTGCTCACGTTTGCCGGCGCCGCCGGCGCTAGGAGACTACCAAGGCAAAGCCGCAAAGCTGCTCTCATGGTGTTAGCCGCCCTGTTGATTCCGCCATCAATCCAACGCCCTGTGTGTCACTGAGTCCGTCTGAGTTACTTGAGTATATTTGCATGATCCAAGGCTCCGATGGAAAGGTACCCGCATATACTATCCCTAGTAGCTGGTTCATTCTTTTTCATGGATCATGACGACCTAGCAGCCTATTAATCAAGCATGTAAGACGATATGTTAAGTTAGTAATTGGACGTTAACCAATAAACATTGCTGCTAATTTTTATCCTTCTCGTACCTAATTAATATTTTTCAGTTGTATGTTTGATCTATTTTCAAGTGCAATAATTTACGAGCTAAGTATTAGAATCTATACGCAAGATAATTGTTAAAGAGGTCGTTTATAATCGATTGAGGGTTGCAAAAATTTACATGATCGGTCCGACCCCCTATGTTCAATTCCTGGGTCCGCCTCTGGCTATCGTGAGGTGTGGATTGGCCATCTACCATAGTTTGTACTAAACCTGTGTGCTGGTGATATGTCGTCGGGGCAGCCGGGTTCCTGCATCGATCATGCTCCCGCCGGCGCCGCTGCAGGAGAAGTCCATGTGCAGGGTGAAGCCGTCGATGACCGAGATGCCGTAGCTGTCTGGGGTGTTGTCGTTCCCGTGGTTGAACTCGGCCAACGTCGCGGGTGGCTTGCCCCACATCATGCAGCATAGGGCGTCGGCGCAGTCGCCTGTCTGGCAGCTCCCGCGGCCCGTCGTGGAGTCAAAGGCGCAGCCTGTGCACGACAAGATCCTGCCGCCCGTCACGCCCATGGCAAACGTCAGGGTCCACGTCTTGCGCGGTGCGAGCTGCGCGCCCCCTCCCCGTTGACCGGCATCGCGGCCGCGCACACAATGAAGGGGCACTGGTTGGCGATGGTGTGTTAAATTATGATCCAAATTTTACCGTACTGGATTAGATGTAGTACAAACGGTGTGGGCCTTTGCGTTGGTACCGACGCGTACGAATACAACTCGTTTACTTGTCCTACAAGGACTCTTATGTATTGCCTTCATATATACCGCATGTAGTCGCACCTAAAGATGGCCTGTCGTCTCGTACTTGTAATACTCCTCCATCATAGTGATTGCACCTTCGTACGTCCATGGTTTTTCTCCCGAAAGGGTTTCCACGTAAAAATCCATGTGCTCTCGTGTCTTATTTTTTATCTCGTTTTATCTGACAAATGGTATCAGAGCCAAGTTTCAATATACGAGATCAAGAGAATTAGGGTTTCGTCTGTGAGCGCCGCCGTCCGCGCATGACCAGGCGATCCGAAACCGGATCGATTTCCGTTGCTACGCTGTACGAAGCCGAGACCCACACGATTCCTGCTGCAGTCGTCGTTGTCTAATCCGCAGAGTTCCGCTGCTGCTCCATGTCTATGTACGGATTAAGTTCCGAGGAGATTACCCGCTGCTGCTGCTCTACGTACAGGCTTCAATCCCGAGACAGAATCAATCATCAATTTGCTAGTACTCCCTTTGTTTTATTTACTTCGCGTATTAGGTTTGGTCAAAGTCAAGCTTTGTAAATTTTGACAAAGTTTATAGACAAAAATATTAACGTACACAATAACAAATCAATACCATTAGATTTATTATAGAATGTACTTTCACATCATATAAATTTGTTATGGTAAATATTTATATTCTTTTCTGTAAACTTGGTCAAACTAATATGCGGAGTAAATAAAAACGGAGGGAGTACTACTTCTAGTACGTGGGCGCTTTTCCACTAATTAGCACGTCAGATCTGATTGATTTCTCTAAGCCGCTGTCAACTAGTACTAGTTACTACTAGTACTTCTGTTCGTCACGTGTGCTACGTCCACCCAGCGTACCAGGTGCTATCTGTTTTACTTTTTGCTCTGCATATTAAAAAATTTCAAGAATTTTCTACCGACTTGTACTACTTTGTGTACACAGTTTTATCTACTCATGACATCCATAAAGTATGATCTTCCGCTGCTGAACCGTGACACAAGGTTTACCCTATGACAAGTCAAGATGCGGGCATTATTGGCACAGGCCGACTATGATGAAGCACTGGATAGTTTTGGAAAGCAAAGGATTCCGGACTGGACTGACGAGGAGAAAAGAAAGGATTGTAAGGCTTTATCACAAATTCAACTCCATTTGCATAATAATATTTTACTGGAAGTTTTGAGCGAGAAAACTGCCGCCGCTCTATGATTACAGCTGGAAGGGATTTGCATGACAAAAGATCTTACCAGCAAGATCCATCTGAAGCAAAAAATATTCCTGCATAGGTTACCCGAGGGAGGTAATGTTTTGAATCATATTTCAAAATTTAAAGAGATCATATCTGATCTAGCTGTAATGGAAGTTAATTATGAAGAGGAAGATACTGCTTTAATGTTACTATGTTCACTGCCAAGTTCTTATACCAATTTTAGAGACACCATATTATACAATCATGATACTCTCACGCTTAATGAAGTTTATGAAGCTTTGAATTCTATGGAGAAGATGAAACTAATGATGCCTCATGATGGTTCGAGTTCATCCCAATCCAAGGGATTATCTATTCGTGGCAGGACAAAGTAGAAGAACTCACATAATGATAACAGAGGCAAAAGTAAAAATGGCTACAGGGGCCGGTCGGAATCTAGAGACAAGAAATATTGCAAGAGAGACGGGCATGACATCTCAGAATGTTTCAAGTTACAAAATAAAGAAAATAGGAAAGGTAACAAATAAGGTGAAAATTCTGCTAATGTTGCTCGTGATGATAGCTTCGATGATGCTCTTGTCATTATTGCTGGATGTACTGAGACCAATGATGAGTGGGTACTTGACACTACATGTAATTTTCATATGTGACCGCATAGAGATTGGTTTAATACTTTTGATTCTACTACTGCTGCTAGTTTCATTTTGGGTTTTGATAATTCACCATGCAAGATTGAAGGCATAGGTTCCGTTCGAATCAAGATGTTTGATGGCACAATCAGAACTTTGACAGATGTTCGGTATATTCCGAAGATGAAGAGAAATCGTATCTCTGTTAGTGCCCTTGATGCAAAGGGGTACAAGTATTCAGGTGGAGATAGCGTTTTGAATGTCACCAAAGGTTCTCTTATTGTGATCAAAGGTGACTTAAGTTCGACCAATGGTCTTTATTACCTTCGAGGTTCAACCATTTCAGGTAACGCTACTCCAGTTATTTCAAAGAATTCTGATTGTGATGTTGCTAACCTTTGGCATATGCGTCTTGGACATATGAGTGAACTTGGTTTGGCAGAGTTAAATAAGAGAGGTCTTCTTGATGGGTATTAAACTGGTAAATTAAAATTTTGTGAGCATTGTATCTTCGGCAAGCACAAGAGGGTGAAGTTCAACACTTTGGTCCATACAACTGAAGGTATTCTTGATTATGTCCATTCTGATTTATGGGGACCGTCTCGCAGAAAGTCACTAGGTAGTGCAGTTATATGTTAACCATTATTGATGATTATTCGAGAAAAGTTTGGCCTTATTTCTTGAAGCATAAATATCAAGCATTCTCAGCATTTAAGGAGTGAAGATTATGATTGAAAGACAAACTGAAAAGAAGGTAAAAATACTTCGCACCGATAATGGTATTGAATTCTATTCTAAGCATTTTGAGAATTATTGCAAGTCTGAAGGCATTATCAGACATTACACCGTTCCTTATACTCCTCAACAAAACGGTGTTGCTGAGCGTATGAACATGACCATTATTTCCAGAGCCCGTTGCATGTTGTCCAATGCAGGTTTGCATATGCGTTTTTGCGCTGAGGCCGCTTCCACTACTTGTTATCTCATTAATCGGTCACAATCTATTGCTCTTAATAAGAAAACTCCAATTGAGGTATGGTCTGGTTCACCTGCTGATTATTCACAGTCGAGAGTTTTTGGTTGCACTGCTTATGCTCATGTTGATAATGGAAAGTTGGAGCTTAGGGCTGTTAAGTGCACCTTTCTTGGTTATAAGTCTGGTGTTAAAGGTTTTAAATTGTGGAATCCTAAAACCCAGAAGGTTGTTATTAGCAGAAATGTTATCTTTAATGAATCTGCTATGTTATATGATATTCCATCTACTAATGTTCCTGTTGAGAGTGAACATCACTCTACTGTTCAGCAGCCTACTATTCAGGTGGAGGATGTTATTGATTCCAGTGATACATCTAATAAGGAAAATGTTGATGCACATGATGAACCCGTCATTGATGATGAACATGTCACTCCAAATCAGCCTATTGTTCCACCCGGTTGGAATCTCGCACGTGACAGAGTTAGACAGGGTATTAATAAACTTGGAAGGTTAATTGAAGAGTGCAATAATGTTTATTTTGCTTTATCTAGTTGTAGAAGAAATTGAAGGTAATGCTGAGCCTTCTTCATATTCCGATGCTATTATTTCTGGTGATAGTAATAAGTGGATGACCGCTACGCATGATGAGATGGAATCACTTGAAAAGAATGGCACTTGGGATTTAGTAAGATTACCTAGAGAGAAGAAACCTATTCGTTGCAAGTGGGTTTTCAAAAGGAAAGAAGGTGTTTCTCGTAATGATGAGACAAGATATAAAGCAAGGTTAGTTGCTAAAGGTTACAGTCAAATTCCAGGTATTGACTATAACGAAGTTTTTTCTCCTGTTGTGAAGCATAGCTCTATTCGCACTTTACTCAGTATTGTTGCCATGCATGATTTTGAGCTTGAACAATTGGATGTTAAAACTGCATTCTTACATGGAGAATTAGAAGAGGATATTTGTATGGAACAACCTGAAGGTTTTGTTATTCCTGGAAAAGAAAAGCTTGTCTGTAAGTTAAAGAAGTCTCTTTATGGATTGAAGCAATCTCCTAGACAGTGGTACAAGAGATTTGGCACCTTTATGCTCTATCAAGGTTTCAAAAGGTCTAATTATGATAGCTGTGTTTATTTGAAAACTATCAATTGTTCAGCTATTTATTTGCTCCTTTATGTTGATGATATGTTAATTGCTGCAAAGAGTATGCTAGATATTAATGAACTAAAGAAGCAATTGAGTAATGAATTTGAGATGAAGGATTTGGGTGCAGCAAAGAAAATACTTGGCATGGAAATATCCAGAGATAGATCATCTGGAAAAGTATATCTAAGTCAGAAGGGATATATTGATAAAGTTATTCATCGTTTTAATATGCATAATGCCAAGCCGGTGAGTACTCCTTAGCTGCACATTTCAAATTATCATCAGCTTTATGTCCTAGGTCAGATGTAGATATTGAGTACATGTCAAGAGTCCCCTATTCAAGTGCAGTTGGTTCAGTTATGTATGCCATGGTTTGTTCTCGTCCGGATTTATCTTATGCATTGAGTGTTGTGAGTAGATACATGGCTAATCCTGGAAAAGAGCATTGGAAAGCAGTTCAGTGGATTTTCAGATACCTGCGAGGTACTTCTAATGCTTATTTATAGTTTGGGAAAACTGGAGATGGACTTGTTGGTTTTGTTGATTCTGATTTTGCTGGTGATTTGGATAAGAGAAGATCACTCATAGGTTATGTTTTCACCATTGGTGGTTGTGCTGTGAGTTGGAGAGCAACTTTGGAGTCTATTATGTCTTGTTCCACTACTGATGCCGAGTATATGGCTATTTCTGAGGCATGCAAAGAAGCTATTTGGTCGAGAGGTTTGTAAACTGAGCTTTGTGGAGATTCATCTTGCCCTACCATATTTGATGACAGTCAAAGTGCCATATATCTTACAAAGAATCCAATGTATCATGAGAGAACAAAGCACATTGTTGTCAGGTATCATTATATTCGAGATGTTGTTGCTGAAGGCAATCTGAAGGTATGCAAGATAAGTACCCATGATAGTCCTGCAGATATGATGACAAAGCCAGTTCCTACCAATAAGTTTGAGCTTTGCTCAGGCTTAGTTGGTATTTCTCACTAGTCCTAGGGACTTTGACGCACGAGGTGTTTATGCTGATTCAGATGGAGTTATTTACTTTCTTCGACTACTGGAGGGAATTTGGCTCAAGGTGGAGATTGTTAAATTGTGATCCAAATTCTACCGCATTGGACTAGATGTAGTACAAACAGTGTGGGCCTTTGCGTTGGTACCGACGCGTCCAAGTACAACTCATTTACTTGTCCTACAAGGACTCTTATGTATTGCCCTCATATATACCCCATGTAGTCGCACCTAAAGACGGCCCGTCGTCTCGTGCTTGTAATACTCCTCCATCATAGTGATTGCGCCTTCGTGCGTCCGTGGTTTTCTCCCGCAAGGGGTTCCACGTAAAAATTCGTGTGCTCTCGCGTCTCATTTTTTATCTCGTTTTATCTAACATGTTGAAGGTGGCCGCCCCGACGCCTGTGGTGAAGACCACCAGGAGGAGGACGAGGGTGGACGAGGTGGCCGCCATGTTTGTCATTGTAGTTTACTGCTATGTACGGGCTGAACGTGCGAGCCAGCTTGGCGAGTGTGTGTTCGCACAACGCAATGGCCGATGTATAAATAGAGGATGGCCGTGCCCGTGCCAAGTCATCAAGGGGGGAGAGAGAGGGGGGAGGGAAGAATCAAATCATGGAGAAATTCTATCGTGGTATTTTCGCGGGAGTGGCCAAGGGGCACCGCGTCACGGCAGATGCCACGGGGTGGCTTATCGTGGGTGGAGCAAGGCTACAGTGAAATATCCGGGGACGGGATTGGGCAAACAGCACGCGGTGGTTTACCCAGGTTCGAGGCTCTCCGGAGAGATAATACCCCTACTCCTGCATGTCTGTATATATGTGGAGTATACATCTGGCAGTACAAAGCGCTCCTAGAGCTATATCTGAGGTCAGTGCCGTGTGCATCTGGCCTTGTATATGTGAATGAGTGTGAGAATGAGAGATGGCCATGAGTGGCCGTGGGCACTTGGGCATGTATGCCCGTGGGCGTGGATGGATGGATGCCTTGTGGCTTTTATAGTGGGAATGGGGTGTGAGTGGCTTGAGATGTAAGCTATAGTGAGTAGCTTACATCTCAAGCCATGGGTAGCTTGAGAGCTAGGCTATGTTTGCCCCTTGAGTCATTTTATAAATCAATGCCCAGGGGACAAGGTACACTGTGGATGATGTCGTGGTACGGCCGTCTTGTCCATTTCGTGTCGATGCTGCGGTTGACTCTGCGCAGCAGTCCGGCTGGAGCAGCCGGACGGGGAGCAGGTTGGAGCAGCCGGGTGGCGTGCCTGCCGGGGCAGCCGGACAGGGAGCTGTCTGGAGCGGCCAGGTGGCGAGCCGGCCGGAGCAGCCGGACCGAGGGGCGTCGGCCGCCCCGATGGTTTGAAGCGTCGTTTCGCCGTCTTGGGCCTACCCGGGGGTCATCCCCCCGACAGTAGCCTCCGAGCCTTCAAGCAACTTGGAAAGTCGGACGGAGGGTTTTTCCGGGCGTTTAATGAAGTAGACGATGTCGATGATGGCCGGCTGCGGACCACAGCCGGCGCGGCTTGCTTCCGGCGGGGGCGCGCGAGCGCACCCGCTGGGTGTAGCCTTCGAGCCTCCGGCCAACTTTGGAAAAGTTGGGTGGAGGGTCTTCGCGGTTGTTGGTGCAGACGATGGTGTCGAGGATGCCGGTTGTAGCTGGCGGCGGGCGTGCAACAGGCGCGGCATGTTCCAAGTGGGGGCGCGCAAGCGCACCCGCTCGGTGTAGCCTCCGAGCCTCCGGGCAACTTCGAAAAGTTGGGTGGAGGGTCTTGTTGTTGAAGGAGTTGTTGATGAGAACCGGCTGCGGGCGTGCAGCCGAAGCGGCTTGCTTCCAGTGGGGGCGCACCAGCGCACCCGCTGGGTGTAGCCTCCGAGCCTCCGGGCGACTCGAAGATTTGGGCGGAGGGTTTTCGCTGCTTTGTCTTGTTCTGTGAG
This sequence comes from Thinopyrum elongatum, assembly GCA_011799875.1. Lineage (NCBI taxonomy): Eukaryota > Viridiplantae > Streptophyta > Magnoliopsida > Poales > Poaceae > Thinopyrum > Thinopyrum elongatum. The sequence continues at coordinate 37,497,836 of CM022301.1, forward strand.
GTCCGTGCCGCCTGACGGTCATGGAAAACCGCCAGGCGCGGATGCCTGTTGGTGGGCTCGTGGTGCAGCCAGGCGCGGATGCGGGGTCCGCCGGTAGCTGGGCGCAGCGTGCTGCCGGGCGCGGACGCGGAGTCCGGCGGCTGGTGCTGTCGGGCGCGGACGCGGGGTCGGCCGACTGAAGCTGTCGGGCGCGGACGCGGGGTCCACCGACTGATGCTGTCGGGCGCGGACGCGGAGTCCGCCGACTGATGCTGTCAATGACAGCCGGCTGCCGGCTGCAGCCGGCGCGGCTTGCTTCCAGTGGGGGCGCGCCAGCGTACCCACTGGGTGTAGCCTCCGAGCCTCCGGGCGACTCGAAGAGTCGGGCGGAGGGTTTTTGTCGTCGATGTAGCAGAGGCAGCCGGTCGCGAGCCTGTAACTGGCGTGGCGCTTTCCCAGCGAGGCGTGCCGGCGCACCCGCTGCACCTGCTGGGTGTAGCCTCTGAGCCGCCGGGCAAGGAGGGGGGGTTCCCCACGGAAATGATTATGTAAAAGAAAAAGTTAGCCAGTGCAGATATATCAAATGCTTTGGTTTTAGCAGTGCAATTTTTATGCGGAGGGTGCCGACTCGGTTTCGTCCGAGTCCCCTTCAATCTTTTTCATGTCCTCTCCGCTCTTTGGCTTGTGCTCTCGCTAGCCGGACAACCGTGCGATGGTCCGTGGCTGAGAGTGGGCCGCGGAGTGAAGCGTACAGTACTCGGACTTTCGGGAGTAGACTCGACCGAGCAGATACTCATGAAGCAAACGGCCGGGTCGCCCGAACCGTTTTCTCCCCGGACGTTTTTCGCGTGGGTGGCCTCCAGCATTTGCTCTTGCTAGCTGGACAGCCGCGCTGCGGTCTATAGCTGAGACGAAGAGTGAGCCTTCGGTACCGTGCACGCTACTAAGCCGTCTGTGGGAACGAACGTCTTAGGCCAATCGACCAGCCTCCGGGCCGAAACTAGCTGGGCCCGGGGCGAATAGCTAAGCAATTGGAAAAAATGCGGAGATAGCCCCCGAGGGTCGCTTGGGGTTATCTGACTTTGTTTGCGGTGCAAAGGCACACGGATGGGAGCTCACATTGCTTTTGGCGTAGTCGGGGCAGAGGTTGACGAAGACAGTTGACGCGGCTTGGCGCTCGTGGAGTGCGCCGGCACACCCGCTGGGGGTAGCCTTCGATCCTCTGGGTGCTCGAAGGAGGTCCCGGCCGGTCGGACCCGACTGATCAGGCATCGAGGCGGACGGGGGTCGTGTCTGGCCGTCTGAGTGGCGAAGTAGGCGGACGGGCATGCGGACTTCTTTTTCTTTCCTTTTCTTTTGGCCGGCTGTTGGCAGCTGGACGCAAACTTTTTTTTTGGGGGTAGCCGCCCGAAGCGAAGCACGGGAGCCTGAGCACGCGCGCAAAGCCGGCTGGCGGCGAGCCGGCAGCGGGCGACCTGGCCGCGAGCGAGCAGGGACGCCGCAGGGGGCAGCGGGAGCGGCGAACCGGCCAGCCGGCGCGCGGGAACACGGAGCCGGCGCAGGAGGCAGAGCTGGCAGAGCCAGCTAACGGTGCGGGAGGTGGAGCAGGCGGAGCCAGCGCGCGCACGGGGGCCGGCTGGTAGGGCAAGACGGACGCGGCGACCCGGCGGCCGGGCGCAGAAGCGGAGCAGCCGGCGGGCGCGGGAGACGGCCCGGGGAGGCGGCTGCCGCGGCGCACACGCGGGAGGAGCTGTAGCCGGCACAGCAGGCGGAGACGGTGCAGCAGTGCGGGATGAGCCGAACCCGGCGCTGCAGGTAGAGATGGCGCCAGGGAGCCGGCGCGGGGCCGGACGCGGCCGGGCTCGGGGAGGTGGCCGGAGCCGGCCAGCGAGCAGCCGGCGGGCGGGGCGCGAGGGTGGCCGGCTGCGGGCCGGGTTCGCGGAGGAGGCGGAGGGAGCAGACGGCGAGCCGGCGCACGCCGCGAGCCGGACGCGCCTACAGGCGGAGCAAACGGGGCCGGCTGGCGGGACTCGGCCGCGGAGCTGCTCGGACGGAGCGGCACCGGGGATGCAGCGGGGGCACGGAGCTACAGTCAGCACAGCGGACATGCAAGAGGCGGGGCGGAGCGCTCGGGCGTGTGGCTTGGCCACGGGGGGGAGGCGCACGTGGGAGGAAAAGGCGACCGTAGGGGGCTGACGCAGTAGCAGCACGGGGCTGAGGAGCCCGCGGTGTTGAGGCAGGGGCCAAGGGCGCCATGGCCGTGAGGGGAAGGTGAGGAGCGCGCACGTTGGCGCCTCAAGGGAGGGCACGTGCTCAAGCTTGAGCAGCACGGCGGCATGGCCAGCTGCACGATAGCAGCCGTAGCTAGGGGTGGTGGTGTGTGCATGAGGAAATAGCGGCACGGAGCGAAGCAGCGCAGCGGCACGGACGCACGGCCGCGGACGGGGCAACCGGCGTATGATACGTCTCCAACGTATCTATAATTTTTGATTGTTCCATGCTGTTATATTGTCATTTTTGGATGTTTTACAATCATTTTATATCAACTTTATATCATTTTTTGGGACTAACCTATTGACATAGTGCCCAGTGCCAGTTGCTGTTTTCTGCTTGTTTTTTACTTCGCAGGAAATCAATACCAAACGGAGTCCAAATGCAGCGAAACTTTTTGGAGATTTTTTTGGACTAGAAGACATCTAGTGGGCCAAAGAAGTACCGAAGAGGGGGCCCGAGGTGAGCACAAGACACCAGGGCGCGTCTGGGCCCCCAGGCGCGCCCTGGTGGGTTGTGCCCATCTCGGAGACCTCCCGCACCGCCTCTTTGCTCTATAAATACCCCAATATTCCAGAAACCCTAAGGGAGTCGATGAAAATCAATTCCAGCGGCTGCAAGTTCCAGAAACACCAGATCCAATCTAGACACCATCACGGAGGGGTTCATCATCCTCATTGGTGCCTCTCCGATGATGCGTGAGTAGTTCATTGTAGACCTACGGGTCCATAGTTAGTAGTTAGATGGCTTTCTCTCTCGTTTAATTCTCAATACAATGGTCTCTTGGAGATCTATTTGATGTAACACTTTTTGCGGTGTGTTTGTTGGGATCCGATGAACTTTGAGTTTATGATCAGATCTATGTTTTCATCCATGAAAGTTATTTGAGTCTTCTTTAATATATTTGCCTTCGCGATCTATTTTTATTTGCTTTTATTTTCAGATCTATTAATCCAAAAATGCAAAAATACCTTGCTTCAATTTTTACTTATTTATATTATCTCGCGTTCCCGCAAGATCAATTTATCCAATCTACTACAATTTTATCTATCTTTTTACCCGTGAGGGATTGACAACCCCTCTCTTACACCGGGTTGCAAGTATTTGTTCTCTGTGTGCAGGAGCTGTTTACGTGGTGTTGCGTGGTTCTCCTATTGGTTCGATAACCTTGGTCTCATCACTGAGGGAAATACCTACCGTTGCTGTGCTGCATCATCCCTTCCTCTTTGGGGAAATACCGACGTCGTTCAAGCAAACATCAAAAGGAATTTCTGTCGCCGTTGCCGGGGAGACATCATTAACATCAACCATGTTCCTAATCACAAATCTCATCTCCTTGCAATTTACATTATTTGCCATTTGCCTCTCATTTTCATCTCCCCCACTTCACAAAAATTTGCCATTTTATTCGCCCTCTTTTTCGTTCGCCTTTTTCTCGTCAGATCTCTTGTTTGCTATCTCTACTTGTGTTACCATGTGCCTTCTATTCGCTTGCATCTTTGCTCGCTAATAATCTACTGATATGGATCCTCATCCACTAGCTAATCTTTTCAAAAGATCCAATTACGATGAACCAATTGCTGGTGAATTGAGTTCACTAGATTACCTTTATGAAGTTTTGCTTGAGATCTATGAATCTGAAAATTCTGATGAAGTGTTAAACGAAGAAATTTATAAAGTGATTCATGATAGCTCCTTGAATGAAAAGCATGATTGCAATGATGTTATTATAAATTCTATTAATGTCAATTGTGTTAATTATATGCAAAACCCCAAGCTTGGGGATGCTAATTTTGATATGTCCACTACTTATTGTAATGATCATGATTGGGGTGATTCTTCTTATGATCTTGAAAATTTATTTAAGCCTCATGATGAATATGATATTGATAATAATGTTTGAAATTATATTGAAAGTGGGTTTGGAAGAGTGTCAACTTTAAGTAAAAATAATCTCACATATTTGGAGAGTGTTCAATCTTATGAAATTTTTGATAAAAGTGGGCTTGGAGAGGTCATGACTTTATTTGATGATAATCCTACTATTTTGGAAGAGTGTCAACTTTGCATGCATGTGGATCATGAAGAGAATATTTTATTTGATAGTTATATTGTTGAATTTGATTATGATCCTACATGTAATTATTATGAGAGAGGAAAATATGGTTGTAGAAATTTTCATGTTACTAAATTACCTCTCGTTATGTTGCGATCGTCAATGTTTTATTCTTCTTCTTTGCATATGTTAGATGTTTCTTGTCTTGATAATTTGTTTGCTTATAAAATTCCTATGCATAGGAAGTATGTTAGACTTAAATATGTTTGTCATATGTTTCATGATGCTCTCTTTGTGTTTCAATTCTTATCTTGCGTGTGAGCATCGTTGAAATCTTATGCCTAGCTAGGGGCATAAAATGATAGCGCTCGTTGGGAGGCAACCCAACTTGTATCTTTTTGCTTTTTGGTTTTATTGCTGTTTTCAATAAAATACCCAATTATGCCTCTGATTAGATGTGTTTTTGTTGTTTAAATTAGTGTTTGTGCCAAGCAAAGCGTTCGGGATGATTTGGGTGATAGTTGATTTGATCTTGCTGAAAAACAGAAACTTTTGCACTCAGGAAAACAATTCTTATTTTTAACAAAAGAGTGATCTTGATTTGATTCTTTTTTGCAGAAGATTAATAAACAAATTTCTCATGTTTTCCTAATTTTTCAGAATTTTTGGAGTTACATAATTATTCGAAGTTTTCAGATTGCTACAGACTGTTCTGTTTTTGACAGATTCTGTTTTCTTTGCATTGTGTGCTTGTTTTGATGATTCTATGGTTTTCTTTGAAGAGTTTTTGCCATAGAAAAGTTGGAATACAGTAGATATAATGCAAAAATAAAATATGAATGGGTTTGCAACAGCACTTATAGTAGTGATTTGCTTTCTTATACTAACGGATCTCACGAAGGTTTTGTTGAGTTTTGTGTGATTGAAGTTTTCAAGTTTTGGGTGAGATCACGATGATTGAAGGAATAAGGATTAGCAAAAGGCTAAGCTTGGGGATGCCCGAGGCACCCCAAGGTAATATTCAAGAAGTATCAAGCAACTTAGCTTGGGGATGTCCCCGAGTGGCATCCCCTCTATCTTCTAACGACCATCGGTATTTTACTTGGAGCTATATTTTTATTCGTCACATATTATGAATTTTGCTTGGAGCGTCTTGTATGATATGAGTCTTTGCTTGTTTTGCTTTTTATTTTAAGTCTTGAATCCTTGCTGGACACACCTTTTTGGGAGAGGCAAAAATTATGCTATGCTTGCTCCTATGCTTCACTTAAATTTTTATGAGCTATGGAATTGCTCTAGTGCTTCACTTATATCTTTTTGAGCACGGTGTGCTTTGTTATTTTTGAAGAAATGCTCTGATGCTTCACTTAGATTTATTTGAGATTTAGTAAATTTTTTTAGAAATTCTCTCTTGCTTCACTTAGATTATTTTGAGAGAAAGAAATATTATGCTCATGTTCTTCACTTATATGTGCTTGAGCTTATTAAAAGCAACATATGAAACTAGTCCCAAAGTGATAGATATCCAAGAAGGATATAATAAAAACTTTCATGAAGATCATTGGACAAAATAAACTTGATTCTTAGTAATAGTTTTGAGATATGATGATAGTGATATGTGAGTCATGTTGATGAGTAATTATGCTTTAGTAAGAATATTGGTGTTAAGGTTTGTGATTCCCTATGCAAGCACGAAAGTCAATAGTTATGCAATGAAATTATATCCTACTTGTGGTGCATTATTCGGTGTTAATTATGCTTAATGCTTGCTTACGAGATTTTTTTGTTTCTTGGTTGGACGCTTCTCAATCTTTTTGCTAGCCTTCATTTGCACTAAGTATGATCACTTCTTGTGCATCCAAAACCCTTTAAACCAGTTTTTCCATATGAGTCCACTATACCTACCTATATGCGGTATTTCCGTGCTGTTCTAAGCAAATTTGTATGTGCCATCTCTAATTTTCAAAATAAATTTCTCTTTTGTGTGCTGATACCGCTCGCGAGGCGGTGAGGGGTGGCCGATATTTTTCCATGCTAGATGTGTTATTCTCACGATGAGTGTTTATTCACTTGTCATTGCACGAGAGTACGGCAAAGGTATTAGGGATGCCCAGTCCTGAAATGAAAAATGAATTTACTTTATGTTGTCAAATAATAAATTCCTTGGAAAGTGTTGGTATGGAGGGCACCCGTGGATACGGTTAGCCATGGAAAGTGAAAGTATGGTGGAAAAAGGAATAACCTTTAATTTCTGTTTGGGAACCGCCTATGATATATCTAGCATGGAAAGTATTGGAAACTCTAAGTCGTTTTCGTTGGTGGGAAAAGTATGCCTCTCAAAATTTTTTTATCTCTCAATTTAAGCTTTGAGCTCTGGCACCTCTACAAATCCCTACTTCCCTCCGCGAAGGGCCTTTCTTTTACTTTATGCAATTTTTATTTTTACTTGAGTCTCCATCTTTTCTTATAAAGCACCAACTAAGGGGCACTATGATCGTACTTGAGCATTTGGTGTAGCTAATATTCGAGTGTGTTTCAAGAATGGATCAATGATTGAGCATAATGGGCTAGGGATAACTTGCTTTAGTGTTGATATTTTGAAAGACATGGTTGTTTGTTGATATGATTGAGTATTAAAGTCCTCATGTCAAAACTAGACTATTGCTTTGAACCATATAAAAGTCCAAATGTCCATGCTACAAAGAAAAGAATATGTGATGAACATGTTAGGCAGCATTCCACATCAAAAATTTTGTTTTTATCATTTACCTACTCGAGGACGAGCAGGAATTAAGCTTGGGGATGCTGATACGTCTCCAACGTATCTATAATTTTTGATTGTTCCATGCTGTTATATTATCATTTTTGTATGTTTTACAATCATTTTATATCAACTTTATATCATTTTTTGGGACTAACCTATTGACATAGTGCCCAGTGCCAGTTGCTGTTTTTTGCTTGTTTTTTACTTCGCAGGAAATCAATAGCAAAAGGAGTCCAAACGCAGCGAAACTTTTTGGAGATTTTTTTCGGACCAGAAGACATCCAGTGGGCCAAAGAAGTACCGAAGAGGGGGCCCGAGGTGAGCACAAGACACGAGGGCGCGCCTGGGCCCCCAGGCGCGCCCTGGTGGGTTGTGCCCATCTCGGAGACCTCCCGCACCACCTATTTGCTCTATAAATACCCCAATATTCCAGAAACCCTAGGGGAGTCGACGAAAATCAATTCCAGCCACCGCAAGTTCCAGAAACACCAGATCCAATCTAGACACCATCACGGAGGGGTTCATCATCCTCATTGGTGCCTCTACGATGATGCGTGAGTAGTTCATTGTAGACCTACGGGTCCGTAGTTAGTAGCTAGATGGCTTTCTCTCTCTCATTTGATTCTCAATAAAATGGTCTCTTGGAGTTCTATTTGTTGTAACTCTTTTTGCGGTGTGTTTGTTGGGATCCGATGCACTTTGAGTTTATGATCAGATCTATGTTTTTATCCATGAAAGTTATTTGAGTCTTTTGATCTCTTATATGCATGATTACTTATAGCCTCGTATTTCTTCTCCGATATTTGGGTTTTTTTTGGCCAACTTGATCTATTTATCTTGCAATGGGAAGAGGTGCTTTGTGATGGGTTCGATCTTACGGTGCTTGATCCCAGTGACAGAAGGGAAACTACACGTATGTATCGTTGCTATTAAGGATAACAAGATGGGGTCTATTTCTACATAAATAGATCTTGTCTACATCATGCCATCGTTCTTATTGCATTACTCCGTTTTTCCATGAACTTAATACACTAGATGCATGCCGGATAGCGGTCGATGTATGGAGTAATAGTAGTAGATGCAGGCAGGAGTCGGTCTACTAATCTTGGACATGATGCCTATATAATGATCATTGCCTGGATATCGTCATGATTATTTGAAGTTCTATCAATTGCCCAACAGTAATTTGTTTACCCACCGTTTGCTATTTTTCTCAAGAGAAGCCACTAGTGAAACCTACGGCCCCCGGGTCTCTTCTTTAATATATTTGCCTTCGCGATCTATTTTTATTTGCTTTTATTTTCAGATCTATTAATCCAAAAATACAAAAATACCTTGCTGCAATTTTTACTTATTTATTTTACCTCGCGTCCAAGATTAGTTTATTTTCAGATCTATTTATTTTATCTCCCGCGAGATCTATTTATCCAATCTACTACAATTTTATCTATCTTTTTACCCGTGAGGGATTGACAACCCCTCTCTTAAGTCGGGTTGCAAGTATTTGTTCTTTGTGTGCAGGAGTTGTTTACGTGGTGTTGCGTGGTTCTGCTACTGGTTCGATAACCTTGGTCTCATCACTGAGGGAAATACCTACCGTTGCTGTGCTGCATCATCCCTTCCTCTTTGGGGAAATACCGACGTAGTTCAAGCAAACATCAGCGTACGGGCAATGTCTGACTTGCATCTGGCTAATAGGAGTATATGGGTAGTATCTAGATTGTATCTGGCTACCTTGCATGCAATGTACGCGTGCGGATGGAGCAACGCGGAGCCGCGACGGACGGCCGTCATCGCAGCGGTGGTGACGAAGAGGGCAAGGCCGACGACGAGGGCGCGCCATCTCGCGCGGCCGTCCCGGGGCCGTGTCGATGTCGAGCACCCGAGCACTACCGGAGAGACGGCGCGACGCCGCGGTGATGATGAGGATGGTCTCGCCCGAACCACAGTTCCAGCAGCATCATGCCCCACGGTGGGCGCCAACTGTCGTGGTATTTTCGCGGGAGTGGCCAAGGGGCACCGCGTCACGGCAGATGCCACGGGGTGGCTTATCATGGGTGGAGCAAGACTACAGTGGAATATCCGGGGACGAGATTGGGCAAACAGGACGCGGTGGTTTACACAGGTTCGGGGCTCTCCGGAGAGATAATACCCCTACTCCTGCATGTCTGTATATATGTGGAGTATACATCTGGCAATACAAAGCGCTCCTAGAGCTATATCTGAGGTCAGTGCCGTGGGCATCTGGCCTTGTATATGTGAATGAGTGTGAGAATGAGAGATGGCCATGAGTGGCCGTGGGCACTTGGGCATGTATGCCCGTGGGCGTGGATGGATGGATGCCTTGTGGCTTTTATAGTGGGAATGGGGTGTGAGTGGCTTGAGATGTAAGCTATAGTGAGTAGCTTACATCTCAAGCCATGGGTAGCTTGAGAGATAGGCTATGTTTGCCCCTTGAGTCATTTTATAAATCAATGCCCAGGGGACAAGGTACACTGTGGATGATGTCGTGGTACGGCCGTCTTGTCCATGTCATGTCGATGCTGCGGTTGACTCCGCGCAGCAGGCCGGCTGGAGCAGCCGGACGGGGAGCAGGTTGGAGCAACCGGGTGGCGAGCCGGCTGGGGCAGCCGGACAGGGAGCTGTCTAGAGCGGCCGGGTGGCGAGCCGGCCGGAGCAGCCGGACTAAGGGGCTTCGGCCGCCCCGATGTTTTGAAGCGTCGTTTCGCCGTCTTGGGCCTACCCGGGGGTCACCCCCCCGACAAATTCATCGCTAACAAGTAGTACTTCTGTACTTGGCTTTTTATCTTAAGAAAAACATTCATATCTAAACTTAATTTTTCTGATTAGGAGAAAGCACAAAAACCCATCAAACAAATGCCCCCTCACCAAACAAAGCTGGAGCACGGAGGAAATCAAACATAATTTGGAGAAAGTTTTCTCCAGTTAGAGGGAAGATTTTGGGTCTGAAGAGTCGAAGCCGGAGCCGTGGTTCGGGGCAGATTTTGGGTCCTCGCCGATGAGGAGGACGAGGATGCTGACGATCAAGTTACGGATGGGTGCAAGATGGCGTCGCCGCTAGTGGCGCAGCCGACGACGTCGTTGTCGGCCTCCGTCGGGCTGTTAGATAGCGGAGAGCGGGCGGCAGTGCGCAAGAGCATCGACCCCAGCAGGACACCGCCGCCGCGAGTTAAGCCATGGATCGGTCTGATCCCGAAGGTAAGTCAGCAGCCGGTGACCCTGTTGGATTTTTTTGTCGGAGTCTTGGATGTTCGTCAAGCGGAGGAAGAAGGGGAAGAAGGGCCGAGCGGCGTTGCGGTCACCGCCGCCAGTGCCTGTCGGTGATGGGGGGATTCAGGCGGCTAGGAGAGCTCGTTTGAAAATGTTACTGGGCCAGGAAGGGCCGACAGTAACTATAGTGGTGTTGGGCTCGGAAAATACTGGGTATATGGCCCAGCTAGAGGCCCAAGCCGCTGCCCCTGTTTCAGGTCGATCGTCGTCGTTGCATGAAGGGGTCTTGGATCACGAGCCGCTGCATGCATGTTCGTGAATTAGGGTTTCACATCTTGCGCGACCAGGCTTCCCCAAGCTCGCTGCTGGTCGGGCTGCTCGGATCCGGCCGATGGTCTTGCGCAGCTTGGCATTCATGGCGGGGCGGTCCGCCTCCTCCCAAGCAGGGGCCGTCGCAGTCCAGGGGCGTGCCGCCGCCAGGGATGGCTGCTGACATGCCTCCGCCTGCTCATGGTGCAGGTGCTCCACCGCAAGCCCCATGGCGTTGGGTCGGGTCACGCGACCGCTGCGAGAGATACCCGGGCGCCGTTTGGTGCGGTGGTGCAGGGAGCTGGACGGGGCCTTGATTTTGGCCATGGCCAAGCGGGTCAGTTCGCCGCCGGGGATCGGGAACCTCCCCGGGGCAAATGGGGTGATGATGGCTTTGATGCGTACGGTGAGGGGCAGCACCGCGGGTCTTCATCCATGGGAGGAGGCCGTGGATATGCTTGGCAAGGCGATGGCGGGTTTGGGCGCGGCTTTCATGGTCCTCCAGGCACCTTCGTGGAGGGTCCGTCGGGGCCGTATCATCATCGGGGCGCATTCCGCCCGCACCGCGAAGGCAGGGGGGTGGCAGGAGGCCACCGCCTCCTCGACCTCCTCCGCCACCGGCAGCGGCACCCAAGCCTACAGGGGCATCGGAGGACAACGCCGCAGTTACAACGTCTTCCGCGTCGGATGTGGCCACTGGCAACGCTCATACCGACGAGCAGGTTGAGGGGATTGTGCTCATTCCTGGGGTGAAGGCTCGGGACTCTAGAGGTGACAAGGCACCAAACAAAGCTAAAGGTGAGAGGGCCTCCAAGTGGGCTAGGAAGAAGGAGAAGCTTAATTGTTATCGGTTTGGTGAACCAGGGCATTTTGTCGCAGACTGTACGGCGAAGCTGTGTGACTTATGCCTCAAACTAGTGCACGTATCGGGAGAATGCCCGCTGTTGCTCGAGCCGAAACCGGGGGTCACCATATACGGAGTGTGTTGTTCCAAACTTATGTTTTTCGAGTCACCTGGTGCTACTGCAATCCCGGCCATGCCGTAGAGTTCGACTACGGGGTGGTCAAAGTGACAAAGGGCTTGTTGTCTGAGGTGCAGATTGTACAACGGCTAAGCGAGCTTGCTCTGGGGAGTTTTCAGTGGTAACTTATCAGGCTAGAAGATCAAATTTATAAGGTTGATTTTCCATCGAGGAAATATTTGAAGAGGATCCTTAAGTTTGTTATGTGCCGGGTGCCCGGTACTGACTGTATCCTAGAGTTTGATGCTTGGAAGTAAACAGAACCAAAGGGTATGCCACTACCTCAGATTTGGGTTCACATTTCGGGGGCATCGCCTAAGCCTCTTAATAACTTTCGGGTCACGTAGAGTCTTGGGTCTCTCATCGGCAAGACTGAACATGTGGATATGCCTTTTACTCGCGCTCACGGTGTTGCGAGGTTACTCGTTAGCGTAGTGGACATTGAGTTCATCCCGGATGTCGTTAGATGGATGTGTGCGGGTATGATATATAATTTGGACATCGAGTTGGAGGAATTTGTCATGTTCCAGGAGCTGAACGGAGGGGGCGACGTGGATATGACTGATAAGGATGATGGCACAGGAAGCAAAGAGAAGGGAGATGATCGCAGTTCATGGGACAATTCTCACAGGTCAGGTGGAAACCCCATACCGTCAGCAGTGCCAGAGACGGGGGCGACACGACTAGCTTCTACTCCCATGAACACACTGAGGTTTGGTTCGTTTGGGTCTTCATCAGCGCCTCCTCGCCTCTGGGGTGACCGAGTCAAGAGGGATGATCCTTCAGAGCACATGTTGCCACCTCTTGTGATGGCAGCATCTTCTAGGGATGTTCGGCCGACGGCGGTGTTGGGTGGGCCGGGCTCTAGTCCGAGACAGGAGGTCTGCAGACAGAGTCCCACCTCGCCCTCTTCACGGGCAAAACTCTTGTCGGTGGGGGTGGGGGAGGGAGATGCTGGGCAGGAGGCCCAGGGTCCTCTTTCCCCACTTCGGGACTCCTCGTCAGAGCTTGTATCCCAGCTACCGGTCGGATCTTCCCGGCGCCCTGCTACGGTAGCGAGGAGGGAGAGTCGTGGGCAGGAGGCCCGTGATTCACCTTCTCATGTGCGCCGTCTGGAGCCTAGGCTGGCGCCGTCTTCACCGACACCGGAGACCACATGCATGGTAGCACCGGCGGAGAGGATGTTGGGTGGGGCCGCAGGCGGCGTCCTATCAGCCTCGCCTCCCACGTCAGTACTTGTCAGGACGGACGGGTGCTTGGCGAAGAACCAGTCTTCGCGGGATTGGACTACTGACGAGGTGATCGCTTTCGGTGGCATCCAGGACCTAGTGTCGGCTGGCAGGCATGTCAGTAACCGGATCCAGGACCAACCAGATGCTGACGGCCTGCAGCTAGGGCGTGCTATGGGAGCAGCCAAGCTTCAGGATGTCGAGGCTACTACAGGTATGACGATTAATAAGCAGTGTTCCATTATGCATTTTTCTGAGCATGAGATTATTAGTAAGGCAAACGACTTAGGAGTATCTCTAGGGTCTAACGGGAAGGAGATTGCTAAATCGGTCAATGATATTCTAGACTTAGAGACTGAGAGAGCATCTGAGTTGATCCATAATATCATGACTGTTAGGCATATGACTGACGCTGATATTAACAATTAGGGGATATCTGCGCTAGAGAATTTTTGTGAAGAACTAATGCCTACTTCGGATGCCGAAGTTGAGGTAGAGGGGACCGAGTCTGAGGAACATGTCGATCCTACTACGCTAGTGTGTGATGCACATGCGGCCACTAGTCATGTGGATGAGGGGATGGTAGCGGATAAACCCAAGCGTTCCTGGAAGAGGAAGGTTTACCAACGTCGGCTGTTCGTAGAAGTGTGAAAGTCAAGCTCAAGAAAAAATTTCATGATGACCATTGAAAAGGGTTTTTTGGAATAGCATAGGTCTAGTAGACTTGGCTACGAAAAGGTTCCTGGCTGAAGCATCGATTGATCGTAAACTCGATTTTATTGCACTTCTTGAAACAGGTAGAGATAACTTCACCTCGCAGTTCCTCGGAACTTTGTCTGGTGGAATTGATTTTGACTGGCACTATTTGCCTCCTAGAGGATGATCCGGTGGGATTCTTTTGGGGGTTAAGTGCGAAACACTAGAGGTGTTAAACGTAGTTAGAAGGGATTATGCAGTTAAGTTTTGGGTGAGGTCAAAATTGGATGGATTTCGATGGGCTCTAGTGGCTGTGTATGGCGCAGCCCAACCCGAATTTAAACCTGAGTTCTTGGCTGATCTGGTTAGGATCTGCGGGGATGAAAGGTTGCCAATATTAGTTGGAGGGGATTTCAATATCATTAGGAGGAAAGAAGATAAGAATAATAATAATTTTGATGGACGGTGGTCCTTTATGTTCAATACGATCATTGAGAGTCTTAATCTGAGAGATTGAACTAACGGGTAGACAGTTCACTTGGGTGAACACACTACCTAATCCAACATATGAGAAGTTGGACAGAGTGCTTGCAAGTGTGGAATGGGAACAGAAATGCCCACTTGTATCGGTGCACGCTCTGCAGAGGGCAATCTCAGACCATACACCCTTGTTGGTGGACGCGGGCGAAGCAACGCATATGGGCAATAAAAATATTTTCTCTTTCGAACTAAGCTGGTTCGAAAAAGAAAATTTCTTAGAGATTGTTGCAAGAGAATGGGCTAAGCCTGTTACTGGTCGATCCAGCATTGAACGCTGGCAAAACAAAATTAGACATATGCGACAATTTTTGAGGGGTTGGGCCAGAAACGAAAGCGGGATATATAAACAAGAAAAAGAAAGGCTTATCCATTTGATTGAAGCATTGGACTTGAGAGCAGAAACAAACCTGCTTGATGCGACAGAGCATGCCGCAAAGTGCAAAGCCAAGCTGAAACTGTGCGCTCTTCTTAGAGAAGAAGAAATGAAATGGGCCTTGCGCTCTAAGGTTCTTAAAGTTGTCCAAGGGGATGATAATACTCAATTTTTAATATGATTGCAAATGGCAAACATAGGAAAAAGAAAATCATACAGCTCGAGCAAGATGAAGGAACGATGGTGGGACATGAGAATCTCAAGTTATATATTTCCAATTATTACAAACAACTCTTTGGGCCTCCGGCAGAAAATGCTGTGTCCCTGGATGAGCTTGTAGTTGGGGACATACCTCAGCTTCAGTTAGATGAAAATGAGATTTTGTCTGCACCTTTTACTGAGAAAGAGGTTTTTGATGCAATTTCTCAGATGAAGCCGAATAAAGCACCGTACCAGATGGGTTTCCGGCGGAATTCTATAAGAAATGTTGGCATATTGTGAAGAATGACCCTATGTCTATGTTTCATGACTTTTTTAATGGCCATCTGCAACTATTCCATCTTAACTTTGGTACGATAACGTTGTTGCCAAAGAAGGAGTAGCAATTCGAATAGACAAATTTAGGACAATATGTCTTTTGAATGTGAGTTTCAAAATATTCACGAAAGTAGCCACAAATAGATTGACACGGATTGCCCATTCGATGGTGCAACCGAGTCAGACTGCTTTCATGCCCGGAAGACATATCCTAGAAGGGGCTGCTGTCTTACATGAAACTTTACATGAAATCCATTCAAAGAAACTAGATGGGGTGATCTTCAAGGTGGATTTTGAGAAGGCATATGATAAGGTCAAGTGGCCATTCCTACAACAGGCCATGCACATGAAGGGTTTTAATGGGGCATGGAGGAATCAAGTGGATTCCTTTGTCCAAAAAGGTAGTCTCGGGATTAAGGTGAATGATGACATCGGTCATTACTTCCGGACGCATAAGGGCCTAAGACAAGGAGACCCGATGTCTCCTATCCTATTCAACATTGTGGCAGACATGTTGACCATGATTATAGGTCGGGCCAAGGAGAAAAGCCAAGTAGGTGGTCTTGTACCCCATTTGGTGGATGGGGGAGTTTCTATCCTACAATATGCCTATGACACTATTATATTCATGGAGCATGACCTTGCAAAAGCTAGGAATATGAAACTAGTGTTGTGCCTCTTTGAACAATTGTCGGGACTTAAAATTAACTTTTACAAGAGTGAATTGTTTTTCTTTGGTAGGGCCAAAGAGGAACAAGAAACTTATCGATAATTATTCGGCTGTGAACTGGGATCCTTACCATTCAGCTATCTGGGTATTCCAATTCACCATCGGAAATTAACTAATAAAGAATGGTAATGCATCAAAGATCGATTTGAAAAAAACTAGGCTGCTGGAAGGGTAAGCTTATGTCTTATGGAGGTCGGCTGGTGCTGATCAATTCAGTACTTACTAGTATGCCGATGTTCCCTCTATCTTTCTTTGAGGTACCTAAAGGGGTATGGAAGAGACTAGACTTCTATCGATCTTGTTTTTTCTGGCAGTCAGATGAGCTTAAGGCAAAATATCGCCTGGCAAGATGGGCTATTATTTGTCGACCCAAAGACTAGGGGGGTCTTAGGATTGACAACCTCGAGATTAAAAATAAATGCCTGCTAAGCAAATGGCTATATAGGTTATCCGTAGAATCGGATGGCATGTGGGCACAAATTTTAAGGAACAAATACTTACACTCTAAAACTCTGGCTCAGGTTACCGTAAGACCTAATGATTTGCTGTTTTGGAAGGGGCTCATGAGAACAAAAGAGACCTTTTTTCATAGGGTGAAATTTGTTGTTGGGGACGGAACGACAACAAGGTTTTGGGAGGATACATGGGTAGGAGAGACACCTCTAGCCCTTCAGTATCCCTCTTTGTATAATATTGTGCAACGTAAGGAGGATTACGTGGCAATAGTATTACAGACAGTGCCCTTGAATATCCAGTTCAGGAGGTCTTTAGTAGCGGAACGATGGAATTCCTGGCTACACTTGGTGCGGAGGTTGATGGATGTTCAACTCTCAGACCAACTAGACTCCTTTCACTGGAAGTTAACGGGCAATGGAGTGTTTTCGGTTAAATCTATGTACTTGGATCTCATTAATTTTGGCCCAATCCCAAGATCGATACATATTTGGAAAGTAAAGGTTCCCTTGCGAATCAAAATTTTCATGTGGTTTTTCCACAAGCGGGTGATCCTTACCAAAGATAATTTACTAAAGCTATGATGGGTAGGTAGTGCACGAGGTTGTTTTTGTGATCAAGACGAAACAATACAACACCTCTTTATAGATTGCCCTCTCGCGAAGTTACTTTGGCGAACCATTCATATAGCCTTTAACATTACCTCTCCAGCTAGCATAGATGCGTTGTTTGGGACATGGCTAACTGGAGTGCAACCTGCTATTGCGTCACGTATTCGGATTGGAATATGCGCACTACTTTGGGCTATATGGAACTGCAGGAACGATATGATTTTTAACAGACAAAATATTTTAAATTTATTGTAGGTTATTTTCAGAGCTATGGCATGGATCCGTATGTGGTTGTTACTCACTCATATGGACTCCGGGGAGCATTTGGCTACTGGGTGCAACCAATGGGAGATGGTAGCACGGTCTATCTTCAACCGGTTTGGATGGCGGTCGAATAATAGGATAGGTCTTTAGCCACTATGTCCTATTGTCTAGCCGGTTGTGACTATGATTTACTTTGTTAGCTTTTATTTATCTTTGCTCCTTTTGCGAGCTATACTTGGATACCAGACCTTATTTTTTGCTGCAACTACTTTAATAAGATGGCCGCATGCATTTTTCGGATGTAGAGGCCGGGGGCAATCCTCCTTTAAAAAAAATTACAGGTCAACACTTGATTCCTTAAAAAAAAACACTTGATTCCTGCCTGGAATCAAAACAACGGGACGAGCTCTGTATTCTATACCGGCCAGAAACGAGAAGAAACGCTAATCCAAACATGGACTTATTTGTTGTACACAGACACAGTGCTAGGATGGCTCGCCAGAGGCCAACCAAGTCTAACCGTTGTAAGGGTGACGTCAAGACATCCAAGTATCATGCCAGCAGCGAACCCGGAGGTTCGTCAAGTAGCAGATGCTACAAGGATCGATCAGCTCCTCCACGGTATAGTATAACCCGTATCGGAGACATCAGGCATCACACTAGCCACAACCGAGCCGGTTGATCATACTGAAGCCTTTGATGGTCCGAACTGGCACAAAGCTATGGATGAAGAGTATCAAGCATTGATCAAGAATCAAACGTGGCAATTAGTACCCCCATTGCCTGGACGTAATCTCATTGATTGCAAGTGGGTGTTTAAGCTGAAGAGGAAGGCTGATGGGTTAATAGAGAGGTACAAGCTCACTTGGTCGCCAGGATTTAAGCCGAGATACGGCATCGACTACGAGGATACGTTCAGTCCGGTGGTAAAATCTACAACTATTCATCTCATCTTGTCACTTGCCATCTCGAGGGGGTGGAGTCAATCAATTGGACGTCCAGAATGCGTTTCTTCATGGCATTCTTGAGGAGGATGTTTATATGCGACAACCACCTAGGTATATCAATCCGCAGCTTCTGCAAAATGTTTGTAAACTTGATAAATCCCTATATGGCTTAAAGTAGTCTCTGAGGGCATGGTATTCAAGGCTCAGCACCAAGCTTCGGGAGGTGGAGTTTGTACCATCCAAAGCAGACACCTCTCACTTCATCTACATCAAAGGGGGAGCACACATCTACATGCTAATTTGTTTCACTGCGGTAGAAATTTAGGAATCACTAGCATTTGACTGGTACGGTTTGTAGATCTTCCTCGTACTTGATCTCTTCGACCTAGGGTTCATGTGTACTTATCCGAAAGATTAGATAGTCTTTAATCAACCTTGAACGTTCTATGGCTTGTTTAAAATCTATCGAAGATATCTTCTCTAAGACTACCGTGAATTCCTATGTTTCTTCCGAAAACATTCATTTTCGTTCAAAATACGTTCTGTGCATGTTTATGACCCTACCCCATTTTCCCTCGTATATATTCTTCTCACAGGTTGGTCATGGCACAAAGTTTGGAAGAGTATTCATATTCTGAAGGAGAATTGCCTCAGTATCCACCAAGGTCTGATCGAATGAGATTGACAGGAGGAGGAAAATCTTCAAAGCCACCCAAAGCACCGATAAAGAAACAAGAGTCTGAATCCAAAGAAGATGATGAGGAGATTCCCTCTTCTCACAGTCAGCCCGAACATGAATTGGTCACGGACGCCCTAACCATGGTCTCAGATGGTAATCCTAAAAAGGGTGGTCGTCTCAGATAAAAGAATACCACAGCTGAAATGTCTGATCCAGATGGTTACAAAACTCCACCTGGGGTTGAATCAACGACTGAACGCAACAATAGGGTTCAAAGGATTCGCCGCCACTGGGCAAGTAAATGGTACAATTATGAAAATGTTCGCGAGAAGTATCAGATTCGGTTTGCTTTCACACCATCGTGGAATGACTGCATTGCTGAAAACTGCATTGGCCCAGATGATGAAAAAGTCAGACCACCATACCCTTGAAATGTACATCCCGAATCCCTCAAAACAATCACTGATTTTCCCGAGGAAGCTGCTAAGAGGGCGAAGGCCAAAGCCAAGCGTGATGCCAGGGAAGCGAAGAAAAATCAAGTTGAAGCGAAAAACGTCGCGCTGACTCAGCAAGACGTCCAGAAGAAGAAGGATCGTGCTTCTGCCTCCAAGGGAAGCAAGTCCAGGAAATCTGTTTCCCCTCATGGTTCCCAAAAGAAAACCGTTGTCAGGAAATCAAAGAAGGCCATTTCTAGCTCATCTGATGAGTCATCCAGCGAAGATGCTCCTGATGATATTCGAATGTATGATCAACGTGCCATTCTCAACAAGCCATCCAAGCGCCCCTCACCAGTGAAAGTTTTGCCCTCTCCAAGGAGATCACCAAGGCATGCATCCATTGTCCTCACTGAGAAACCTCCGGGTTCTACAGCTCTGAGATCTCTGACTAACACTGCTGCAAAGAGAAAGCTACAATCTGAAGGAAAAGCTGATGCATCTGCTAAGAAGGCTAGGCCCAGTGTTCCTGCTTCCACAGAGGAACATAAGTTTGATTTCAATCTCTTGATCGATGTGATTGACAGTGTCGCATATGATGAAAAATCTGATGATATAAGCAGTCTGGGATTACCTGAAGATGTTACCAAAATGGTAACGAAGCAATTCATTGAGCTAAGAAAAATCTCCAAGAAGCCGAATCAAGCTATCAAAGACAAGCAAGTCGTCGATCAAATGAGGAGAGAGGCCAACTCTGATTTCGACAGAAATAATCTGAACAAAGAAATTTTTGAACTCACCAAAGCTCTTAGTCTCATGCGGAATGAGAAAATTGATTGGCATTCACGACTGCACATGGAGTTATCTTAGTTGTGTGACAGAAGAAATGAGGAGATTGACCGCAAGGCAGATCTTGCTCGAAGAAGGATTAAAGAAGAAAAATGTCAGAAGAAAGCTTCATCGACCTCATGTAGACCGAAGAGGGACTCTTCGGTCTTGCCTAGACTAAAGACGCAGTCTTCGGTTTTCTGTAGGCCGAAGTGGCCTTTTCAGTTTTCTTTGGACCGAAGACTAGGTGGGCTGGGCTGAAGAGCCACTCTTCAGCCTTTACGTGACCGAAGAGGACACTTCATCCTTCATGTGCCCAAAGAGGTCGGGGACAAGGGCAATAAAAGGACTCTCTCTCCAATCTAATTAGCAATATATCTATAATAAAATAATCCAACAACATTGATCTTGGAGAAGAGAGGCGCCTGTAACATCCAGGCTCTAAAACCATGTAAATGCAACTATGCAAACTGCATATACATTCTATGTTGGTTCTATTTACATGAAAGTGTCATCAACTGAGCCAAAAAAAGGACACGGTGAAGTGCAACCTTAGGACTCCTCCAAGATGGTAGCTAGAGCCTGAGTTGGCTCTTAGGTGATCAAATCTCAAAAAATATCTTAGGCAATCAACATGGCCGGAGTAATTAATTACTTTCCTTAATTAAAGAGTCCTTGTACATAAAGGAGTACATTGCTATTAGCTAGAGCTTGCGTTGGATCTTAGGTGATCAACTCTAAAAAAAAATCTACAACATAACACATGTGGTAAGCAATACAAACCATTAAAAAAAACTCTACAAAAAATATGAGATGATCAACATGGCCGGAGTAATTAATTACTTTCTTTAATTAAAGTGCCCTAGTACATAAAGGAGTATTGTTGGGGAACATTGCATGGAAAACAAAATTTTTTCCATGCACATGCAAGATCTATCCATGGAGATGTATAGCTACGAGAGGGGGAGAGCACATACCCGTGTAGATCGCTAAGCGGAAGCGTTTATCAATGCGGTTGATGTAGTCGTACACCTTCACGATCCATCCCGATCAAGTACCGAACGTACGGCACCTCCGCGTTGAGCACACATTCAGCTCGATGACGTCCTCGCCTTCTCGATCCAGCAAGAGAGGCGAAGTAGTAGATGAGTTTCGGCAGCACGACGGCGTGGTGACGGTGGTGGTGAAACTATTTCCGCGGGGCTTCGCCAAGCACACTGGATTTGGGACGGATGACTAACTAGAGGGAGAGGGGGCGCCGGCACACGACTTGGTAAATCGTCGTGTCCCCCAGGTGCTAGCCCTGCTCCTCTATTTATATGTTGAGCCCTGGGGTCATTTCTTGGAGAAAGAGCCACCTAAAAGTCGGTTTGGAACGCAAGGAAGAGTCCTTCTCGGTTTCCAGTACCACATGCCATGCTCCTCGGCGTCTGGCCCAGACACCATGGGCCTTGGCATCTGGCCAGGGCCAGACACCAGGGTCCTTAGCGTCTGGTCCCTGACCTCTGCAAAACTTCCTTTTGCACCGGCATAAAGCCCCGTGGGCCTTACCCCTTGGCCCAACCATATCATCCTATATATCAATCTTTACCTCCGGACCATTCCGGAGCTCCTCTTCATGTTCGTGATCTCATCCGGGACTCCAAACAACATTTAGTCACCAACATACATAACTCATATAATACCATATCATCAACGAACGTTAAGCGTGCGGACCCTACGGGTTCGAGAATGATGTAGACATGACCGAGACGCTTCTCCGATCAATAACCAATAGCGGGACCTGGATGCCCATATTGTTTCCTACATATTCTACGAAGATCTTTATCGGTTGAACCTTTATGACAAATACGTAGTTCCCTTTGTCCGTCGGTATGTTACTTGCCCGAGATTCGATTGTCGGTATCTTCATACCTAGTTCAATCTCGTTACCGGTAAGTCTCTTTACTCGTTTCGTAATACATCATCTTGTAACTAACTCCTTAGTCACTTTGCTTGCAAGCTTCTTGTGATGCTGTATTATCGAGAGGGCCCAGAGATACCTCTCCGTCATACGGAATGACAAATCCCAATCTCGTTTCACGCCAACTAAACAGACACCTTTGGAGATACCTGTAGAGCATCTTTATGATCACCCAGTTATGTTGTGACATTTGATAGCACACAAGGTATTCCTCCGGTATCCGGGATTTGCGTGATCTCATGGTCAAAGGAATATGTATTTGACATTTAAGAAAGCAGTAGCAATAAACTGAACAATCATATGCTAAGCTAACGGATGGGTCTTGTCCATCACATCATTCTCCTAATGATGTGACCCCGTTATCAAATGACAACTCATGTCTATGGTCAGGAAACCATAACCATCTTTTGATCAACGAGCTAGTCTAGTAGAGGGATACTAGGGACTTAGTATTTGCTTATGTATTCACACATGTATTTAAGTTTCCAATCAATACAATTCTAGCATGAATAATAAACCTTTATCATGATTAAGGAAATATAATAATAACCACTTTATTATTGCCTCTAGGGCATATTTCCAACAGTCTCCCACTTGCAGTAGAGTCAATAATCTAGATTACATTGTAATGAATCTAACACCCATGGAGTCTTGGTGCTGATCATGTTTTGCCCGCGGAAGAGGTTTAGTCAACGGGTCTGCCACATTCAGATCCGTATGTACTTTGTAAATTTCTATGTCTCCATCCTTGACCTTTTCACGAATAGAGTTGAAGTGTCTCTTGATGTGTTTTGTTCTCTTGTGAAACCTGGATTCCTTCGCTAAGGCAATTGCTCTAGTGTTGTCACAAAAGATTGTCATTGGACCCGATGCACTGGGTATTACACCCGGATCAGATATGAACTCCTTCATCCAGACTCCTTCATGCACTGCTTCCGAAGCAGCTATGTACTCCTCTTCACATGTAGATCCCGCCACGACGCTTTGCTTAGAACTGCACCAACTGATAGCTCCACCATTCAATATAAATACATATCCGATTTGTGACTTAGAGTCATTCGGATCTGTGTTGAAGCTAGCATCGTCCTAACCCTTTATGATGAGCTCTTCGTCACCTCCAGAAATGAGAAACATATCCTTGGTCCTTTTCAGGTACTTCAGGATATTCCTGACCGCTGTCTAGTGATCCACTCCTGGATTACTTTGGTACCTCCCTACCAAACTTATGGCAAGGCACACATCAGGTCTGGTACATAGCATGGCATACATAATAGAACCTATGGTTGAGGCATAGTGAATGACTTTCATTCTCTCTCTATCTTCTGTCGTGGTCGGGCTTTGAGTCTGACTCAATTTCACACCTTGCAACACAGGCAAGAACCCTTTCTTTGACTGGTCCATTTTGAACTTCTTCAGAACTTTTTCAAGGTATGAGCTTTGTGAAAGTCCTATTAAGCGTCTCGATCTATCCCCATAGATCTTGATGCCCAATATGTAAGCAGCTTCACCGAGGTCTTTCATTGAAAAATTCTTATTCAAATATTCTTTTATGCTATCTAGAAATTCTATATCATTTCCAATCAGCAATATGTCATCCCTTGCATATTATAGTTCATCACAAAGCCGTTGTAGCTTGGTGGCAGTGACTGAAGAACTCTGTCAATAACACTCTTAACTGGAAGATCAATTCCTAGCTGAGTCAAGTGGTTATGATACCCAGACATTTTGAGTATGTGTTCACTGACAGAACTGTTCTCATCCATCTTACAGCTATAGAACTTGTTGGAGACTTCATATCTCTCAACCAGGGCATTAGCTTGATATATCAACTTCAGCTCTTGGAACATCTCATATGCTCCATGGAGTTCAAAATGTCTTTGAAGTACCAGTTCAAAGCCGTAAAGCATGGCACACTGAACTATCGAGTAGTCATCAGATCGAGCCTGCCAGACATTCTTAACATCTGCATCAGCTGCTGCAGCAGGTCTGTCACCTAGCAGTGCATCAAGGACATATAATTCTTCTGTGCAGCAATGAGGATAATCCTCAAGTTACAGACCCAGTTCGTGTAGTTGCTACCATCATCTTTCAACTTAGCTTTCTCTAGGAACGCATTAAAATTCAAGGGAACGGAAGCACGGGCCATTGATCTACAACATAGATATGCAAAAACTATTAAGACTAAGTTCATGATAAATTTTAGTTCAAATAATAAAATTACTAATGAACTCCCACTTAAATCAACATCCCTCAAGTTGTCTAAGTGATACATGATCCAAATCAACTAACCCATGTCCGATCATCACGTGAGATGGGGTAGTCTTCAATGGTGAACATCTCTATGTTGATCATGTCTACTATATGACTCACGTTCGACCTTTCGGTCTCCAGTGTTCCGAGATCATGTCTGTACATGCTAGGCTCGTCATGTTTATCCCAAGTATTCTGCATGTGCAAAACTGGCTTACACCCGTTGTATGTGAACGTAGAGTCTATCACACTCGATCATCACGAGGTGCTTCGAAACGACGAACTTTAGCAATGGTGCATACTTGGGGAGAACACTTTTATCTTGAAATTAAGTGAAGGGATCATCTTATAATGCTACCATCGTTCTAAGAAAAATAATAAGCATAAAGGATAAACATCACATGCAATCAAAATATGTGACATGATATGGCCATCATCATTTTGTACTTTTGATCTCCATCTCCAAAGCATCGACATGATATCCATCGTCACCGGCGTGAAACCTTGATCTCCATCGTTGCGTCGGGGTCGTCTCGCCAACTATTGCTTCTACAACAATTGCTAAAGCATAGCTATAAAGTAAAGCAGTTACATGGCACTAAGTGATTGACACTCAGGTCATACAATAATTAAAGACAACCCTAAGGCTCCTGCCGGTTGTCATACTCATCGACATGCAAGTCATGAACTTATTACAAAACATGATCATCTCATACACCAACATATATCAAATCACGTCTTGACCATATCACATGACAACATACCCTGCAAAAACAAGTTAGACGTCCTCTACTTTGTTGTTCCAAGTTTTACGTGGCTGCTACGGGCAACAAGCAAGAACAGTTCTTACCTACGCAAAACCACAATGGTGATTATCAAGTTGCTATTTAACCTTCTGCAAGGACCGCCATAGTCAAATCCAATTCAACTAAAGTAGGAGAAACAGACACCCGCCAGCCACCTTTATGCGAAACAAGTTGCATGTTAGTTGTCGGTGGAACCGGTCTCATGTGTGTGGACATGTAAGGTTGGTCCGGGCGGCTTCATCCCACAATGCCGCCGAATCAAAAAAAAACATTGGTGGGAAGCAATATGAACCTCACCGCCCACAACTCCTTTGTGATCTACTCGTGCATATCATCTACGCATAGACCTGGCTCATGATGCCACTGTTGGGGAACATTGCATGGAAAACAAAAAAATTTCTACGCACATTGCATGGAGATGTATAGCTACGAGAGGGTGATACGTCCATTTTGCATCATGTTTTCCTACTATTATTTGTAATGTTTTTATGCATAATAATGCTTTATGGAGTCATTCTAATGCCTTTTTTCTCATAATATGCAAGGTTTACACAAAGAGGGACAATGCCGGCAACAGGAATTCTGGACCTAAAAAAGGTACGTCAGAGTTACCTATTCTGCACATCTCCAAATTAGCTGAAAATTTACGGAGAATTGGTTTGGAATATAAAAAAAATACTGGAGCAAATAACTACCGGAGGGGGCCACCCTGGTGAGCACAAGACACCAGGGCGCGCCTGGGCCCCCAGGCGCGCCCTGGTGGGTTGTGCCTTCCTCGGCCCACCTCCGGTGCCCCTCTTCTGGTATATAGGTCATTTTGACCTAGAAAAAAAATCAGAGGGGGACTTTCGGGACGAAGTGCCGCCGTCTAGAGGCGGAACTTGGGCAGGAACACTTTTGCCCTCCGGTGGAGCGATTCTGCCGGGGGAACTTCCCTCCCGGAGGGGGAAATCGTCGTCATCGTCATCACCAACAACCCTCTCATATTTGGGAGGGCAATCTCCATCAACATCTTCAACAGCACCATCTCCTCTCAAACCCTAGTTCATCTCTTGTGTTCAATCTTTGTACCGGAACCTCATATTGGTACCTGTGGGTGACTAGTAGTGTTGATTACATCTTGTAGTTGATAACTATATGGTTTATTTGGTGGAAGATTATATGTTCAGATCCATTATGCTATTTAATACCCCTCTGATCTTGACCATGATTATCATTTGTGAGTAGTTACTTTTGTTCTTGAGGTCACGGGAGAAGTCATGTTGCAAGTAATCATGTGAACTTGATATGTGTTCGATATTTTGATGATATGTGTGTTGTGATTCCCTTAGTGGTGTCATGTGAACGTCGACTACATGACACTTCACCATATTTGGGCCTAAGGGAATGCATTGTGGAGTAGTTATTAGATGATGGGTTGCTAGAGTGATAGAAGCTTTGCTTATCAAACCAACATGATGAAAGTGATATGGTGAAATTTCCATGTACCCTCAAGAATGCTTTGCTTATCATAAGAGACCGTTTTTGCCTGTCCTTTGCCACAAAAGGATTGGGCTACCTTGCTGCACTTTATCTAATGTTACCATTACTTGTCCGTTACAAATTATCTTGCTATCAAACTACTTGTTACCTACTATTTCAGTGCTTCCAGAAAATACCTTGCTGAAAACCACTTGTCATTTCCTTCTGCTCCTTGTTGGGTTTGACACTCTTACTTATCGAAGGGACTATGATTGATCCCCTATACTTGTGGGTCATCAAGACTCTTTTTTGGCGCCGTTCCGGGGGAGTGAAGCGCTCTTGGTAAATGGAAATTGGTAAGGAAAAATTATTACTACGTGCTGAAATTTATTGTCACTTGTTACTATGCAGAATCATCCTTTGAGGGGTTTGTTCAGGGTATCTTCACCTCGATCGGAAGCACAATTAGTTGCCCCTCAACCTACTGCACCTACTGAAAATATTGGTCATGAAATTCTTTCGGGTATGATAGAACAACTGCTAGCTAATCCTTACATAGTAGATGGAACTGAACATCCTGATATGCACTTGATATATGTGGATGAAATTTGTGGATTATTTGAGCTTGCAGGTTTATCCGGAGATGAAGCTAAGAAGAAGGTTTTCCCTTTATCTTTGAAGGGAAAAGCATTGACATGGTATAGGCTATGCAATGATATTGGTCTTGGAACTGGAATCGTTTGAAATTGGAATTTCACCAAAAAAATTATCCTATGCTTCTAGTTCATCGTGATCAGAATTATATATATAACTTTTGGCTTCGTGAAGGAGAAAGTATTGCTCTAGCTTTGGGGAGGCTTAAGTCAATGTTATATTCATGCCCCAATCATGAGCTCTCTAGAGAAATTATTATTCAGAATTTTTATGCTCGGCTTTCTCATGATGATCGATCCATGCTCGATACTTCTTGTTCTAGTTCTTTTATGAAGAAGACTATTGAATTCAGGTGGTAAATTTTAGAAAGAATTAAATGCAACTCTGAAGATTGGGAATTCGACGAAGGTAAAGAGTCAGGTATTAAGCTTGAATTTGATTGTGTTAAATCTTTTATGAATACCAATGCTTTTCACAAGTTTAGCAATAAATATGGACTTGACTCTGGAATAGTAGCCTCTTTTTGTGAATCTTTTGCTACTCATGTTGATCTCCCTAAGGAGAAGTGGTTTAAATATCATCCCCCTATTAAAGAAGAAATTAAAGAACTGGTCATAGTTAAAGATGAAACTATTATTTACAATGTTGATACACTTGTGCCTACTGCTTATATTGAAAAACCACCTTTCCCTGTTAGGATAAAGAACATCCTAAGGTTTCAACTGTGGTTCACAAAAGTAATATTAGAGCACCTAAACCTACTGAACAAATTAAAGTAGAACCTAGTGTTGCTATGGTTAAAGATTTCCTGGTACAAAATATTGATGGGCATGTTATTTACTTCTACGATGCTGCTGCTAGAATTGCCAAACCCTATGAAAAAGATAAACATAGACTTGTTGTTGGCATGCCCGTTGTCTCAGTTAAAATAGGAGATCATTGTTACCATGCTTTATGTGACTTAGGTGCTAGCTGATACGTCTCCAACGTATCTATAATTTTTTATTGTTCCATGCTATTATATTATCTGTTTTGGATGTTTTATATGCATTAATATGCTATTTTATATTATTTTTGGGACTAACTTATTAACCTAGAGCCCAGTGCTAGTTTCTGTTTTTTCCTTGTTTTTGAGTTTTACAGAAAATGAATATCAAACGGAGTCCAAATGGAATAAACTTTACGATGATTTTTCTTCGACCAGAAGACACACGTAGGACTTGGAATGGAAGTCAGAAGAGTCCCGAGGGCTCCACAAGCCCTCAGGGCGCGCCCTGGCTTGTGGGTCCCACGGGAGTCCTCCAACCCTAATCTTTGTCCTATAAATTCAGAAATATTCCCAAACGACCAGAAGCGTCCACCAAAATATTTTTCCACCACTGTAACCTTCTGTACCCATGAGATCCCATCTTGGGGCCTTTTCTGGCATCCTGTCGGAGGGGGACTCAATCACGAAGGCTTCTACATTAACTCTATTGCCCTTCCGATGAAGCGTGAGTAGTTTACCATAGACCTACGGGTCCATAGCTAGTAGCTAGATGGCTTCTTCTCTCTCTTTAATTCTCAATACCATGTTCTCCTCGATGTTCTTGAAGATCTATCCGATGTAATATTCTTTTGCGGTGTGTTTGTTGAGATCCAATGAATTGTGGATTTATGATCAGTTTATCTATGAATATTATTTGAATCTTCTCTGAATTCTTATATGCATGATTTGATATCTTTGTATTTCTCTTCGAATTATCGGTTTGGTTTGGCCAACTAGATTGGTTCTTCTTGCAATGGGAGAGGTGCTTAGTTTTGGGTTCAATCTTGCGATGTCCTCACCCAGTGACAAAGTAGGGGTTGCGAGGCACGTATTTGTATTGTTGCCATCAAGGGTAAAAAGATGGGGTTTTCATCATACTGCTTGAGTTTATCCCTCTACATCATGTCATCTTACTTAAGGCGTTACTCTGTTCTTTATGAACTTAATACTCTAGATGCATGCTGGATAGCGGTCGATGTGTGGAGTAATAGTAGTAGATGCAGAATTGTTTCGGTCTACTTGACACGGACGTGATGCCTATATGCATAATCATTGCCTTGGATATCGTCATAACTTTGCGCTTTTCTATCAATTGCTCGACAGTAATTTGTTCACCCACCGTATTATTTGCCATCAAGAGAGGAGCCTCTGGTGAAACCTATGGCCCCCGGGTCTATTTTCCATCATATATTTTCAGATCTATAAACCAAAAAACCCAAAAATATCTTGCTGCAATTTATTTACTTTTATTTTGTTTTACGTTTTACCAATCTTTTATATCTATCTCTATCAGATCTCACCTTTGCAAGTGACCGTGAAGGGATTGACAAACCCTTTATCGCGTTGGGTGCAAGTGTTTGATTGTTTGTGCAGGTGCATAGATTGGGGACTTGCTTGTATCTCCTACTGGATTCGATACCTTGGTTCTTAACTGAGGGAAATACTTATCTCTACTTTGTTGTATCACCCTTTCCTCTTCAAGGGAAAAACCAACACAAGCTCAAGAAGTAGAAGGAAGAATTTCTGGCGCCATTGCCGGGGAGATCTACATCAAGCCTACCAAGTACCCACCATAAACTCTCATCTCTTGCATTACATTATTTGCCAATTGCCTCTCGTTTTCCTCTCCCCCACTTCTAAAACGATTTTTAGAAAAATACAAAAAGATTTTCCTTTTTATTCGCCCTTTTTCTGTTCATCTTTTTGTTTGCTTTTTGGTTGCTCATGCGCTAGTTCGTTTGTTTTGCTATCATGGCTAGTCCTTCTACCATGGTTAGTACTCCGGAAAGTGAGGTTCTCAATTTTAAGCAAAAAGAAGGAGAAAATTTAAAAGATGCTTGGTATAGAATTTGCAATGCTCAAAATAGATCTACTCGTAAGCAATCTACTACCGTTCTCCTCCGTAATTTTTATGTGGGTGTTACTCCTTGGAATAGATATGTTCTAGATACCATCACCGGGGGAAATTTCTTGGGGAGCCATACTTTGGTTGCTTATAATGCTATGATAGATTTGGTAGGCTCACCACCACTCATGGTTAATGGAACAATTCTAACTTTGGAACATGTGATGCAAAGGCTTGATATTATTGAGAATAAAATTGCTACCATAGAGCTTGTTGAAAATTTGGATAAAAAGGTTCATAATCATATCACTCA
Source organism: Thinopyrum elongatum (assembly GCA_011799875.1). Lineage (NCBI taxonomy): Eukaryota > Viridiplantae > Streptophyta > Magnoliopsida > Poales > Poaceae > Thinopyrum > Thinopyrum elongatum. The sequence continues at coordinate 37,528,109 of CM022301.1, forward strand.
ATATGGATCTATGGTAGGAGTTACTTTAAAGAATCTAAGGGAAAAGGAACCCATAGTTAATGAAAAGATAGATCAAGATTCTTCTAGAATTGGCAAGCTAGAAGATATTATTACCAACTTGGGATCTTCTTTTGCCTCTGTTAAAAGTACTCCAAATATTCCTCCTAAAGTAACTAAGTTTATTTATGTTCCTAAAAATAAGGGCGAATCTTCTAGTAAAGGGAACGAGGATCTTAAGATGATAAGTGTTCACCCTAGCTTTATTAATATTATTAAGGAACCAATTGCCACAAGTTAATTACTTGATTTCTTGCCTAGGAGTGTGATTATTGATAAAAGCAAAGAATCTCCTGAGGGTTATAAGTGTGGAATTGAGGAGTTGCATACCAAAGATGACAATACCTAGATCTATGTTTTATGCCTAGCTAGGGGTGTTAAACAATAGCGCTTGTTGGGAGGCAACCCAACTTTATTTTTATGTTTTTTGTTTTTGGTTCTGTTTTTAAATAAATACACATTATTACCTCATTAGTAATTGTGTTTTGGTGTTTAAATTAGTGTTTGAGCCAAGTAAGACCTTTGGGATGGCTTACGGTGATGGTTGATTTGATCTTGCTGAAAAACAAAAACTTTCACGTCCAGTAATATAATTGTTTAAATTTACTGGAGCGTGTCAAAACCCTGAATTTTTTACACAAGATTTATATACAAATTGCCTCCATTTTTCTAAATTTTCAGATGATTTTGAGTTACATAAGTATTAGAACAATTCAGATATTCGCAGACTGTTCTGTTTTTTACAGATTCTGTTTTCTATGTGTTGTTTGCTTATTTTAATGAATCTATGGGTAGTATCGGGGGGTATGAACCATGGAGAAGTTGGAATACGGTAGATATTACACCAATTTAAATAAAGAATGAGTTCACAATAGTACCAAAACGTGGTGATTTAATTTCTTATACTAACGGATCTCATGAGTTTTCTGTTGAGTTTTGTGTTGTGAAGTTTTCAAGTTTTGGGTAAAGATTTGATGGACTATGGAATAAAGAGTGGCAAGAGCCTAAGCTTGGGGATTACCAAGGCACCCCAAGGTAATATTCAAGGACAACCAAGCATCTAAGCTTTGGGATGCCCCGGATGGCATCCCCTCTTTCGTCTTCGTCTATCGGTAAATTTACTTGAGGCTATATTTTTATTCACCACATGATATGTGTTTTGCTTGGAGCGTCCTGTATGATTTGAGTCTTTGCTTTTTAGTTTGCCACAATCATCCTTTCTGTACACACCTTTTGAGAGGGACACGCATGAATCATGAATTTATTAGAATACTCTATGTGCTTCACTTATATCTTTTGAGCTAGGCAATTTTGCTCTAGTGCTTCACTTATATCTTTTTAGAGCACGGCGGTGGCTTTATTTTATAGAAATTGTTGGACTCTCTTGCTTCACTTATATTATTTTGAGAGTCTCTCTAAACAGCATGGTAATTTGCATAGGTTATGAAATTAGTCCTAATATGATGGGCATCAAAGAGGGATATAATAAAAACTTTCATATAAAGAGCATTGAATAATATGAGAAGTTTGATTCTTTATGATTGTTTTGAGATATAAAGATGGTGATATTAGATTCATGCTAGTAAGTAATTTTGGATTGGTAGAAATACTTGTGTTAAAGTTTGTGATTCTCGTAGCAGGCACGTATGGTGAACCGTTATGTGATGAAGTCAGAGCATGATTTATTTATTTATTGTCTTCCTTATGAGTGGCGGTCGGGGACGAGCGATGGTCTTTTCCTACTAATATATCCCCCTAGGAGCATGTGTGTAGTACTTTGTTTCGATAGCTAATAGACTTTTGCAATAAGTATGTGAGTTCTTTATGACTAATGTTGAGTCCATGGATTATACGCACTCTCACCCTTCCACCATTGCTAGCCTCTCTAGTACCGCGCAACTTTCACCGGTGCATTACACCCACCATATACCCTTCCTCAAAACAGCCACCATACCTACCTATTATGGCATTTCCATAGCCATTCTGAGATATATTGCCATGCAACCTCCACCGTTCCGTTTTATTATGACACGCTCCATCATTGTCATATTGCCTTGCATGATCGTAAGATAGCTAGCATGATGTTTTCATGGCTTGTCCATTTTTTGATGTCATTGCTATGCTAGATCATTGCACATCCCGGTACACCGCCGGAGGCATTCATATAGAGTCATATTTTTGTTCTAAGTATCGAGTTGTAATTCTTGAGTTGTAAGTAAATAAAAGTGTGATGATCATCATTATTAGAGCATTGTCCCATGTGAGGAAAGGATGATGGAAGCTATGATTCCCTCACAAGTTGGGATGAGTCTCCAGACTTTACTTTATTGTGGCATGAATATTCAGATCCATAAGATTCAAAACAAAAGTTTAATATTGACATAAAAACAATAATACTTCAAGCATACTAATAAAGCAATCATGTCTTCTCAAAATAACATGGCCAAAGAAAGTTATCCCTACAAAATCATATAGTCTGGCTATGCTCCATCTTCATCACACAAAGTATTAAATCATGCACAACCCCGATGACAAGCCAAGCAATTGTTTCATACTTTTGATGTTCTCAAACTTTTTTCAACTTTCACGCAATAGATGAGCGTGAGCCATGGATATATCACTATCGGTGGAATAGAATATGGTGGTTGTGGAGAAGACAAAAAGAAGGAGATAGTCTCACATCAACTAGGTGTATCAACAGGCTATGAAGATGCCCATCAATAGATATCAATGTGAGTGTGTAGGCATTGCCATGCAACAGATGCACTAGAGCTATAAGTTTATGAAAGCTCAAAAAGAAACTAAGTGGGTGTGCATCCAACTCGCTTGCTCACGAAGACCTAGGGCAATTTGAGGAAGGCCATCATTGGAATATACAAGCCAAGTTCTATAATGAAAAATTCCCACTAGTATATGAAAGTGACAACATAGGAGACTCTCTGTCATGAAGATCATGGTGCTACTTTGAAGCACAAGTGTGGTAAAAGGATAGTAGCATTGCCCCTTCTCTCTTTTCTCTCATTTTTTTTTCTCTTTTTTTTGTTTGGGCTTCTTTGGCCTCTTTTATTTTTTGTAAGGGAAAATTGATTTTATACCCCTAGTTGTGTCACCCTCGGCAGGTTTGCCCCTAGTTTCCGAAAACCCTAGTTCTTGCCCAACTCACTTTGGTTTTCTTATGCTTTTGCCCTTCCGGCACGGTTCCATCCAGTCAGCGCCGTTTAACCGCTACCGGCACCAGATTTTGGACATTTTTGCCCCTGTGGCTGCTAACTTCAGTACCACTTCGTCCTCAGCCAGCTCTCGCGAAAAAAAGAGGAAGGGAAAGCGCGGCCAGATTGGAGGGGGGAGCGGGAAGCAGGAGAGGATGGAGCCGGCGCGCATGGCGAGCTCAGGCTCATCCAGCTTCTCGCCGGCGACCGGAGAGGTAAGCAATGTGGTGGGGTCGTGCTTCTCCACCCTACCCGACATTTTGGGGTTCAAAGCTAGGGTTTGTGACATTTTGGGGGAAATTTGACTTTTTTTAGGTCGATGCGGTCGGGATTTTGCAGCATTGATCAGAGTTTTATCTTCCCGACGAGTTTTATTCCGGCTTGGAGTTTCTGTCGAAGCATCGATGCCCCGGTCATGGCCTTGTTCCTGCCCGCCGTGTATCATGGGGTGGTGCTAGCAATGGCCACCATTTTTTAGGTTGCCCATTGGATGTAAGTTCATGTCAATTTGATCCAGATTTGTTTTTTGCTCTCTAATGTTTACTTTCTAATTATGACTCTCTTGATCTGCAATTAGTTACCAGATGAGTGTCAATGGGTGGTTTGGGTTGACCCAGCTCCTCCATTCCGTGTTGGACTAGCTTTTGAAGACTTGCACGCTGAGGTTGAAGGCAGTTGGATCAAGTGCCACCATTTGAGGAAGGAAAACATTGAGCTGGCAAGGAAGAACAAGGCTGTGAAGAAGAAGCTTAGAGAGAGAGATGAGATGTTGCTGTTTTGGGCACTATTGCTTGTGGGAATTTGTATGATAGTTGTACTACTATGGTAGTTGTCGAAGAAATTATGCAGTTGTTCGATGTCAGCTGTAGTAGTTTGGTATTCCTAGATGTTGTTGTTGTGAAATGTGGTCTTAAACTTGTCAAATGTGGTTTGGCGAATGAATTTGATCTTGCCAGCTCAATTTGATCCTAAACTTGTGAAATGACAGATGAATGACACAAGTTCAACAACAACTTGAGATCAGACAACATTGTGCATCACAGATGAATGACACAAGTTCAACAACAACTTAAGATTAGACCACATTGTGCATAACAACACCAAGTACATAACAACACCATAGCACACAGTACACATAACATTTGCATCTCAGAAGTTTAGCAACAGCACACAGTACACATAACAGTCATAAAATGTGTAAAAACACCATCTAGTTCATAACAGCATCTAGAACTTCAGTTTTTGCTCCTGGTGTTTCTGGCTGGGTTTGGAGCTTCCCTTGCCTTGCTTCTAGTGTTCCTGGCTGGGTTAGAGCCAGTTGGTGGAGCTTGGTTTGGTGCTGGTCCTTTTCATGCAGGAGGAACAACCTTGCCGTCAACATTGCTTCCAGTAGCTGAGAATGTAGTTGCTGGTTGTACATCTCCACCTCTCTTCTCTTTCACACACCTTGGAGAAGCTCCTCTATCTGCTGCTTTTTTATAGTTTTTCCTAGGGCTAAACAATTGTAAATATGTCACAAATTGTAAGGTATGCATGAACAGAAATGGATGTGAGAATTGCACATACCTTACTACACTTGCTTGTGTAGATGCTTCATGAGATGGTTCCTTTGGTGGTGGCATTTCATGCTGGACTACATCAGGTATTGGCTGATCCTCATCCTCATCCTCATCCTCATCTTCCACTTTTGCTATTGCTAGCTCATTTGCTGTTGGATGATCATCTGCATTTTTGTGCACCCCAATGCTCTTCTTCTCCAAAAGCTGGATCAACAGATAGTGTGCATCCCTTGGCTTGGTGTCCACATCTGCCACACCTTTTGCACTTCTTCTTCCTTGGCCCAAGGCCCTTTCCTTCACTGCTTGCTCTAATCCTCTGCTTTCTTGGCCTGCCTGGTGCTTGCTTCTGAACAGGAGCACATAACTTGAATCCAGGATCTACAATGTCCCATTGCTGCTTGCCTTCCAAAGCTGGTAGGTTTTCAGCATAAGTGGCTCTGAACATCTCAACAGAGTAGTACTTATGGACATACTTATCAATTGCACTAGCATCACCCCTTAGAGAAGTGATAAAGAAAAGTGCATGGATGCATGGCTTACCAGTGACCTCCCATTGTCTGCAACTGCAAGTCCATTTCTCCAGGTCCACATGATACCTCCATTCTCTCTTCTCTCTATTAGTTGCAGTTACCTCAGCTTCTGTTGGGCTTATCCTAACAATGCTCATCTCCAAACCTTTAGGTTTCTCCATTAATGCCTTCATTACTGCTGGTATGATGTAGTGTCCAATGAAATGGTCAATGCAAATTCTTTTTCTTAGGTCAAACTTCTCCATAATGTACTGCCTGATCTTGTCAAGCAGGTCAACTAGGTGTAGGCCCTTGTATTTCTTGATTCTAGAGTTGAATGATTCAGCTAGATTGTTATTTACATAGTCAACCTTTCTCAACTCAGTGAAATCAGCTCTAGCCCAGATTTTGGTGTGGTGCTCCTCAAGATACTCCTTTACTTTGGGCTTGCTTTTCAACCGGTTCAGATGAAAATTGTGCTTTTTGATGCTGTAAGTCAGTGAGCAAGGCCACAGATTGTCATCATACAATTTCCCTTTGAATTTCTTGCCAAAATTTTGAGACAAATGTCTCATGCACTCTCTGTGCTCAACTCCAGGATAAACATCATCAACAGCACTCTCCAGTCCTTTGCAAGCATCAGTATGGATAACTAATCCTTCAGGATGTCCTATAGCTTTCTTCAAATTATTGAAAAACCATGTCCAACTCTCAGTGGACTCCACTTCAAGAACACCATATGCAATAGGAAATAACCAATTGTGTGCATCTAGGGCACATGCTGCTACAAGTTGGCCCCTAAACCTACCATGCAATGCAGTTGCATCTACAGCCAAGTATGGCCTACACCCCTCTAGAAACCCCTTCTGACAAGCTTTGAAACAGACAAAAACCCTTCTAAAACACTCTTTGTAGAATTTCTTTCCTTTTAACTTGTACTCCACTGTGTGATGGTCAATGTCAACAACACTGCCTGGTGATGCCCTCTCTACTTCTGCTTTGAAAGCAAAAAGTAACTGAAAACTATCACTGTACTTACCAGATATCTTGGCAAGTGCCATCTCCTTACCATAGTAGCATCTGCTGTAAGGCACCTCAAGACCATACTTCTCTAACAACCTACCCTGAATTTCCTTTGTGCCAATCCCTGGATTTTTTCTGATCCAAGCCATAGAAGCATCTGCAATCCACCTTCTTTTTACAGCTCTCAATCTCTGAGATCTGTTCGCACTAGGACATGTGTGAGGGTGGGGGTTCACTTTGATCTGAAATAAAACAAATGGTCAGTCAAAACAACATTAGTAAAACAAAAAGTCACACTTTTAAAACAAATAGTAGTAAACTAAATAGCTAGTACCTGAAACAAAGTGCTCCTCCTCATCAAAGATGCATGCAGCCTCCACTTACACCTGTCATAGGCTCATTTAACAGTGAACCTACTCTGGTCACTCTTCAGTGTGATGTACTCAGTCTCAGACTTGACTGAGAATGTTCCAACTGCATTTCTGCAATCAACTGCCTTAGGAAAGACCACACCTTCCTCAATGCTTGGGTTATCTCTATCGTACATCATGACAGGTCTGTCCTCATCTGCATCCTCAAAAGCTCCCATGTCATGATCCTCTTGCCTCTCATCTTCATCAGTATCTAAAAATTGTGCAGGAATGTAGTCCTCATTTGCTGCATGTTCCTCATTATTTTGTTGTACATAACCTGGATAAAGCTTCTCATCCTCCTCATTAGAAAAATAGGTGCATCAGGCAGTGCTTCCTCCACAACTGGATCAGGTTGATCATCTTGTTTCTCAGTGACACTTGGAGCAGTTGGGGTGCTACTAGCACTTGCTGCACTAGTTCCAGGAGCACTAGGAGTACTGCTAGCTCCTGGCCTGGATGCACATGGTCTACCCCTTCTTCTACCTCTTGTCCCTCCAGCAGTTGTCCTATATGCAGGTGTTTTCTCACACCTTTCTCCTCTCTTTCTCTGAATTACTGTAATTTCCAAACTGCATGACCTTGTCTCTGCATTTCTTGCAAACATCAAACCTAACTCATCATCACACTGTAAAGGGTTCTAACTCTCCTTTGAACTATCCCAATATATTATTTCAACACATCAAACAATCCCCATGGATACTTTGCACAAATATTAGCCCTAAAATCATTAAATGAACTACTACTGCTGTCCACAACTAATGGAAATGTGAAGCTGCTTTCATTTCCTCTGGTACCAGCAGAAACTATGACTGTGGTCTCCATTCTAACAGACAGAAAGAATGCAACAGCTGGATCCATCCTACAATAATGAACACCGCATCTACCATGACTAAATCTTCTCTGAATCAAGCCTACGATACTAAGCAAGAGCAGATCTGAGACTTATCCCGCCCGGATCTCTCATGCAGATGAGGGTGCCCTTGTCGCCCTGACTGCCACCACAGCCACCTTCAACGCCCCCCCTAACCGATGGCGAGCTTTTGTCGCCATCGACGACGCCACCGCCGCCGTGTCCGCTACCTCGTGGTGATTGGGACACTGCCTGGCCGTGCGCGCAGCCGTCGCCCTCCCGCGCCGATGCGGTTCCCTTCTTGTGGCGGCGGCAGCCGCCTTGGGTTTCTCCATTCTCCCCCATCGCCTGGAAATGGATGTGGTGGTGCTGCAGATGACGTTGTGGTGGTGGTGCCCCTAGGGTTTGTGGATTTTGTGTTGAGGCGCCGATGAACTAGGGTTTGGACAGGGGAGAGAGAGTGACGGGAGGAATGGGGAACAAGAGAGTGAGCATGAACGGGGGGCAAGCCGTGTCCAAAATCTAGCGCCGGTAGAGGTCAAATGGCGCTGACTGGACGAAACCGTGACGGGAGGTCAAAAGCACAAAGAAACCAAAGTGAGTTGGGCAAGAACGAGGATTTTCGGAAACTAGGGGCAAACCTGCCGAGGGGGACACAACTAAGGGCACCAAATTAATTATCCCATAAAGAAAAATTACATGGATAAATATGTTAGATAGCATTCCACATAAAAAATTCTATTTTTATCATTTACCTACTCGAGAACGAGCAGGAATTGAGCTTGGGGATGCTTGATACGTCTCCAATGTATCTATAATTTTTTATTGTTCCATGCTATTATATTATCTGTTTTGGATGTTTTATATGCATTAATATGCTATTTTATATTATTTTTGGGACTAACTTATTAACCTAGAGCCTAGTGCCAGTTTCTATTTTTTCCTTGTTTTTGAGTTTTACAGAAAAGGAATATCAAACGGAGTCCAAATGGAATAAAACTTTACGATGATTTTTCTTCGACCAGAAGACACACGTAGGACTTGGACAGGAAGTCAGAAGAGTCTTGAGGGCTCCACAAGCCCTCAGGGTGCGCCCTAGGGGGGCGCCCCCTGGCTTGTGGGTCCCATGGGAGTCCTCCAACCCTAATCTTTGGCCTATAAATTCAGAAATATTCCCAAATGACCAGAAGCGTCCACCAAAATACTTTTCCGCCGCCATAACCTTCTGTACCCATGAGATCCCATCTTGGGGCCTTTTCCGGCATCCTGCCGAGGGGGATTCGATCACGGAGGGCTTCTACATCAACTCTATTGCCCTTCCGATGAAGTGTGAGTAGTTTACCACAGACCTATAGGTCCATAGCTAGTAGCTAGATGGCTTCTTCTCTCTCTTTGAATCTCAATACCATGTTCTCCTCGATGTTCTTGGAGATCTATCCGATGTAATATTCTTTTGCGGTGTGTTTGTCGAGATCCGATGAATTGTGGATTTATGATCAGTTTATCTATGAATATTATTTGAATCTTCTCTGAATTCTTATATGCATGATTTGATATCTTTGTATTTCTCTTTGAATTATCGGTTTGGTTTGGCCAACTAGATTGGTTCTTCTTGCAATGGGAGAGGTGCTTAGTTTTGGGTTCAATCTTGCGGTGTCCTCACCCAGTGACAAAGTAGGGGTAGCGAGGCACGTATTTGTATTGTTGCCATCAAGGGTAAAAAGATGGGGTTTTCATCATATTGCTTGAGTTTATCCCTCTACATCATGTCATCTTACTTAAGGCGTTACTCTGTTCTTTATGAACTTAATACTCTAGATGCATGCTGGATAGTGGTCGATGTGTGGAGTACTAGTAGTAGATGAAGAATCGTTTCAGTCTACTTGACACGGACGTGATGCCTATATGCATAATCATTGCCTTGGAAATCGTCATAACTTTGCGCTTTTCTATCAATTGCTCGACATTAATTTGTTCACCCACGGTATTATTTGCCTTCAAGAGAGAAGCCTCTAGTGAAACCTATGGCCCCCCGGGTCTATTTTCCATCATATATTTTCAGATCTATAAACCAAAAAACCCAAAAATATCTTGCTGCAATTTATTTACTTTTATTTTGTTTTACGTTTTAGCAATCTTTTATATCATCTCTATCAGATCTCACCTTTGCAAGTGACCATGAAGGGATTGACAACCCCTTTATCGCGTTGGGTGCAAGTGTTTGATTGTTTGTGCAGGTGCATAGATTGTGGACTTGCTTGTATCTCCTACTGGATTTGATACCTTGGTTCTTAACTGAGGAAAATACTTATCTCTACATTGCTGCATCACCCTTTCCTCTTCAAGGGAAAAACCAACGCAAGCTCAAGAAGTAGCACTAGCGTGAGTTCTATTCCTTTTGCCTTATACCAAGAAATTATGAATGACATAGCACCCGCTGAAATAGAAGGCATAGATGTTACTATTAAACTTGCCAAAAGAGACACCATTACACCACTTGGGATTGTTAGAGATGTTGAAGTCTTGTGCGGGAAAATAAAATACCCTACGGATTTTCTAGTTCTTGGTTCCCCACAAGATGATTTTTGTCCCATTATCTTTGGTAGACCTTTCTTGAATACCGTGAATGCTAAAATAGACTGTGAGAAACAAACTGTCAGTGTTAGCTTTGGTAATGAGTCTCATGAGTTTAATTTCTCCAAGTTTAGTACACAACCACATAAGAAAGAATTACCTAGTAAGGATGAAATAATTGGTCTTGCTTCTATTGCCGTGCCTCCTACTGATCCACTAGAACAATATTTGCTAGACCAAGAAAATGACATGCATATGCATGAAAGAAATGAAATAGATAAAATTTTCTTTGAACAACGACCTCTGCTCAAACACAATTTGCCTATTGAAACTCTAGGAGGTCCTCCTCCACCTAATGGTGATCTTGTGTTTGAATTAAAGCAATTGCCTGATTATACTTTGAAATATGCTTATCTTGATGAGAAAAAGATATATCCTATTATTATTAGTGCTAACCTTTCAGAACATGAGGAAGAAAGATTATTGAAAATTCTGAAGAAGCACTGTGCTGCCATTTGATATACTCTTGATGATCTTAAGGGCATTAGTCCCACTCTCTGTCAGCAGAAGATTAATATGGAACCTGATGCTAAACCCGTTGTTGATCATCAATGATGTTGTTGGAAATATGCCCTAGAGGCAATAATAAAATGGTTATTATTATATTTCCTTGTTCATGATAATTGTCTGTTATTCATGCTATAATTGTGTTATCCGGAAATCGTAATACATGTGTGAATACATAGACCACTACATGTCCCTAGTAAGCCTCTAGTTGACTAGCTCGTTGATCAATAGATGGTTATGGTTTCCTGACCATGGACATTGGATGTCATTGATAGCGGGATCACATCATTAGGAGAATTATGTGATGGACAAGACCCAATCCTAAGCCTAGCACTAGATCGTGTAGTTCGTTTGCTAAAGCTTTTCCAATGTCAAGTAACTTTTCCTTAGACCATGAGATTGTGCAACTCCCGGATACCGTAGGAGTGCTTTGGGTGTACCAAACGTCACAACGTAACTGGGTGGCTATAAAGGTGCACTACGGGTATCTCCGAAAGTGTCTGTTGGGTTGGCACGAATCGAGACTGGGATTTGTCACTCCGTGTGACGGAGAGGTACCTCTGGGCCCACTCGGTAGGACATCATCATAATGAGCTCAATGTGATCAAGGAGTTGTTCACAGGATGATGTGTTACGGAAACGAGTAAAGAGACTTCCGGTAACAAGATTGAACAAGGTATCGAGATACCGACGATCGAATCTCGGGCAAGTATCGTACCGATAGACAAAGGGAATTGCGTACGGGATTGATTGAATCCTCGACATCGTGGTTCATCCGATGAGATCATCGAGGAGCATGTGGGAGCCAACATGGGTATCCAGATCCCGCTGTTGGTTATTGACCGGAGAGTCGTCTCGGTCATGTCTACGTGTCTCCCGAACCGGTAGGGTCTACACACTTAAGGTTCGGTGACGCTAGGGTTGTAGGGAAAGTTTGTACGTGGTTACCGAATGTTGTTCGGAGTCCCGGATGAGATCCCGGATGTCACGAGGAGTTCCGGAATGGTCCGGAGGTGAAGATTTATATATGGGAAGTTGTCATACGGTCACCGGAATAGTTTCGGGGGTTATCGGTATTGTACCGGGACCACCGAAAGGTGTCCGGAGGTCCACCGGGTGGGGCTGATTTACCCGGGAGGCCTAATGGGCTGTATATGGGAGGGAACCAGCCCCCTAGTGGGCTGGTGCGCCCCCCCAAGGGCCCATGGCGCCTAGGGTTGGGAAACCCTAGGGGAGGGAGCCTTCCACCTTGCTTGGGGGGCAAGTTTCCCTCCCCTGGCCGCCTCCCCTCCCCTCAGATTGGATCTGAGGGGGCCGGCCCCCTCTCCTCTTCCCCCTATAAATAGTGGAGGGGTGGGAGGGAGGCCATACCTCATCCCTGGCGCAGCCCCTCCCCTCTCCAACACCTCCTCCTCCTCCCGCGGTGCTTGGCGAAGCCCTGCAGGAATACCACGCAGCTCCAACTCCACCACGCCGTCGTGCTGCTGCTGGAGCTGTCCTCCCCAACCTCTCCTCCCCCCTTGCTGGATCAAGAAGAAGGAGACGTCTCCGCTCCGTACGTGTGTTGAACACGGAGGTGCTGTCCGTTCGGCGCTCGGTCATCGGTGATTTGGATCACGACGAGTACGACTCCATCAACCCCGTTCTCTTGAACGCTTCCGCTCACGATCTACAAAGGTATGTAGATGCACTCCCCTCTCTCTCGTTGCTAGATGACTCCATAGATTGATCTTGGTGATGCGTAGAAAATTTTAAAATTCTGCTACGATCCCCAACAGTGGCATCATGAGCTAGGTCTATGCGTAGTATCTTGCACGAGTAGAACACAAAGTAGTTGTGGGCGTCGATTTGTCAATCTTCTTGCCGTTACTAGTCTTATCTTGATTCGGCGGCACTGTGGGATGAAGCGGCCCGGACCGACCTTACACGTACGCTTACGTGAGACAGGTTCCACCGACTGACATGCACTAGTTGCATAAGGTGGCTAGCGGGTGTCTGTCTCTCCCACTTTAGTCGGATCGGATTCGATGAACAGGGTCCTTATGAAGGGTAAATAGAAATTGGCATATCACGTTGTGGTTTTGGCGTAGGTAAGAAACGTTCTTGCTAGAAACCTATAGCAGCCACGTAAAAACTTGCAACAACAATTAGAGGACGTCTAACTTGTTTTTGCAGCAAGTGCTTTGTGATGTGATATGGCCAAAGGATGTGATGAATGATATATGTGATGTATGAGATGATCATGTTCTTGTAATAGGAATCACGACTTGCAGGTCGATGAGTATGACAACCGGCAGGAGCCATAGGAGTTGTCTTAATTTATTATATGACCTGCGTGTCATTGAAATTCGCCATGTAATTACTTTACTTTATTGCTAACCGTTAGCCGTAGTAGTAGAAGTAATAGTTGGCGAGACAACTTCATGAAGACACGATGATGGAGATCATGATGATGGAGATCATGGTGTCATGCCGGTGACGATGATGATCATGGAGCCCCGAAGATGGAGATCAAAAGGAGCGAAGTGATAATGGCCATATCATGTCACTATTTTGATTGCATGTGATGTTTATCATGTTTTTGCATCTTATTTGCTTAGAACGACGGTAGCATATATAAGATGATCCCTCACTAAAATTTCAAGAAAGTGTTCCCCCTAACTGTACACCGTTGCGAAGGTTCGTTGTTTCGAAGCACTACGTGTTGATCGGGTGTGATAGATTCTAACGTTCGAATACAACGGGTGTAAGCCAGATTTACACAGCAATACACTTAGGTTGACTTGACGATCCTAGCATGTACAGACATGGCCTCGGAGCACAAGAGACCGAAAGGTCGAACATGAGTCGTATAGAAGATACGATCAACATGGAGATGTTCACCGTTGATGACTAGTCCGTCTCACGTGATGATCGGACACGGCCTAGTCGATTCGGATCATGTATCACTTAGATGACGAGAGGGATGTCTATCTGAGTGGGAGTTCATTACATAATTTGATTAGATGAACTTAATTGTCATGAACTTAGTCTAAATGTTACATATCTATCTTGTAGATCAAATGGCCAACGCTAATGTTACCCTCAACTTCAACGCGTTCCTAGAGAAAAACAAGCTGAAAGACGATGGTAGCAACTATGCGGACTGGGTCCGTAACCTGAGGATTATCCTCATAGCTGCCAAGAAATCATATGTCCTTGAAGCACCGTTAGGTGACCCACCTGCTCTCCCAGCACTGCCAGACGATTTGAACGTTTGGCAGACACGCACCGATGATTACTCCTTCGTTCAGTGCGGCATGCTCTTCAGCTTAGAACCGGGGCTCCAAAAGCGTTTTGAGCATCACGGAGCATATGAGATGTTCGAAGAGCTGAAAATGGTTTTCCAAGCTCATGCCCGGATCGAGAGATATGAAGTCTCCGATAAGTTCTACAGCTGTAAGATGGAGGAAAATAGTTCTGTCAGCGAGCACATACTCAAAATGTCTGGGTTGCACAGCCGCTTGTCTCAGCTGGGGATTAATCTCCCGGATGACGCGGTCATTGACAGAATCCTCCAGTCACTTCCACCTAGCTACAAGAGCTTTGTGATGAACTTCAACATGCAGGGGATGGAAAAGACCATTCCTGAGGTATATGCGATGCTAAAGTCAGCGGAGGCAGAGATCAGAAAGGAACATCAAGTGTTGATGGTGAATAAAACCACTAAGTTCAAGAAGGGCAAGGGTAAGAAGAACTTCAAGAAGGACGGCAAGGGAGTTGCCGCGCCCGGTAAGCCAGCTGCCGGGAAGAAGTCAAAGAATGGACCCAAGCCTGAGACTGAGTGCTTTTATTGCAAGGGAAACGGTCACTGGAAGCAGAATTGCCCCAAGTACTTAGCAGATAAGAAGGCCGGCAATACCAAAGGTATATGTGATATACATGTAATTGATGTGTACCTTACCAGCACTCGTTGTAGTTCCTGGGTATTTGATACCGGTGCGGTTGCTCATATTTGTAACTCAAAGCAGGAACTGCGGAATCAGCGTAGACTGGCAAAGGACGAGGTGACGATGCGCGTCGGGAATGGTTCCAAGGTCGATGTGATAGCCGTCGGCACGCTACCTCTGCATCTACCTACGGGATTAGTTTTAAACCTCAATAATTATTATTTAGTGCCAGCTTTGAGCATGAACATTGTATCTGGATCTCGCTTAATGCGAGATGGCTACTCATTTAAATCTGAGAATAATGGTTGTTCTATTTATATGAGAGATATGTTTTATGGTCATGCCCCGCTGGTGAATGGTTTATTTTTATTGAATCTCGAACGTGATGTTACACATGTTTATAATGTGAATGCCAAGAAATGCAAGGTTGATAACGATAGTCCCACATACTTGTGGCACTGCCGCCTTGGTCATATCGGTGTTAAACGCATGAAGAAACTCCATGTAGATGGACTTTTGGAGTCTCTTGATTATGAATCATTTGACAGATGCGAACCATGCCTCTTGGGCAAGATGACCAAGACTCCGTTCTCCGGAACAATGGAGCGAGCAACCAACTTATTGGAGATCATACATACTGATGTGTGTGGTCCAATAAGTGTTGAGGCTCGCGGTGGTTATCGTTATGTTCTCACCCTCACCGATGATTTGAGTAGATATGGGTATGTCTACTTGATGAAGCACAAGTCTGAGACCTTTGAAAAGTTCAAGGAATTTCAGAATGAGGTTGAAAATCAACGTGACAAGAAAATAAAGTTCCTACGATCAGATCGTGGAGGAGAATACTTGAGTCATGAATTTGGCACGCATTTACGGAAATGTGGAATTGTTTCACAACTCACGCCGCCTGGAACACCTCAGCGTAACGGTGTATCCGAACGTCTTAATTGCACTCTATTGGATATGGTGCGATCTATGATGTCTCTTACTGATCTACCGCTATCTTTTTGGGGTTATGCTTTAGAGACTGCCGCATTCACTTTAAATAGGGCACCGTCAAAATCCGTTGAGACGACACCGTATGAATTATGGTTTGGGAAGAAACCTAAGCTGTCATTTCTGAAAGTTTGGGGATGCGATGCTTATGTGAAGAAACTTCAACCAGAGAAGCTCGGACCCAAGTCAGAAAAATGCGTATTCAAAGGATACCCTAAGGAAACTATTGGGTATACCTTCTACCTAAGATCCGAGGGCAAGATCTTTGTTGCCAGGAATGGATCCTTTCTAGAGAAAG
This sequence comes from Thinopyrum elongatum, assembly GCA_011799875.1. Lineage (NCBI taxonomy): Eukaryota > Viridiplantae > Streptophyta > Magnoliopsida > Poales > Poaceae > Thinopyrum > Thinopyrum elongatum. The sequence continues at coordinate 37,544,093 of CM022301.1, forward strand.
AGTTTCTCTCGAAAGAAGTAAGTGGGAGGAAAGTGGAGCTTGATGAGATGACCCTCTAACCGGAGAGTAGCGCAGCACAGGAAAATGTTTCTGTGGAGCCTGCACCGGCTAGAGAGGAAGTTAATGATAATGATCATGATCAAGCTACCACTGAACTTTGAAGGTCCACAAGGACACGTTCCGCACCAGAGTGGTACGGCAATCCTGTCCTGGAAATCATGTTGTTAGACAACAGTGAACCTTCGAACTATGAAGAAGCGATGGCGGGCCCGGATTCCGACAAATGGCTTGAAGCCATGAAATCCGAGATAGGATCCATGTATGAAAACGAAGTATGGACTTTGACTGACTTGCCCGATGATCGGCAAGCCATAGAAAATAAATGGATCTTTAAGAAGAAGACTGACGCGGATGGTAATGTGACCATCTATAAGGCTCGGCTTGTCGCTAAGGGTTATCGACAAGTTCAAGGGGTTGACTACGATGAGACTTTCTCACCCGTAGCGAAGCTGAAATCCGCCAGAATCATGTTAGCAATTGCCGCATACTATGATTATGAGATATGGCAAATGGACGTCAAAACGGCATTCCTTAATGGTTTTCTTAAGGAAGAGTTGTATATGATGCAACCGGAAGGTTTTGTCGACCCTGAGAATGCTGACAAGGTATGCAAGCTCCAGCGCTCAATCTATGGGCTGGTGCAAGCATCTCGGAGTTGGAACATTCGCTTTGATGAGATGATCAAAGCGTTTGGGTTCACACAGACTTATGGAGAAGCCTGTGTTTACAAGAAAGTGAGTGGGAGCTCTGTAGCATTTCTCATATTATATGTGGATGACATACTGCTAATGGGAAATAATATAGAATTCTTGGAAAGTATAAAGGCCTACTTGAATAAGTGTTTTTCAATGAAGGACCTTGGAGAAGCTGCTTATATATTAGGCATCAAGATCTATAGGGATAGATCGAGACGCCTCATAGGTCTTTCGCAAAGCACATACCTTGATAAGATATTGAAGAAGTTCAATTTGGATCAGTCCAAGAAGGGGTTCTTGCCTGTATTGCAAGGTGTGAGATTGAGCTCGGCTCAATGCCCGACCACGGCAAAAGATATAGAAGAGATGAGTGTCATCCCCTATGCCTCAGCCATAGGGTCTATTATGTATGCCATGCTGTGTACCAGACCTGATGTAAACCTTGCAGTAAGTTTGGTAGGTAGGTACCAAAGTAATCCTGGCAAGGAACACTGGACAGCGGTCAAGAACATCCTGAAGTACCTGAAAAGGACTAAGGATATGTTTCTCGTTTATGGAGGTGACGAAGAGCTCGTCGTAAAGGGTTACATCGACGCTAGCTTCGACACAGATCCGGATGACTCCAAGTCACAAACCGGATACGTGTATATTTTGAATGGTGGAGCGGTAAGCTGGTGCAGTTGCAAGCAAAGCGTCGTGGCGGGTTCTACATGTGAAGCGGAGTACATAGCAGCCTTGGAGGCAGCACACGAAGCAGTATGGATGAAGGAGTTCATCACCGACCTAGGAGTCATTCCAAATGCGTCGGGTCCAATGGCTCTCTTCTGTGACAACACTGGAGCTATTGCCCTTGCCAAGGAGCCCAGGTTTCACAAGAAGACCAGGCATATCAAGCGTCGCTTCAACTCCATATGTGAACATGTTCAAGATGGAGACATAGATATTTGTAAAGTGCACACGGATTTGAATGTAGCAGATCCGTTGACTAAACCTCTTCCACGAGCAAAACATGATCAACACCAGAACTCTATGGGTGTTCGATTCATCACAATGTAACTAGATTATTGACTCTAGTGCAAGTGGGAGACTGTTGGAAATATGCACTAGAGGCAATAATAAAATGGTTATTATTATATTTCCTTGTTCATGATAATTGTCTGTTATTCATGCTATAATTGTGTTATCCGGAAATCGTAATACATGTGTGAATACATAGACCACTACATGTCCCTAGTAAGCCTCTAGTTGACTAGCTCGTTGATCAATAGATGGTTACGGTTTCCTGACCATGGACATTGGATGTCATTGATAACGGGATCACATCATTAGGAGAATGATGTGATGGACAAGACCCAATCCTAAGCCTAGCACTAGATCGTGTAGTTCGTTTGCTAAAGCTTTTCCAATGTCAAGTAACTTTTCCTTAGACCATGAGATTGTGCAACTCCCGGATACCGTAGGAGTGCTTTGGGTGTACCAAACGTCACAACGTAACTGGGTGGCTATAAAGGTGCACTACGGGTACCTCCGAAAGTGTCTGTTGGGTTGGCACGAATCGAGACTGGGATTTGTCACTCCGTGTGACGGAGAGGTACCTCTGGGCCCACTCGGTAGGACATCATCATAATGAGCTCAATGTGATCAAGGAGTTGTTCACAGGATGATGTGTTACGGAAACGAGTAAAGAGACTTGCCGGTAACGAGATTGAACAAGGTATCGAGATACCGACGATCGAATCTCGGGCAAGTATCGTACCGATAGACAAAGGGAATTGCGTACGGGATTGATTGAATCCTCGACATCGTGGTTCATCCGATGAGATCATCGAGGAGCATGTGGGAGCCAACATGGGTATCCAGATCCCGCTGTTGGTTATTGACCGGAGAGTCGTCTCGGTCATGTCTACGTGTCTCCCGAACCCGTAGGGTCTACACACTTAAGGTTCGGTGACGCTAGGGTTGTAGGGATAGTTTGTACGTGGTTACCGAATGTTGTTCAGAGTCCCGGATGAGATCCCGGACGTCACGAGGAGTTCCGGAATGGTCCGGAGGTGAAGATTTATATATGGGAAGTTGTCATACGGTCACCGGAATAGTTTCGGGGGTTATCGGTATTGTACCGGGACCACCGAAAGGTGTCCGGAGGTCCACCGGGTGGGGCTGATTTACCCGGGAGGCCTAATGGGCTGTATATGGGAGGGAACCAGCCCCCTAGTGGGCTGGTGCGCCCCCCCAAGGGCCCATGGCGCCTAGGGTTGGGAGCCCTAGGGGAGGGAGCCTTCCACCTTGCTTGGGGGGCAAGTTTCCCTCCCCTGGCCGCCTCCCCTCCCCTCAGATTGGATCTGAGGGGGCCGGCCCCCTCTCCTCTTCCCCCTATAAATAGTGGAGGGGTGGGAGGGAGGCCATACCTCATCCCTGGCGCAGCCCCTCCCCTCTCCAACACCTCCTCCTCCTCCCGCGGTGCTTGGCGAAGCCCTGCAGGAATACCACGCAGCTCCAACTCCACCACGCCGTCGTGCTGCTGCTAGAGCTGTCCTCCCCAACCTCTCCTCCCCCCTTGCTGGATCAAGAAGGAGGAGACGTCTCTGCTCCGTACGTGTGTTGAACACGGAGGTGCTGTCCGTTCGGCGCTCGGTCATCGGTGATTTGGATCACGACGAGTACGACTCCATCAACCCCGTTCTCTTGAACGCTTCCGCTCGCGATCTACAAAGGTATGTAGATGCACTCCCCTCTCTCTCGTTGCTAGATGACTCCATAGATTGATCTTGGTGATGCGTAGAAAATTTTAAAATTCTGCTACGATCCCCAACTGATGTTTGAATCCTAAGATGAAAGAAGTGGTAAGAACTGAAATATTAAAGCTTCTGGAAGCAGGTATAATCTATCCCATAGCTGATAGTAGATGGGTAAGTCCCGTTCATTGTGTCCCAAAGAAGGGAGGTATTACTGTTGTTCCTAATGATAAAAATGAACTTATTCCACAAAGAATTGTTACTGGCTATAGAATGGTTATTGATTTTAGAAAATTAAATAAAGCAACCAGAAAAGATCATTACCCTTTGCCTTTTATTGATCAAATGTTTGAAAGATTATCTAAGCACACACACTTTTGCTTTCTTGATGGATATTCTGGTTTTTCCCAAATACCTGTTTCACAACCTGATCAAGAGAAAACCATTTTTACTTGCCCTTTTTGAACTTATGCTTATAGATGTATGCCTTTTGGTTTATGCAATGCACCTGCTACCTTTCAAAGATGTATGACTGCTATATTCTATGATTTTTGTGAAAAGATTGTTGAGGTTTTCATGGATGATTTTTCTGTTTATGGAACTTCTTTTGATGATTGCTTGAGCAACCTTGATCGAGTTTTGTAGAGATGTGAGCAAACTAATCTTGTCTTGAATTGGGAGAAGTGCCACTTTATGGTTAATGAAGGTATTGTCTTGGGGCATAAAATTTCTGAACGAGTTATTGAGGTGGATAAAGCTAAAGTTGATGCATTTGAGAAAATGCCATGTCCTAAAGATATTAAAGGTATTCGTTGTTTCCTTGGTCATGCTTGTTTCTATAGGAGGTTTATTAAAGACTTCTCTAAAATTTCTGGGCCTCATACAAATCTTTTACAAAAGGATGTTCCATTTGTTTTTGATGATGACTGTGTAGAAGCCTTTGAGACACTTAAGAAAGCCTTAACTTCCGCACCTAATGTTCATCCACCTGATTGGAACTTGCCTTTTGAAATCATGTGTGATACTAGTGATTATGCTGTTGGTGCTGTTCTAGGACAAAGAGTTGATAAGAAATTAAATGTTATCCATTATGCTAGCAAAACTCTAGACAGTGCCCAGAGAAATTATGCTACTACTGAAAAAGAATTTTTAGCAGTTGTGTTTGCTTGTGACAAATTCAGATCTTACATTGTTGATTCCAAAGTAACTGTTCACACTGATCATGCTGCTATTAAATATCTTATGGAAAAGAAGGATGCTAAACCTAGACTCATTAGGTGGGTTATCTTGCTACAAGAATTTGATTTACATATTACTGATAGAAAAGGAGCTGAGAACCCCGTAGCTGATAACTTGTCTAGGTTAGAGAATATTCTTGATGACCCACTACCTATTGATTATAGCTTTCCTGATGAACAACTAGCTGCAATAAATGTTTCTCATAATACTCCTTGGTATGCTGACTATGCTAATTATATTGTTGCTAAATACATACCACCTAGTTTCACATACAAACAAAAGAAAAAATTCTTCTATGATTTAAGACATTACTTTTGGGATGACCCACGTAGAAGGTATTATTAGACGTTGTGTACCTAAGCATGAACAGGAACAAATCCTATGGAAATGTCACTCCGAAGCTTATGGAGGGCATCATGCGGGAGATAGAACTTCTCATAAGGTATTGCAATCTGATTTTTATTGGCCTACTCTCTTCAAGGATGCCCGTAAGTTTGTTTTATCTTGTGATGAATGTCAAAGAATTGGTAATATCGGTAAGCGTCAAGAAATGCCTATGAATTATTCACTTGTTGTTGAACCATTTGATGTTTGGGGTTTTGATTATATGGGACCTTTTCCTTCCTCTAATGGGTATACATATATTTTGGTTGCTGTTGATTATGTTACTAAGTGGGTAGAATCCATTCCAACTAGTAGTGATGATCATAACACTTCCATTAAAATTCTTAAAGAAGTTATTTCCTGAGGTTTGGAGTCCCTAGATATTTAATGACTGATGGTGGTTCACACTTTATTCATGGTGCTTTTCGTAAAATGCTTGCTAAATATGATGTTAACCATAGAATTGCATCACCCTATCATCCTCAATCTAGTGGTCAAGTTGAACTTAGCAATAGAGAAATAAAATTAATATTACAAAAAACTGGTAATAGGTCTCGAAAGAATTGGTATAAGAAATTGGATGATGCACTTTGGGCCTAAAGAACAGCATATAAAAATCCTATGGATATGTCTTCTTACAAAATGGTTTATGGAAAAGCTTGTCATTTGCCTCTAGAGTTAGAACAAAAAGCTTATTGGGCAATTAAAGAACTCAACTATGATTTCAAACTTGCCGGTGAAAAGAGGTTATTTGATATTAGCTAATTAGATGAATGGAGAACCCAAGCTTATGAAAATGCCAAATTATTTAAAGAAAAGTTTAAAAGATGGCATGACAAAAGAATCCAATAGTGGGAATTCAAAGCTGGAGAATATGTTCTTTTGAACAACTCTTGTTTCAGATTCTTTGCAGGAAAACTTCTCTCTAAATGGGAAGGACCATATATTATCGAGGAGGTTTATCGCTCTGGAGCCATTACGATTAATAATGCTGAAGGTACTAACCCGAAGGTGGTCAATGGGCAAAGAATTAAACACTATATCTCAGGTACGCCTATTAATGTTGAAAGCAATATTATCCAAACCATAACACCGGAGGAACACATAAAAGAAACCTTCCGGAACGCTCCAGAATACTAAAAAAGAGGAGGTATGTGATACGGTAAGTAAACGGACTCCGAAAAATCCGCAAAAATATTTTTTGTCAGTTTTGGAATATTACAAAAATTAGAAAAATAAGAAACAACCAGGAATGCAACCGAGGAGGGCACAAGACACCAGGGCGCGCCTGGCTTGCTTGGCGAACCCAGGTGGGTTGTGCCCACCTCGGGAACCTTCCTGACTCCGTTGTCCTCTTGTTTGCTTGTTTCCCAGGATAAAAAATCTTTACATACCCCCGCAAACATATTGACCACCGTATCATGGAGAAATTTTTTGTTCTTCTTTCTTGCTGTTTTCTGACATATCTAGATCGCCATGGCCGCTTCGAGCTCCACCAAGGACAACTTCTTCGTGAACGTCATCAACCCGTATTTGCGGGAGGTGATGCAGCACCCTCAAGCCATTGAGATGCGTGAGGGGGTGCTCCATATCCGGGACATCCAGGGGCCCAAGAGGACGGGAACCATGGAGGATAGATTAGAAGCTATGGAGCAAGAGGTTTTCAAGTGCAAGGGGATGGTGGAGCGTGGACTCAATGCCAATCACCTCATGATTGCGGATTTCACCCGTGATCTCAAGGTGGATGGATGGTCCATGAAGGACATCGTCTTCACCCTCAACGAGCAAATCAATTTTTTGCAAAGCCAAATCTATGATCTCCAAAATCAAGTCTTTGAATATGAGGCGAGATTTAAAGGTATGGGTTTAGCTGCAAGTTGCAGGACTCGTGAGACTCGCGCTTCTTCTTATGATGGTGAGCCGCTGCCATGGAAGCTGGAGGATAAGCCCGCTATTACTTCACCACCACCATCATCATCTTCACCAACAAAGGAGACTTGAGTTCATGGTATGGGCACTCCCCTTGGCTTGTGCCAAGCTTGGGGGAGGTGCCCCGATCTCGTATCACCACCACTATCTTTGCCTTTATCTATTTTAGTTCGATCTTTAGTTATCCTATAATTTACTTGAATAAAAGTTTAGTTCGATCCTTTCTTTTCGAGTGCTTGCTTAGTGATCTACCTATCTATGTAATCGTGTGTGAGATATATATAATAAAGAGTAGTTTGAGTTTTGTTTCTTTACTCTTTTGTTCCAATAAAAAGAATGGAAAATAAATGAAAAAGATCATATGCTAATCTTATGGTAAGTAATGACATCACATAAGGAAAAGTATATGTGGTAAAATTTATTGGAGATTGACAAACATAGCATTGGTCAATGATGCAATTCATGAAAGAATCAATAAGGGTAGAGAAGATTCACATGCAAATACACTATCTTGGACATCTTTTATGATTGTGAGCCCCCATTAAATATTATGTGTCAAAATTGTTGACGTTGGACAAGGAAGACAACGTAATGATTTATGTTTATTCATATTCACATAGAAGTTATATTGTCATAGATCCTTCAACATGTGGTGCTTGCTCAATATCTTTGCTAGCCAAAAACTCCGCACTAAGTAGAGATACTACTTGTGCATCCAAAAACCCTTAAACCCAAAATCTTATTTTGAGAGTCCACCATACCTACCTATGGATTGAGTAAGATCCTTCAAGTAAGTTGTCATCGGTGCAATAAGGCTATAAAACTTGCTTCTAAATGTGTTGGATCATTAGGTGTAAGAGAAAATTAAGCGTTGTACGAACTTGTGATGGCAAAGTAATAAAAGAGACGAACTGCATAATAAAGGTTGCTATCATAAGGGGCAATATAACGTGACATTCTTTTGCATTAAGGGATTTGGCATACAAACAAAAAGCGCATGGAAACCTCTGCTTCCCTCTGCGAAGGGCCTATCTTTTACTTTTATGCATTTACTTTTTTGTAATAGTCAAAATATTCTTCCCAATTCCTTTTTATTTTCTCTTTTTTCAAGCATGATGTGGTGAGGAAAGATCTAGGCACATATATCCAGTTGGATATGAGTGGGCATGAGTTATTATTGTTGACATCACCCTTGAGGTGAATACGTTGGGAGGCGAAACTATAGGCCCCTATCTTTATATGTGTTCGGTTGAAACTTTTTGTTCGTGGGTATGCTATGCGTGTTAGCAATCATAGAAGGTTAAATGATGGTTGAGTATGTGGACTTGCCTAAAGGCTCTGATACGTGACCCTTCCTAAAAATATGATGAATTGTAGTTGCAAAGTTGGCTGAGAACATAGTTTGTTGGTTTTCAATAAGGTTTATGCTTTATACTTCAATGTTGTGATGAATTATTACTTGTTCATGAGAAGTTATATGATAAAAGTTGTGTGATAAAGTTTTATGTTAAAGTTCTTTGCTGTTATAATAATAAGCATGATACTTCTATGTCCGTATTTTGTTTTTTATCGACACCTCTCTCTCTAAGCATGTTGGAATGTTTTTCGATTTTGGTATTTCACATGAGGACAAGCGAGGTCTAAGCTTGGGGGAGTTGATACTCCCATTTTGCATCATGTTTTCCTACTGTTATTTATAATGTTTTTATGCATAATAATGCTTTATGGAGTAATGTTGGGGAACGTAGCAGAATTTTAAAATTTTCTACGCATCACCAAGATCAATCTATGGAGTCATCTAGCAACGAGTGAGAGGGGAGTGTATCTACATACCCTTGTAGATCGCAGCGGAAGCGTTCAAGAGAACGGGGTTGATGGAGTCGTACTCGTCGTGATCCAAATCACCGATGACCGAGCGCCGAACGGACGGCACCTCCGCGTTCAACACACGTACGGAGCAGAGACGTCTCCTCCTTCTTGATCCAGCAAGGGGGGAGGAGAGGTTGATGGAGATCCAGCAGCACGACGGTGTGGTGGTGGAAGCAGCGGGATTTCAGCAGGGCTTCGCCAAGCGCTACTGGAGGAGGACGAGGTGTCACGGGAGGGAGAGGGAGGCGCCAGGGGCTGAGCTGTTTCTCCCATGCACCTCCCCACTATATATAGGGGTGGAGGGGGCTGGTTTCTTGCCCTCCAAGTCCATTGGGGCGTTGGCAAAGGTGGAAGGAAAGAAATCCCATCCTTTCCCTTCCCCACCGATTGTTATCCCCCTTTTTTAGGGATCTTGATCTTATCCCTTCGGGATATGATCTTATTCCTTCTAAGGGGGAATCTTGGTGCGCCTTGACTAGGGGTGTGGGGCCTTGCCCCCACTACCCACGTTCATGTGGGTCCCCCCATGCAGGTGGGCCCCACTCCGGAACCTTCTAGAACCTTCTCGGTACAATACCGAAAAATCCCGAACATTTTCCGGTGGCCAAAATAGGACTTCCCATATATAAATCTTTACCTCCGGACCATTCCGGAACTCCGCGTGACGTCCAGGATCTCATCCGAGACTCCGAACAACCTTCGGGTTACCGCATACTAATATCTCTATAACCCTAGCGTCACCGAACCTTAAGTGTGTAGACCCTACGGGTTCGGGAGACACGCAGACATGACCGAGACGACTCTCCGGTCAATAACCAACAGCGGGATCTGGATACCCATGTTGGCTCCCACATGCTCCTCGATGATCTCATCGGATGAACCACGATGTCGAGGATTCAATCAATCCCGTACGCAATTCCCTTTGTCTATCGGTACGATACTTGCCCGAGATTCGATCGTCGGTATCTCGATACCTTGTTCAATCTCGTTACCGGCAAGTCTCTTTACCCGTTTCCGTAACACATCATCCCGTGAACAACTCCTTGATCACATTGAGCTCATTATGATGATGTCCTACCGAGTGGGCCCAGAGGTACCTCTCCGTTACATGGAGTGACAAATCCCAGTCTCAATTCGTGCCAACCCAACAGATACTTTCGGAGATACCCGTAGTGCACCTTTATAGCCACCCAGTTACGTTGTGACGTTTGGTGCACCCAAAGCACTCCTACGGTATCCGGGAGTTGCACAATCTCATGGTCTAAGGAAAAGTTACTTGACATTGGAAAAGCTTTAGCAAACGAACTACACGATCTAGTGCTAGGCTTAGGATTGGGTCTTGTCCATCACATCATTCTCCTAATGATGTGATCCCGTTATCAATGACATCCAATGTCCATGGTCAGGAAACCGTAACCATCTATTGATCAACGAGCTAGTCAACTAGAGGCTTACTAGGGACATGTTGTGGTCTATGTATTCACACATGTATTACGATTTCCGGATAACACAATTATAGCATGAATAACAGACAATTATCATGAACAAGGAAATATAATAATAACCATTTTATTATTGCCTCTAGGGCATATTTCCAACAGTCTCCCACTTGCACTAGAGTCAATAATCTAGTTACATTGTGATGAATCGAACACCCATAGAGTACTGGTGTTGATACCACTGTTGGGGAACGTAGCAGAATTTTAAAATTTTCTACGCATCACCAAGATCAATCTATGGAGTCATCTAGCAACGAGTGAGAGGGGAGTGTATCTACATACCCTTGTAGATCGCGAGCGGAAGCGTTCAAGAGAACGGGGTTGATGGAGTCGTACTCGTCGTGATCCAAATCACCGATGACCGAGCGCCGAACGGACGGCACCTCCGCGTTCAACACACGTACGGAGCAGAGACGTCTCCTCCTTCTTGATCCAGCAAGGGGGGAGGAGAGGTTGATGGAGATCCAGCAGCACGACGGTGTGGTGGTGGAAGCAGCGGGATTTCAGCAGGGCTTCGCCAAGCGCTACTGGAGGAGGAAGAGGTGTCACGGGAGGGAGAGGGAGGCGCCAGGGGCTGAGCTGTTTCTCCCATGCACCTCCCCACTATATATAGGGGTGGAGGGGGCTGGTTTCTTGCCCTCCAAGTCCATTGGGGCATTGGCAAAGGTGGAAGGAAAGAAATCCCATCCTTTCCCTTCCCCACCGATTGTTATCCCCCTTTTTTAGGGATCTTTATCTTATCCCTTCGGGATATGATCTTATTCCTTCTAAGGGGGAATCTTGGTGCGCCTTGACTAGGGGTGTGGGGCCTTGCCCCCACTACCCACGTTCATGTGGGTCCCCCCATGCAGGTGGGCCCCACTCCGGAACCTTCTAGAACCTTCTCGGTACAATACCGAAAAATCCCGAACATTTTCCGGTGGCCAAAATAGGACTTCCCATATATAAATCTTTACCTCCGGACCATTCCGGAACTCCTCGTGACGTCCAGGATCTCATCCGAGACTCCGAACAACCTTCGGGTTACCGCATACTAATATCTCTATAACCCTAGCGTCACCGAACCTTAAGTGTGTAGACCATACGGGTTCGGGAGACACGCAGACATGACCGAGACGACTCTCCGGTCAATAACCAACAGCGGGATCTGGATACCCATGTTGGCTCCCACATGCTCCTCGATGATCTCATCGGATGAACCACGATGTCGAGGATTCAATCAATCCCGTACGCAATTCCCTTTGTCTATCGGTACGATACTTGCCCGAGATTCGATCGTCGGTATCTCGATACCTTGTTCAATCTCGTTACCGGCAAGTCTCTTTACTCGTTTCCGTAACACATCATCCCGTGAACAACTCCTTGATCACATTGAGCTCATTATGATGATGTCCTACCGAGTGGGCCCAGAGGTACCTCTCCGTTACATGGAGTGACAAATCCCAGTCTCGATTCGTGCCAACCCAACAGATACTTTCGGAGATACCCGTAGTGCACCTTTATAGCCACCCAGTTACGTTGTGAAGTTTGGTGCACCCAAAGCACTCCTACGGTATCCGGGAGTTGCACAATCTCATGGTCTAAGGAAAAGTTACTTGACATTGGAAAAGCTTTAGCAAACGAACTACACGATCTAGTGCTAGGCTTAGGATTGGGTCTTGTCCATCACATCATTCTCCTAATGATGTGATCCCGTTATCAATGACATCCAATGTCCATGGTCAGGAAACCGTAACCATCTATTGATCAACGAGCTAGTCAACTAGAGGCTTACTAGGGACATGTTGTGGTCTATGTATTCACACATGTATTACGATTTCCGGATAACACAATTATAGCATGAATAACAGACAATTATCATGAACAAGGAAATATAATAATAACCATTTTATTATTGCCTCTAGGGCATATTTCCAACAAGTAATTCTAATGCCTTTTCTCTCATAATATGCAAGGTTTACACAAAGAGGAAGAATGCCGGCAGCTAGAATTCTGGACCTGAAAAAGCTACGTCAGAGTTACCTATTCTGCACATCTCCAAATGAGCTGAAAATTTACGGAGAATTGTTTCGGAATATATAAAAAATACTGGATCAAATAAGAGTAAAATGCATCATAAGTCCTAAAATTATTGGAGGTGTGTCAGTTTAGTCCTATAACTTTGAAACTGCAGCTTTAGGAACTAAAGCTATTGGACGTGTGTCAATTTAGTCCTATAACTTTAAAATTGCAGTTTTGGGTCCCAAAACTATGTAAGTTTGTTCATCTCCTAAGCTTGCATGGCCAGCATATATGGTGCATTTTTTCAAATTATCCCTTTATATATGTTTACTTCCCCAAAAGTGGTCCATACGCCTCCAAGTCATAGTGTGTTTTTGCAACCTGCATGCCCACCACCTGCGTGGCCATGTGCTGCAGGGCAGCCTTGCTAAGAGGTTTGCCGTGGCCGTCGGGGAGACCTCGAGCCAGTCGGCATGGATGACTACATCCCTCTCCCTCGACGCGGTCGTCAAGGAGACCCCGAGCCAATCAGGATGAAGGATGCCATCCCACCTCCGTCGCTCTCACTCTCATGACATCACCCTTGCCGTAGAGCTGGTCATGGTCATGCAGGTTGTTATTTAGGCATGAGTATGACCAAAGGTGGGGAATTGTCACTGCTGCCGGACGACGCGGAGAAGTGCGCGGAAACCGCGAAGTTGGCACAAAGTCGGCGAGAGTAACATACCCCATCAGTAGCCACATGTGGGTAGAAATTAAACATTGTGCGATGTGTCATTCTGCTACTGTGGGGTGAGGCTGAGATGACCGGTCTACTCTCCTCGCTGGAGCTCAAGCTATCATGCCAGTTATGGCCCGCATATAGTACTAAGCTGGACCTAAAACTGTAATTTCGAAGTTATAGGACTAAATTGACACATCTTCAATAGTTTTAGGACCTAAAACTGCAGTTTTGAAGTTATAGAACTAAACTGACACACCTCCAATAGTTTTAGGACTTATGATGCATTATACTCATCAAATAACTACCGGAGGGGGCCAGCCTGGTGAGAACAAGACACCAGGGCGCGCCTGGTCCCCCAGGCGTGCCTGGTCCCCCAGGCGTGCCCTGGTGGGTTGTACTCTCCTCGGCCCACCTCCGGTGCCCATCTTCTCGTATATAGGTCATTTTGACCTAGAAAAAAATCTGAGGGGAGCTTTCGAGACAAAGCGCCGCCGTCTCGAGGCGGAACTTGGCCAGGAGCACTTTTGCCCTCCGGCGGAGCGATTCCGCCGGGGGAACTTCCCTCCCGGAGGGGGAAATCATCATCATCGTCATCACCAACAACCCTATCATCTTTGGGAGGGCAATACCATCAACATCTTCAACAGCACCATCTCCTCTCAAATCCTAGTTCATCTCTTGTGTTCGATCTTTGTACCGGAACCTCAGATTAGTACCTGTGGGTGACTAGTAGTGTTGATTACATCTTGTAGTTGATTACTATATGGTTTAATTGGTGGAAGATTATATGTTCAGATCCATTATGCTATTTAATACCCCTATGATCTTGAGCATGCTTATCATTTGTGAGTAGTTACTTTTGTTCTTGAGGTCATGGGAGAAGTCATGTTGCAAGTAATCATGTGAACTTGATATGTGTTCAATATTTTGATGATATGTATGTTGTGATTCCCTTAGTGGTGTCATGTGAACGTCGACTACATGGAACTTCACCATATTTGGGCCTAAGGGAATGCATTGTGGAGTAGTTATTAGATGATGGGTTGCTAGAGTGACAGAATCTTAAACCCTAGTTTATGCGCTATTTTGTAAGGGACCGATTTGGATCCAAAAGTTTAATACTATGGTTAGATTTTATCTTAATACTTTTCTCATAGTTGCAGATGCTTGCGAGGGGGTTAATCATAAGTAGGAGGTTTGTTCAAGTAAGAACAACACCTAAGCACCGGTCCACCCACATATCAAATTATCAAAGTAGCAAACACGAATCAAACCAACATGATGAAAGTGATATGGTGAAATTCCCATGTACGCTCAAGAACGCTTTGCTTATCATAAGAGACCGTTTTGGCCTGTCCTTTGCCACAAAAGGATTGGGCTACTTTGCTGCACTTTATCTACCGTTACCATTACTTGTCCGTTACATATTATCTTGCTATCAAACTACTTGTTACCGACTATTTCAGTGCTTGCAGAAAATACCTTTGCTGAAAACCACTTGTCATTTCCTGCTGCTCCTCGTTGGGTTCGACACTCTTACTTATCGAAAGGACTATGATTGATCCCCTATACTTGTAGGTCATCAGAGGGGGAGAGCATCTACATACCCTTGTAGATCGCTAAGAGGAAGTGTTTATCTACGCGGTTGATGTAGTCGTACACCTTCACGATCCGTCCCGATCAATTACCGAACATACGGCACCTCTGCATTCAGCACATGTTCAGCTCGATGACGTCCTCGCCTTCTCGATCCAGCAAGGGAGGCGAAGTAGTAGATGAGTTCCGGCAACACGACGGCATGGTGACGGTGGTGGAGAAACTATTTTCACAGGGCTTCACCAAGCAAAACGGAGTTAGGACGGAGGACGAACTAGAGGGAGAGGGGGCGCCGGCACACGGCTTGGTGAATCATGGTGTGCCCCAGGGGCTAGACCGGTTCCTCTATTTATATGTGGAGCCCTGGGTCATTTCTTGGAGAAAGAGACTCCTCAAAGTCAGTTTGGAACGCAAGGAAGAGTCCTTCTTGGTTTCCAGTACCAGACGCCACGGTCCCTTGCGTCTGGTCCCTGACCTCCGCAAAACTTCCTTTTGCACCGACCTAAATCCCCGTGGGCCTTACCCATTGGCCCAACCATATCATCCTATATATCAATCTTTACCTCCGGACCATTCCAGACCTCCTCGTTATGTCCGTGATCTCATCCGGGACTCCGAACAACATTCGTCACCAACATACATAACTCATATAATACTATATCGTCAACGAACGTTAAGCGTGTGGACCCTACGCATTCGAGAATGATGTAGACATGACTGAGATGCTTCTCCTATCAATAACCGATAGCGGGACCTGGATGCCCATATTGGTTCCTACATATTCTACGAAAATCTTTATCGGTCGAACCTTTATGACAAATACGTAGTTCCCTTTGTCCGCCGGTATGTTACTTGCCCAAGATTCAATCGTCGGTATCTTCATACCTAGTTCAATCTCATTACCGGCAAGTCTCTTTTCTCGTTCCGTAATACATCATCTTGTAACTAAATCCTTAGTCACTTTGCTTGCAAGCTTCTTGTGATGCTGTATTACCGAGTGGGCCCAAAGATACCTCTCCGTCATATGGAATGACAAATCCCAATCTCGATTCACGCCAACTAAACAGACACCTTCTGAGATACCTGTAGAGCATCTTTATGATCACCCAGTTATGTTGTGATGTTGGATAGCACACAAGGTATTCCTCCGGTATCCGGGAGTTGCATGATCTCATGGTCGAAGGAATATGTATTTGACATTTAAGAAAGCAGTAGCAATAAACTTAATGATCATATGCTAAGCTAACGGATGGGTCTTGTCCATCACATCATTCTCCAAATGATGTGACCCCGTTATCAAATGATAACTCATGTTTATGGTCAGGAAACCTTAACCATCTTTTGATCAATGAGCTAGTCTAGTAGAGGCATACTAGGGACTTGGTATTTGCTTATGTATTCACACATGTATTTAAGTTTCCAATCAATACAATTCTATTCGTGAATACGCAAAGCTTGTGTATCATTCATTGATAGGTAGAAGAAAAATACAGAGGCATACAAGACAAGAGAGAAGCACCACACAAGGTGTGGGAAAAACAAAGAGGGATACAACACAGCACCAAACTCTTCTAGCTCAAACTCCAGCCGACAAGGCAAGGAGGTGAGATACAAGGTATCAAGGCAACGTCGCGACCAACGCCGGGCACCATCATCACACAACCACGACTGAAGTACCGGATCAATGTACCTCCCAGCTATGCACCTAGAAGATTGGCAAGTGGGGTGCAGGACCTAGCCGGACTAGAAGGAGAAGCCAAGGAGAGAGTGCCGTCAAGGCCGTACATTGCGCCCCGGATACCCACGCCAAGAGGAGCAGCCCGGACCAGAAAAGTATCCAAAATCTTCGGATCCAACGCCAAACACACCATGAGCAACAAGACCGCGCCTTCATGAAGGATACGAGGCCGAGACGCCACTGCTGTCTGATCTAGTGAACTAGATCTAGGATTTCCCTTGATACTCACGTAGGGGCGCGGAGAAGAGGCTATGGCGGCACCTCCAAGAAGGAAACGGCACCCACAGGTGTCACTGCCGCCAGCATCAGTGAGGCGAGCAAGGATTTTGCCTTGGCCAAAGTCCGCAAATCCCATGCGCTACTGGATCCAGATTCGAAGACGCAGAAAGCAAAGTAGGCCAAGACCACACCACCGGAAGAAGACCCGCACCCATCGTCGGGGAAGTTGACAACGGGCGCCGCCGGACGCTCCACCACAGACAGACCACAGGACAGATCGAGCCAGGGGAGGCATGAATCCATCACCAACGGCACCACAACCAGCCCGAGAGGAAGAGGCATGGCTGTTACTTTTGTGAGTAGTTACTTTTGTTCTTGAGGTCACGGGAGAAGTCATGTTGCAAGTAATCATGTGAACTTGATATGTGTTCGATATGTTGATGATATGTATGTTGTGATTCCCTTAGTGGTGTCATGTGAACGTCGACTACATGGAACTTCACCATATTTGGGCCTAAGGGAATGCATTGTGGAGTAGTTATTAGATGATGGGTTGCTAGAGTGACAGAATCTTAAACCCTAGTTTATGCGCTATTTTGTAAGGGACCGATTTGGATCCAAAAGTTTAATGCTATGGTCAGATTTTATCTTAATACTTTTCTCGTAGTTGCGGATGCTTGCGAGGGGGTTAATTATAAGTAGGAGGTTTGTTCAAGTAAGAACAACACCTAAGCACCGGTCCACCCACATATCAAATTATCAAAGTAGCAAACACGAATCAAACCAACATGATGAAAGTGATATGGTGAAATTCCCGTGTACGCTCAAGAACGCTTTGCTTATCATAAGAGACCGTTTTGGCCTGTCCTTTGCCACAAAAGGATTGGGCTACTTTGCTGCACTTTATCTACCGTTACCATTACTTTTCCGTTACATATTATCTTGCTATCAAACTACTTGTTACCGACTATTTCAGTGCTTGCAGAAAATACCTTTGCTGAAAATCACTTGTCATTTCCTGCTGCTCCTCATTGGGTTCGACACTCTTACTTATTGAAAGGACTACGATTGATCCCCTATACTTGTGGGTCATCAGAGGGGGAGAGCATCTACATACCCTTGTAGATTGCTAAGAGGAAGTGTTTATCAACGCGGTTGATGTAGTCGTACACCTTCACGATCCGTCTCGATCAATTACCGAACATACGGCACCTCCGCATTCAGCACATGTTCAGCTCGATGACGTCCTCGCCTTCTCGATCCAGCAAGAGAGGCAAAGTAGTAGATGAGTTCTGGCAGCACGACGGCGTGGTGACGGTGGTGGTGAAACTATTTTCACAGGGCTTCACCAAGCAAAACGGAGTTAGGACGGAGGACGAACTAGAGGGAGAGGGTGCGCCGACACACGGCTTAGTGAATCATGGTGTGCCCCAGGGGCTAGCCCGGCTGCTCTATTTATATGTTGAGCCCTGGGGTCATTTCTTGGAGAAAGAGCCTCCTCAAAGTCGGTTTGGAACGCAAGGAAGAGTCCTTCTTGGTTTCCAGTACCAGACGCCAAGGTCCCTTGCGTCTGGTCCCTGACCTCCGCAAAACTTCCTTTTGCACCGACCGAAATCCCCGTGGGCCTTACCCATTGGCCCAACCATATCATCCTATATATCAATCTTTACCTCCGGACCATTCCAGAGCTCCTCGTTATGTCCGTGATCTCATCCGGGACTCCGAACAACATTCGTCACCAACATACATAACTCATATAATACTATATCGTCAACGAACGTTAAGCGTGCGGACCCTACGGGTTCGAGAATGATGTAGACATGACTGAGATGCTTCTCCTATCAATAACCGATAGCGGGACCTGGATTCTCATATTGGTTCCTACATATTCTACGAAGATCTTTATCGGTCGAAACTTTATGACAAATACGTAGTTCCCTTTGTCCGTCGGTATGTTACTTGCCCAAGATTCAATCATCGGTATCTTCATACCTAGTTCAATCTCATTACCGACAAGTCTCTTTTCTCATTCCGTAATACATCAGCTTGTAACTAACTCGTTAGTCACTTTACTTGCAAGCTTCTTATGATGTTGTATTACCGAGAGGGCCCAAAGATACCTCTCCGTCATACGGAATGACAAATCCCAATCTCGATTCACACCAACTCAACAGACACCTTCTGAGATACCTGTAGAGCATCTTTATGATCACCCAGTTATGTTGTGATGTTGGATAGCACACAAGGTATTCCTCCGGTATCCGAGAGTTGCATGATCTCATGGTCGAAGGAATATGTATTTGACATTTAAGAAAGCAGTAGCAATAAACTTAACGATCATATGCTAAGCTAACGGATGGGTCTTGTCCATCACATCATTCTCCTAATGATGTGACGCCGTTATCAAATGATAACTCATGTCTATGGTCAGGAAACCTTAACCATCTTTTGATCAATGAGCTAGTCTAGTAGAGGCATACTAGGGACTTGGTATTTGCTTATGTATTCACACATGTATTTAAGTTTCCAATCCATACAATTCTATTCACGAATACGCAAAGCTTGTGTATCATTCATTGATAGGTAGAAGAAAAATACAGAGGCATACAAGAGAAGAGAGAAGCACCACACAAGGTGTGGGAAAAACAAAGAGGGATACAACACAGCACCAAACTCCTCTAGCTCAAACTCCAGCCGACAAGGCAAGGAGGCGAGATACAAGGTATCAAGGAAACATTGCGACCAACGCCGGGCACCATCATCACACAACCACGACTTCACGAAGGACCGGATCAACGTACCTCCCAGCTATGCACCTAGAAGATCGGCAAGTGGGGTGCAGGACCTAGCCGGACTAGAAGGAGAAGCCAAGGAGAGAGTGGCGTCAAGGCCGTACATTGCGCCCCGGATACCCATGCCAAGAGGAGCAGCCCGGACCAGAAAAGTATCCAAAATCTTCGGATCCAACACCAAACACACCACGAGCATCAAGACCACGCCGTCATGAAGGATACGATGCCGAGACGCCACCACTGTCTCATCTAGTGAACTAGATCTGGGGTTTCCCCTGATACTCGCGTAGGGGCGCGGAGAAGAGGCCATGGCGGCACCTCCAAGAAGGAAACGGCACCCATAGGTGTCACTGCCGCCAGCATCAGTGAGCCGAGCAAGGATTTTGCCTTGGCCAAAGTCCGCAAATCCCATGCGCTACTAGATCCGGATTCGAAGACGCAGAAAGCAAAGTAGGCCAAGACCACATCACCGGAAGAAGAGCTGCACCCATCGTCGGGGAAGTTGACAACGGGCGCTGCCGGACGCTCCACCACAGACAGACCACAGGATAGATCGAGCCAGGGGAGGCATGAATCCATCACCAACGGCACCACAACCTGCCCGAGAGGAAGAGGCATGGCTGTTACTTTTGTGAGTAGTTAGTTTTGTTCTTGAGGTCACGGGAGAAGTCATGTTGCAAGTAATCATGTGAACTTGATATGTGTTCGATATTTTGATGATATGTATGTTGTGATTCCCTTAGTGGTGTCATGTGAACGTCGACTACATGGAACTTCACCATATTTGGGCCTAAGGGAATGCATTGTGGAGTAGTTATTAGATGATGGGTTGCTAGAGTGACAGAATCTTAAACCCTAGTTTATGCGCTATTTTGTAAGGGACCGATTTGGATCCAAAAGTTTAATGCTATGGTTAGATTTTTTCTTAATACTTTTCTCGTAGTTGCGGATGCTTGCGAGGGGGTTAATCATAAGTAGGAGGTTTGTTCAAGTAAGAACAACACCTAAGCACTGGTCCACCCACATATCAAATTATCAAAGTGGCAAACACGTATCAAACCAACATGATGAAAGTGATATGGTGAAATTCCCGTGTACGCTCAAGAACGCTTTTCTTATCATAAGAGACCGTTTTGGCCTATCCTTTGCCACAAAAGGATTGGGCTACTTTGCTGCACTTTATCTACCGTTACCATTACTTGTCCGTTACATATTATCTTGCTATCAAACTACTTGTTACTGACTATTTCAGTGCTTGCAGAAAATAGCTTTGCTGAAAACCACTTGTCATTTCCTGCTGCTCCTCATTGGGTTCGACACTCTTACTTATCGAAAGGACTACGATTGATCCCCTATACTGTGGGTCATCAGAGGGGGAGAGCATCTACATAACCTTGTAGATCGTTAAGAGGAAGTGTTTATCAACGCGGTTGATGTAGTTGTACACCTTCACGATCCGTCTCGATCAATTACCGAACATACGGCACCTCCGCATTCAGCACATGTTCAGCTCGATGACGTCCTCACCTTCTCGATCCAGCAAGAGAGGTGAAGTAGTAGATGAGTTCCGGCAGCACGACGGCGTGGTGACGGTGGTGGTGAAACTATTTTCACAGGGCTTCACCAAGGAAAACGGAGTTAGGACGGAGGACGAACTAGAGGGAGAGGGGGCACCGGCACACGGCTTGGTGAATCATGGTGTGCCCCAGGGGCTAGCCCGGCTCCTCTATTTATATGTTGAGCCCTGGGGTCGTTTCTTGGAGAAAGAGCCTCCTCAAAGTCGGTTTGGAACGCAAGGAAGAGTCCTTCTTGGTTTCCAGTACCTGACGCCACGGTCCCTTGCGTCTGGTCCCTGACCTCCGCAAAACTTCCTTTTGCACCAACCTAAATCCCCGTGGGCCTTACCCATTGGCCCAACCAAATCATCCTATATATCAATCTTTACCTCCGGACCATTCCGGAGCTCCTCGTTATGTCCGTGATCTCATCCGGGACTCCGAACAACATTCGTCACCAACATACATAACTCATATAATACTATATCATCAACGAACGTTAAGCGTGCAGACCCTACGGGTTCGAGAATGATGTAGACATGACTGAGATGCTTCTCCTATCAATAACCGATAGCGGGACCTGGATGCCCATATTGGTTCCTACATATTCTACGAAGATCTTCATCGGTCGAACCTTTATGACAAATACGTAGTTCCCTTTGTCCGTCGGTATGTTACATGCCCAAGATTCAATCGTCGGTATCTTCATACCTAGTTCAATCTCATTACTGGCAAGTCTCTTTTCTCGTTCCGTAATACATCATCTTGTAACTAACTCCTTAGTCACTTTGCTTGCAAGCTTCTTGTGATGCTGTATTACCGAGAGGGCCCAAAGATACCTCTCCGTCATACGGAATGACAAATTCCAATCTCGATTCACGCCAACTCAACAGACACCTTCTGAGATACCTGTAGAGCATCTTTATGATCACCCAGTTATGTTGTGATGTTGGATAGCACACAAGGTATTCCTCCGGTATCCGGGAGTTGCATGATCTCATGGTCGAAGGAATATGTATTTGACATTTAAGAAAGCAGTAGCAATAAACTTAACGATCATATGCTAAGCTAACGGATGGGTCTTGTCCATCACATCATTCTCCTAATGATGTGACCCCGTTATCAAATGATAACTCATGTCTATGGTCAGGAAACCTTAACCATCTTTTGATCAACGAGCTAGTCTAGTAGAGGCATACTAGGGACTTGGTATTTGCTTATGTATTCACACATGTATTTAAGTTTCCAATCAATACAATTCTATTCGTGAATACGCAAAGCTTGTGTATCATTCATTGATAGGTAGAAGAAAAATACAGAGGCATACAAGACAAGAGAGAAGCACCACACAAGGTGTGGGAAAAACAAAGAGGGATACAACACAGCACCAAACTCTTCTAGCTCAAACTCCAGCTGACAAGGCAAGGAGGCGAGATACAAGGTATCAAGGCAACATCGCGACCAACGTCGGGCACCATCATCACACAACCACAACTTCATGAAGGACTGGATCAACGTACCTCCCAGCTATGCACCTAGAAGATCGGCAAGTGGGGTGCAGGACCTGGCCGGACTAGAAGGAGAAGCCATGGAGAGAGTGCCATCAAGGCCGTACATTGCGCCCCGGATACCCATGCCAGGAGGAGCAGCCCGGACCAGAAAAGTATCCAAAATCTTCGGATCCAACGCCAAACACACCACGAGCAACAAGACCGCACCTTCATGAAGGATACGACACCGAGACGCCGCCGCTGTCTGATCTAGTGAACTAGATCTAGGGTTTCCCCTTATACTCGCATAGGGGCGCGGAGAAGAGGCCAGGGCGGCACCTCCAAGAAGGAAACGGCACCCACAGGTGTCACTGCCGCCAGCATTGGTGAGCCGAGCAAGGATTTTGCCTTGGCCAAAGTCCGCAAATCCCATGCGCTACTGGATCCAGATTCGAAGACGCAGAAAGCAAAGTAGGCCAAGACCACACCACCGGAAGAAGAGCCGCACCCATCGTCGGTGAAGTTGACAACGGGCGCCGCCGGACGCTCCACCACAGACAGACCATAGGACAGATCGAGCCAGGGGAGGCATGAATCCATCACCAATGGCACCACGACCAGCCCGAGAGGAAGAGGCATGGCTGTTACTTTTGCCACCGTTACCGTTACTTCCATAGTACTTTGCTACTAAATACTTTGCTGCGGATATTAAGTCTTTCAGGTGTGGTTGAATTGACAACTCAGCTGCTAATACTTGAGAATATTCTTTGGCTCCCCTTGTGTCAAATCAATAAATTTGGGTTGAATACTCTACCCTCAAAAACTGTTGCGATCCCCTATACTTGTGGGTTATCAGTCCTTCTCTAGATGCTTTTAATGCTATGGGAAATCTAGTGGGTTCACCACCTCTTATGATTAATGAAACAACTTTGACTCTCGAGCATGTTATGGAAAGGCTTGATGCTATTGAAAATAAAATGCTTACCAAAGAACATATTGAAAACTTGGATAAAAAGATGCATAATCTTGCTAGTAAAATTGGGTCAAAAGCGGGAGAAGTTTTTAAGTTGCTAAAATAAAAGGGAACCGTAATTCACGAAAGAATTGAAGAAAGCCCCTCTCGGATTGATAAGTTGGAAGAAATTTTTAGTAATCTAAACTCGGCGTTTGCTTCTGCTACAAGTACTGAAAAAACTCCCGTTAAAATTAGCAAGATTACTCAAATCACTAAGAACAAGGGTGCAACTTCTAATAATAACAAGGAAGATCTTAAGATGATTAGTATTCGCCCCAACTTTGTTGAAGTTGTGAGAAACCCTTTTTGCAAGAATGAATTTTTCAATCTCATTCCAAGGAGTATTGTTATTGAAAATCTATGTGCTAGATCTTTTAAGAACATTGGTTGTGTGATTGAGGATTTGGGAAACAAAGATGACAATACTTGAATCTATGCATTATGCCAAGCTAGGGGCATAAAACTATAGCGCTTGTTGGGAGGCAACCCAATGAATAAATTTATTTTTGCCTTTTTCTCTATGTTCTTGGGTGTTTGCACAATTATGCCTCTGTTATGATTGTGTTTTTTGTGTTTTAATTAGTGTTTGTGCCAAGTAAAGCCTTTGGGATAGCTTTGGTGATAGTTGATTTGATCTTGTTGGAAAACAGAAACTTTTGCATCCAGAAAAATAATTTCTAAAATCACAGAAGCGACAAAAAAATCTGAATTATTTTACACAAGATTTATATACAAATTGCCTCTGTTGTCCTAATTTTTCAGAATTTTTGGAGTTACAGAAGTATGAGAACAATTCGCATCTTTACAGACTATTCTGTTTTTGACAGATTCTATTTTCTTTGCATCGTGTGCTTATTTTGATGGAATCTATGGTTTGTATCGGGGGGTATAAGCCATGGTAAAGTTATAATACAGTAGATATAATTCAATAACACAATTTGAATGGGTTTTCTACAGTACTTAAAGTAAAGATTGGTTTTCTTATACTAACGGATCTCATGTAGGTTTTGTTGAGTTTTGTGTGATTGAAGTTTTCAAGTTTTGGGTGAGATCACGATGGATGAAGGAATAAGGAGTAAGAAGATCCTAAGCTTGGGGATGCCCCATGGCATCCCAAGCTATTATCCAATGAGAAACAAGCAACTAAGCTTGGGGATGCCCTCGAGTGGCATCCCCTCTTCCTTCTAACGACCATCTGTATTTTACTTGGAGATATATTTTTATTCGTTACATATCATGAGTTTTTCTTCGAGCGTCTTGTGTTATATGAGTCTTTTCTTGTTTTGCTTTTTAGTTTGTGTCATCTATCCTTGCTGAACACACCTATTTGGGAGAGCCAAAATTATACTATGATTTCTTAGAATTGCTCTTTATGCTTCACTTAAATTTTTTGAGCTATGGAATTGCTCTAGTGCTTCACTTATATCTTTTTGAGTACGGTGTGCTTTAATATTTTTGAAGAAATGCTCTCATGCTTCACTTAGATTTATTTGAGAGTTAGTAATTTTGAAGAAATTCTCTCATGCTTCACTTATATTATTTTGAGAGAAGAAATTTTTTATGCTCATGTTCTTCACTTAGATTTGTTTGAGCTATCAAAAGCAACATATGAAATTAGTCCCAAAGTGATAGATATTCAAGAGGGATATAATAAAAAATTTCATGAAGATCATTGGACAAAATAAACTTTATTCTTTGTAATAGTTTTGCGATATGATGATATAATATGTGAGTCATGTTGATGAGTAATTATGCTTTAGTAAGAATATTGGTGTTAAGGTTTGTGATTCCCTATGCAAGCACGAAAGTCAATCGTTATGCAATGAAATTATATCCTACTTGTGGTGCATTATTCGGTGTTAGTTATTCTTAATGCTCGCTTATGTGATTTTTCGTTTCTTGGTTGGATGCTTCTCAATCTTTTTGCTAGCCTTCCCTTGCACTAAGTGGGATTACTACTTGTGCATCCGAAATCCTTAAACCCAGTTTTGCCATATGAGTCCACTATACCTACCTATATGCGGTATTTTCGTGCCGTTCTAAGCAAATTTGTATGTGCCATCTCTAACTTTCAAAGTAAATTTCCTTTTTGTGTGCTCGTACCGCTCATGAAACGGTAGGGGGTGGCTGATATTTTTCCATGCTATATGTGTTAATCTCAAGATGAGTGTTTATTCACTTGTCATTGCACGAGAGTATGGCAAATGTCGTGGAATTGTCACGGCAGATGTCCTAGTGGAAGGACTTAGGTGTGGAGCCATCGCTACGAGGTTAGCTTGAAGGGGTTAAAATGGGACAAGGGACACAGAGTTTACCCTGGTTCGGCCCCTCACAACGAGGTAAAGGCCTACTCCTGCTTTAGGTTGTATTGCTTGGGTTTCGATTACCAGGGAGCGAATACGCTTGACCTAGTTCTCGACTTCTTGTTTTCTTGCCCTAACCTGCCGCCGGGTCACGCCTTTATATACACAGGTTGACGCCCGGCGGCTTACAGAGTCCCGGCCGGCTCATACACAACGTGTCCGGCTCGGTGACAGAACTATACTTTCCTTAACGTTCAAGTTAAACATATAGCGGTTTACGCCCATGGGCCTCAAGTCTCCTCCGAGTCTTGGGCTTCCAGTAAGCTTGCTTCATGAACCGCCATCTTCTTCTTGGACCTCTTCATTATGAACCTCCAGTGACATGACCCGGCCCCTCCTGGGCGGGTCAGACTCAATAGCTATATCCCCAACAGCAAAGGTATTAGGGATGCCCAGTCCTGAAATGAAAAATAAATTTACTTTATGTTGTCAAATAATAAATCCCTTGGAAAGTGTCGGTATGGACGGCACCCGTGGATACGCTTAGCCGTGGAATGTGAAAGTATGGTGGAAAAAGGAATAAACTTTATTTTCTATTTGGGAACCGCCTATGATATATCTAGAATGGAAAGTATTGGGAACTACTCGATCGTTTTCGTTCACAGGAAAAGCATGCCACCCAAAATGTTTTATCTCTACCTTTTTCACTTTGAGCTCCGGCACCTCTACAAATCCCTACTTCCCTCTGCGAAGGGCCTTTCTATTTACTTTATGCAATTTTTATTTTTATTTGAGTCTCCATCTTCTCTTATAAAGCACCAACTAAGGGGCACTATGATAGTACTTGAGCATTGGGTGTAGCTAATATGCGAGTGTGTTTCATGAATGGATCAATGATTGAGCATAATGGACCAGGGATAACTTGCTTTAGTGTTGATATTTTGAAAGACATGGTTGCTTGTTGATATGCTTGAGTATTGAAATCTTCATTTCAAAACTAGACTATTGCTTAGAATCATATAAAAGTCCAAATGTCCATGCTACAAAAGAAAAGAATATGTGATGAACATGTTAGGCACCATTCCACATCAAAAATTCTTTTTTTATCATTTACCTACTCGAGGACGAGTAGGAATTAAGCTTGGGGATGCTGATACGTCTCCAACGTATCTATAGTTCTTGCTTGTTCCATGCTGTTATATTATCATTCTTGGATGTTTTACAATCATTCTATAGCAACTTTGTATCATTTTTTGGGACTAACCTATTGACATAGTGCCCAGTGCCAGTTCCTGTTTTTTTCCTTGTTTTTTACTTCGCAAAAAATTAATACCAAACTTAGTCCAAACGCAGCGAAACTTTTTGGAGATTTTTTATGGACCAGAAGGAACAACTTGGGCCGAAGAAGTACCAGAGGGGTGCCCCGAGGGGGGCACAACCCACCTGGGCATGCCTGGGGGCCCAGGCGCGCCCTGGTGAGTTGTGCCCACCTCGGTGGCCTCTCGCACTGCCTCTTTGCTCTATAAATACCGCAAAAATTCAAAAACCCTAGGGGAGTCGATGAAACACAATTCCAGCCACCTCAAGTTCCAGAAACACCAGATCCAATCTAGACACCATCACGGAGGGGTTCATCATCCTCATTGGTGCCTCTCCGATGATGCGTGAGTAGTTCATTGTAGACCTTCGGGTCTGTAGTTAGTAGCTAGATGGCTTTCTCTCTCTCTTTTGATTCTCAATACAACGGTCTCTTGGAGATCTATTTGATGTAACTCTTTTTGCGGTGTGTTTCTTGGGATCTGATGAACTTTGAGTTTATGATCAGACCTAGTTTATCCATGAAAGTTATTTGAGTCTTCTTTTGATCTCTTATATGCATGATTACTTATAGCCTCGTATTTCTTCTTTGAATCTTTGGTTTAGTTAGGCCGACTAGATCG
Source organism: Thinopyrum elongatum (assembly GCA_011799875.1). Taxonomy (NCBI): domain Eukaryota; kingdom Viridiplantae; phylum Streptophyta; class Magnoliopsida; order Poales; family Poaceae; genus Thinopyrum; species Thinopyrum elongatum. The sequence continues at coordinate 37,571,877 of CM022301.1, forward strand.
ATTTTTCTTGCACATGGGAAGAGGTCCTTTGTGATGGGTTCGATCTTACGGTGCTCAATCCCAGTGACAGATGGGGACATGACACATATGTATCGTTGCTATTAAGGATAACAAGATGGGGTCTATTCCTACAAGAATAGATCTTGTCTACATCATGTCATCATTCTTATTGTATTACTCCGTTTCTCCATGAACTTAATACACTAGATGCATGCTGGATAGCGGTCGATGTGTGGAGTAATAGTAGTAGATGCATGCAGGAGTCAGTCTACTAATCTTGGACGTGATGCCTATATAATGATCATTGCCTGGATATCATCATAACTAGGGCCAGGGGTCCCTTTCACTTTCCCCCTTGCCTCCTCGTCTTCATCTTCTTCCTCACGATGCTTCCAGCACCCGAGCTCTGCCGCCGCCGTCGACTTTCGTCACTTCCTCAACCGCGGCCGCTGCATCAACCTGAACCGACCAGAATTTGTCCGCGTGCCTCCGCTGTTCAACAGCTCCGGTAAGTTTGTCCCTTTCTCTCACCGTAGATCCCATTAGGGTTTCTGCGAGTTCGTCGGAGTTCATCTTTGTTCTTCCCTAGATCATGTAGTTTTTGATCCAAGTGTAGTACCAATCTTGTGCGGTAGCAGTTTGGCACTTGTTTTTAATATCTAAACGCCTCCCCTCCATAGAAGATCTCATCTGAGCATGTGAACTGTCCTGCTGCCGCCACTTGATTTTTAGAAATTTTCTTCATTATCTGAACTACTGTAGATCTGAAATTATAACATCGATCTGTGAAAACTGTTTGTCCAACACTTAGCAATTTTTGCACTTCACAGATCTGAGAATCAATAATTGTGCGGGCGGCTTAACTCATAAACCGTAATCCGCGAGGTACCATTAGTCCCCTCTTAAGCCGCCAATAGTTTACCTTTATAACTCCAATGCTATCCTCTGGCTTAACACATTTGCATGCATGTTTCATTATTGTTTACCCTTGAACCAACAGCCGGTTTAACCACGTAATCTTAAACCGGCATAATCTTCTTTTCAGATCATAAAAAATGACTAAGACATTCACTGCTTGCAACTGGGTCCCATCCCAGGTCACTGAGGAAGAACTGAACAACTTTGTTGCAAGTGGCACCTTAGCCAAGAAAGAGGACATCCATTGGCGGGTCCCAGGTCTTGAAAATCCTCCTGAGCCCAAGGACGGAGAAGTGATTGTCTTCACTGACCACATGATTCGGGGGTTTAGCCCGCCCGGCTCAAAGTTCTTCCGAGACGTACTTCATTTTTTCCAAATTCATCCTCAAGACATTGGGCCCAATTCCGTCTCCAATATTTGCAACTTCCAAGTATTTTGTGAAGCTTATCTTCAAGAGGAGCCCACAGTTGAACTATTTAGAGAATTTTATTATTTGAATCGTCAGACAGAGTTTACTGACGGGCCCAGCTTGGAAGTTGGTGGAGTTTCCATTCAGAAGAGGAAAGAAGCCAGCTTCCCCTACGCCAAGCCGCCCAGTCATCCCTAAGACTGGAACCAGACTTGGTTCTATTGCCAAGACACCTCTCCAGCAGGTGAGAATCCTCTGCCGGGTTATCGTGACCACCGGCTTAGCAACACACATCCGCTCCCACCGCGGCTCAGTACGAAGGAACGGGCCAAGTACGCGTCCACCTTTTCAAAGCTCAGAGCCTTCATGGCTAACGGCTTGACCGACATTGACCTTGTTCGGTGCTGGGTCTCTTGGAGGATCCTACCATTAAGCCGCCGCCCTGGTTTAATGTGCGAGTACACTGGCAACTTGAGGGATCCCTAACGCCACTGTGAAATTCAACTGTCTGATGCTGAAATCACTGATGCAACCAAGGCTTTATTGAACGAACCTTGGGCAGAATGCAGTAAAACCGGACTCAGCCCTTATTGCACTTTCAACCAGCCGCCTGCCATAAGTGTTGCACATCATGCTTTAGTTTAAATCATGTTTTCATTAACACTATCCACTTATGATCATTTGACCTCCACAGGCAGATTCTCCATTTTGGAAGAAGAAACCGCAAGATAAGCCGGCTAAGCCGACCCGGACCAAGACCAAGGCCACAAAAAGGCCTGCCAAGAAGAAGACCACCAATCCCTCCGAGTTAAACTTGGATGACGACGGTGATGATGATGAGTCGGAGGTAGAACTTGACTTTCTTGGCTCATTTTTTTTGTACATCTTATTGACAATAATTGTTATCAGGAGGAAGCCGAAGCTAGCCATGCGGGTGACGAAGAGGTAATTGTTCTTTCCTCCGGCTCAGGATCTGTGCCAAAACAGAAAACTTGCCAAGCAAGCCGGAAAGTAAGGTTTTCCCATCCTTTAGCTTATTTGGATCCCAACTTTATTTTGAAGAAGCAGCAACATGAAGCTCGCCGCACAACCCGGAACAGTGGAAGCGGGGTCCTTTCCTCCGGCTTACCGAACACCCCAGTTCCTCGCAAGCGTCGTCCAGAGGTTTCAACAAACTCCGACTTAACTTATCCCAGGGCCGGTCTTTTTCGACAACCTCTTAATCCTTCCGACTTAAATTATCAGGGGACATCTCATTCTTCCTCTGGCGACTCAACGGGAACTCAAATCCCGGCCTTCAAGACCGTGCCTGGGTAAGGGTGCATTCCATCAGTCGAAACTTTCATGCTTAATCAATATGCTGACATCTTTGTATTTTATTTTCCAGTGGTATGGCCAAACCCAGCAAGAAGGCGAAATTGAACAAGCCGGCTGAAGACTCCAACCCTTCTGAACCGGAAAAACAATTGCCAGAGACCTCTTATCCAACCGCTGAGACCACCATTGATGACCCGCCACCAGAAGAGCACGACGTTACCATCGATCATATGGACGTTGAACCGGTCATCCCTAATCCACTGAGTCCCATCAAGCCTACTGAAGAAAAGGCTGATGATGATGTCGTCACCGGATTTGGTTATACAGCGCTGGGTAACCCCACTGTTTTATCCAAGCACAGCGCCAAGGAAGAAATTACTGCTGCTGGTAAAGGCATGTGGAAGGTAGACTTAGAAAGCTACGCCCAATTTGGTGCTCAAGAAATCCATTCCGGTTATTTGAACCGTTTATATACCAGCCGTGATTTTGAAGCCGACTTGGTTAATCTGATGAAGGAATGTTATGAGGTAATTAAATCAACTCTTCCTTATAAGTGTATTGCTATCAGCCGCCAAGTCTAGTATGATAGGATTGAATACTTTGTAGACTTTCAAATAGTCGTAAAAATAGAAGAATATCATCACTAGTAGCCCCCAAGGGCCGGCTTAACTATTATGTTAAGCCGGGACTTCAATTAGCAGTAATCAACTTTGCACCTGTAGCCCCCATGGGCTGGCTTAATCAACATGAATAAACCGGGACTTATCACCATGCCTGAAACCAATATCCCAACATGCAGTCTTTATAAACCGGATCATATCATTTTGTCCGGGTCAGTAGATAATTTTTTCTTAAAAAAGAGCAATAGGCATTAGCCCCCAAGTACCAAGGAAAATATTTGTATTGTGCTTGGGACTTAAAAAATAATCATGATCATAATACCTCCCCTGTTTGTTCATGTCACAGGCTGAACTGACTGAGAAAGATTCGCAGCTCAACGATCTGAGGGCCAACATTAAAACTCAGCAATCCGAGACAACCAAGGCCAAGTCAGAACTGAAGACTTCTTTGGAAAACATTGAGCAGCTTAAGCGAAGCTTCAATGCTGATAAAAACGACTGGGAGACGGAGAAGGCGGCTCTATTGAAGAGAACAGAGGATGCTGAAGCCGCGCTTAAACTGGTGACTGATGAGTTATCCGATTTAAGGCAGCAGATCAATAACATGTTATCAGCCATCTTTGGTAAGTAGTAAACATGACCCTTGTCATCCCAATAAACATATTATAAACATCTGCCGGCTTATTAACAAATTTACTGATACAGGCTCCTGGAGCGTCAAGTTGGGCTCAGATATGCGCATCAGGCTTAGGGCTGTCTACACTCTTGTAGAACAACTATATACCGGTTGTGACGCCCCCGGCCCGATCGTGCACTAATCATACACGCAAAGGCACACGATCAAGCCTAAGGACTCACGGGAAGATATCACAACACAACTCTAAAACATAAATAAAGTCATACAAGCTTTATATTACAAGCGAGGGGCCTCGAGGGCTCGAATACATAAGCTTGCGAAAAAGCGTCAGCGGAAGCATCAGATATCTGAGTACAGATATGAAATAGAAACAGAAAGGCCTTTAGAAAGGCGGGGCAAAATAAAACACTACGATCGAAAGGCGAAGGCCTCCTGCCTGGGACCCTCCGAACCTACTCCTGGTCGTCGGCAAGCTCGTAGTAGAATCCATCCTCGGGGTAGTAGTAGTAGTCGAACGTCGGCGGGGGTAGCTGTCTCAGCGGCTCCGTCATCGGATCACGATGAACTGATATGGGGGAAAAAGGAAGAAAAGCAACCGTGAGTACTCTGAAGTACTCAGCAAGCAAGGATCTACACTACATATGCAACATTATCAAAGGGAGGCTGTATATGTGGACTGGGCTGCAGAAATGCCAGAATAGAGAGAAGGCCTAGTCCTATCGAAGACTAGCATCTTCAGCGGTCTTGCAGCAACAGAAGAGAGTAGAACAATACAACATAATGTAGCAGTAATAATATCAACCTCACCCAGAGATCCTTTCTTGACTCCCTGCGAGAAAGCAATCCCAGAGCCATAAAGTCATCAAACCTCGTCCTGAGATCCTTTCTCGACTCCCTGTGAGAAAGCGATCCCAGAGCCAATACAGTCATCAACCTGTTAACGTCTCAAGGGTCCAGTTCTAGTTGTATCGATCGGGATACAACTCCGAGTGTCCTTTACCGTAGGACCGGCTATCGATAGAAGTTTTCTTCCCTACAGGGGTGCACCAACTTACCCAACACGCTCGATTAACTCCGGCCGGACACACTTTCCTGGGTCATGCCCGGCCTCGGTCAAACGACACATCGCAACCCTACCTACAGCTCAGCAGAGAGGTCCCCGCCGGTCTACATCCTAAGCGCAAGGGGGTCTTGGCCATCGCCCCTCGCCCTCCGGGTCGTTGCGCACACGGTGAAGCCAGGCACCAACACTACAGGAAGGCGCCGGTCCGTCTGTGCCGCGATGGTGAACTAGACGTCCGACAGAGCTTTCGGCTCATGCATACGATGCAGAACGCCCATACTATGCCCACGTGATGGTTAGTGCTATCAGACCAGAGGCCTGCTCGGATCAAATATCCAAATCGTTAATGGACTAGGGCTTGCAGTAACGAGCAGAGACTCACGAAAGATGTGACCCCGTCGCCCCGTCTCGAGGACTTGCTGCAAGGGTTAAGAATGCCCGGCCGCGCCTCGTATTCACCACTCGGGCACCACACTGGCAACCCGCCTTCACATCACACGTGGGTACCCCTCAGGGTCGACCCGCCTTTCCAAGTAACATTGTAAAGTCCAAGTATCCGTGTGTCCATAACATCGGGGAATCCGAGGTATCACCCTCATTGAATTCCCACTCGATGTATCCGTCAAGGTGAACTAGGAGGAATCACCCTCACTGGGTCCACACTTGAGGTGTTGTACGACAGCGTCGTTATCGGAAGCGGTGAAGGAGGAATCACCCTCGATGACCACGACCGAATAACTACTCTACAGAGTTAACATCAGAAGTGCTACATGAGGTTTCACCCTCGACACTCGATAGTAACGCTGCAGTGTCGTTACAACTAAGGGGGGTGATGTGCGGTGTCGGGTCCTGGTCTTCAATCCCATTGATCGGGTCTTCTGACGATCTAGCGCGGCAGTCGGGATAAGTGGGGTCACTGATAGGTCTCTACCCAGCCTAGACTAAACAGTTTAGGATATGTAGGTAATTATCAACAGCAGGTTACAATGAACAGGCTATGCATCAGAATAGGTAAAGCAGCAGCAGCAGCAATTCTAATGCAAGCATGAGAAATAGAATGGGCGATATCGGTATGCTCAAAGGGGGGGCTTGCCTGGTTGCTCGGCAGCAAGGGCAAGGTCGTCTATGGTGTCTTCGGGCTCCGGAGCTGCGTCGGTCTCGGGGACGACGTCGGGGTCGGGGGCTATCGAGAGAGAAGAGGGGGAGGAAACAGTATAAATATATAGCAAACATGAGCATGACAAATACGATACACGGTGCTAGGGGTAGTCTAACGCAGCATCACACGTAACAGACGGAGCGGGAGAATATCTGACGATATTTCCCGGGTCTTTGGAATTATCGGACAGAGGATAAGAGGGGAACGGTTGCAAGTTCGGATAGTTAGGGACGTGTGACGGACGAACGGATCGCGTATTCAGATTCGTCTCGTCGTTCTGAGCAACTTTCATGTACAAAGTTTTTCGATCTGAGTTACGGATTATTTTATATGATTTTCTAAAGCTTTTATTAATTTTCTGAATTTATTTAAAACGTTGACTAAGTCAAATGGTCCAGTCAGCGCTGACTAGGTCAAAGTTGACCAGTCAACTGGGTCAAGGGGACCCACATGTCATAGTCATAATTTAACTAAAACAGGGTTAGTTAGCTTAACTAGATGATTAGGTTAACTAGGTTTAATTAGTTTAGCAAAGCAGAATTAATTAACTTAATTAATCCACTAATTAATTAATTATTTATATTATTTTAAACTATTTTTTTTTTAAATAGGGGCACTGGGCCCCACTTGTCAGGCAGTGGCCGGACATGTCCGGGGCCACTGCCATGGCCACTGGACAATGTCCAGCAGGGGAGGGGCAGCGCCCGCGGTGCCAGAGGCCAGGCGGTGCCCGTAGGGCGGGCGAGGCCGTGAGGGGGCGGGGCGGCCAGGCCGCCGGTGGTCGCGGCCGGCGCCGGAGTTGCCGGGCCGGAGGCAGGGCGGAGCGGTGGCGGGCACGAGCGGGGCAGGCGAGGCGGGGGTGAGCGCGTGCGCGGGCCAGAGGAGGCAAGCGGGCACCGCGGCCGGGCGGCGGCCAGAGCACGCCGAGGCGCGCCCGAGCGCGCGCGCGCGGCGGGGCAGCGGAGAGCGACGAGCGGGCAACGGGGGGGAAGAGCGGGGCGGCGAGCGGCTCACATGGGGCTGAAGAGGGGGCGACGGCGGTGGTGGTTGGGGAGGCCGTTGAGGCGGCGGGCGGCAGGGCCGGCCGACGGTGCGGGCGCGGGGCGCCGGAGGTGGCGTCGGGCGGCGGGGTCGGGAACGGCTCCTGCTGGGGGCGGTCCGGTGGAGAAGAAGGACAGGACGTCGCCGGCGTCGGGAGCGGGGCGGCGCGGTCGCCGGGGTCGCCGGGCGACGGTGGAGCGGCGGCGGCGGCGCCCCTCCCGTCCCGATCCAATCGGGACAGAGGAGATGGGGGGGAGTGGGGAGGGTGGGGGTGGGCTAGGGTTCGGTCGTGGGGGGGATATGGGGATGGGGTGGGCGGCCAGGGAGGCCGTGGCCCAGTTGGGCCGCCGGGGGGGGGGGGGAAGAGGGGGGTTTGCTCCTTTTTTTATTTTTCTGTTTGCTTTTCTTTTATCTTTTTTTCTTTTTATTAACCATAGCTCCTGTTACAAATAGTTAGGCTCTATATGAATTTTGTAAAACTTAGGATTACTTAACTCCAACAAATACTAGGCAATACCTACCACTACCAAAAATTGGTTTGGAGAAAATAGGAGCTCCCACAATTTTTATAATAATTAATATGCATTAATCCTTACTGTTTTAATTATGTTAGAGCCACCTAATTAATTTATTAATCGCTGGTTTCAATTTTAGAAAAGTCTCTGCAATATTTGCCACTTAATGAACAATTTAGTTTTCATGTTCGTCAACTTTTATATTTCACTTTCATTTAAATTTGAATTTTGACTTAGGAGTTGAAATGCATTATGATGCAACTAATGATCATGCACTGTTAATCATGCTGACTTGGCATTATCAAAAGGGTGATTACTGTAGTTAACCACTGGGGGTGTTACACCGGTGCTCAACGAACTATTGCTGCTGCAATTCATAAGAAACAGCCGCCCACCCTTATCAAGGAAACATTGGAAAAGTTGTCAGTGCTGCCCCAAAGGATTGGAGAGTTGAAGCGAGCCTCTGCCAGAGCCGGTGCTTTGACTGCTTTAAGCCGGGCAAAGGCGTGGCAAGCAGATCTTGATCCGGAAGACTTGGCCAATGGTTGCCCAAGTGTAAAAGAGGATGGGTCACCCTTCAGTGCTAATGACTTTGTAGAAATAGCAAGAGCAATGCGTCCATTAGCAACCCAGCTGGCTGAAGAGACCAATCTATCTCAATACCAGGCGGCTTATGATGCCGACAACAAGAAGATGAAGGCGCTGGTTCATCCAGAAGTGGATCTGATCCCACCGACGCGTAAGCATACCTTCGCTCCTGACATTGATCCATCCCACCTTATTGATGATGAAGCTGTGTTTAGAGCTTTGACCGGTATCAACTGGTCTACGCTTGACTTCCAGCAAATGGATAATCAAGGAGCTGTAGACGAAGAAGCGCAGGATGACCCAGAGGCTACAACCCGCCAAGAATAAAAATCAGAATTCATGAGCCGGTGCTAGTCATGGCGTTCTGACGCCATATATCAAAAACACTTGTCCTTTTGGGCCTTCAGATGCCTTGTAATAGGCTAGTTTAAACAATTCTGCTCTGTCACGCCATCGTGCGTGTTTTATTTGCATAATGCTACTGATCCATCATTTAAAGATCTGCCACTTATGCTTCATAGCACCATCAATAATGCAAGGCAGTTTAATCATTTGTTCCTATGATACTTATGTGTATTGCCGGCTTACCAGGCCATACGCAATAAGGGCAACAGTCCCAACACAGAGCGCAGCGCTCTGTGTAATTTATTCATGCCTTCGGCTTACAACGCCTTAGGCAGCAAAGAGTATTATTCCCCAAATTTGAGAGTACATGACTCCAAACATATGATCATCACATACTGGCGACTTAACGTCCAAAGCCAGGTCGGGTGAGCAAAACGCCGGATGTTATGAAACAAAAATCCACGCATCATGGCCTGAATCAAACTTCAACCATATATCAACATGGCACAAATATAAACCACCATAATGATTCAAAGATAAAAGAAAACATAAGATCAAGGCATTCAAAGGCTGCCAAGCCTTAACATCAAGTGCTATTCAAGGGCTGCACAACCACTGAGTTATTCCTTAATTCAAACCTGTAAGCCGGGCCTCACATGACCAAATCGCCACTTTAACTTTGACAAGTTCAGGGTCTTTAAAAGATTAACTGTCAAGCGTATGGCGAGTCATTCCAGGATTACCTGGCTGGAGTGGCAGGCTTTACAAAAGGCAGGATAACCCGGATTTTTGGTGAATACACCTGGTGTCCAAGCCTATTACAAGGGATAACAAAGCTTTTGTTCATTTAACAAAAAGCCCCCAAGTAATATTGTGATCCAGGCGTACAAGCCGGATCAATAGGGTAGTCACAGCTATGCTCAATGAGCAGGAAGCCCCCAAGTTTTTGCAATCAAGGCGTACAAGCCGGATCAAAAGGGTCATAGCTATGCTCAATGAGCAGGAAGCCCCCAAGTGACCTTATGAAGTAAATAAAGGCTCAGATTCTCAGAAATGAAACGACAGAGGCCCTGAATCATCAGGGATGCCGGTTTTATTATACTAATCATAATATATACATTACCAAAAATATGTACATCACAAGAGCCGGTGGCTCAGGTGTAATAAGGCCGAAGATGAGCAATATTCCATGGCCGGTGGGTGTCCTCCTCCGACGTGCGTGAGTCCTTGTGGTCTCGAACATCGATAATGTAGTATGACTCGTTGTTCAGATTTTTGCTGACCACAAAAGGCCCTTCCCAAGGTGGGGATAACTTATGCATGCCAGTTTGATCCTGGATGAGCCGGAGCACCAAATCTCCTTCTTGAAAGGTCCTAGTCTTAACCCGGCGGCTGTGATAACGAAGCAGATCTTGCTGGTAAATCGCCGAACGAGCCACTGCAAGGTCACGCTCTTCATCCAACAGGTCAATAGCATCCTGACGTGCTTTCTCATTATCAGCTTCAACATAAGCCGCCACACGAGGTGAATTGTGACGTATGTCACTAGGGAGAACCGCCTCAGCACCGTAAACCATGAAGAAAGGCGTGTAACCCATAGATCTGTTGGGGGTGGTATTGATACTCCAAAGCACTGAGGGCAACTCCTCCACCCAACAACCCGGTGTCCTCTGCGAAGGGACCATAAGCCGGGGCTTAATACCTCTCAAGATTTCTTGATTAGCTCGTTCCGCTTGGCCATTAGACTGGGGGTGAGCCACTGATGACACATCAAGCTGGATATGCTCTTGTTGACATAATTCTTTCATTCCCCCTTAGACAGATTAGTACCATTATCAGTAATGATACTATGAGGATATCCAAAATGAAAGATCTCCTTTTTGATGAATTGAACCGCTGTGGCTGCATTACATTTGCTGACCGGTTCAGCCTCAACCCACTTTGTAAACTTGTCAACTGCTACCAAGAGATGAGTCTTTTTATCCTTAGACCTTTTGAAAGGCCCAATCATATCCAGCCCCCAGACTGCAAACGGCCAAGTAATTGGAATCATCCTCAATTCTTGAGCCGGCACATGAGCTCGTCTTGAAAATTTCTGACAACCATCACACTTACTGACCAGATCTTCTGCATCAGCATGAGCCGTCAGCCAATAAAACCCATGACGAAAAGCCTTAGCAACGAGAGATTTAGAGCCGGCATGATGACTGCAATCTCCTTCATGGATCTCCCTTAAAATTTCACGGCCCTCCTCAGGAGAAATGCATCGTTGAAACACCCCTGTAACACTGCATCTGTGAAGCTCACCATTGACAATAGTCATTAACTTAGACCTCCTGGTTATTTGCCTGACCAAAGTTTCATCCTCAGGTAACTCGCCCCGGGTAATATAAACCAAATATGGAACAGTCCAATCAGGGATAACATGAAGAGCCGCCACCAACTGTGCCTCCGGGTCAGGAACTGCCAGGTCCTCCTCTGCAGGCAACTTTACTGATGGGTTATGCAAAACATCAAGGAAAACATTAGGGGGCACCGACTTACGCTGAGACCCTAGCCGGCTTAACGCATCAGCAGCTTCGTTTTTCATTCGATCAACATGCTCCACCTGATATCCTTTTAAATGACCAGCAATGGCATCAACCTCTCGGCGATAAGCCGCCATGAGTGGATCTTTTGAATCCCAAGTTCCTGACACTTGCTAAGCCACCAAATCTGAGTCGCTAAGCACCTTACCCGGCTTAGATTCATCTCTTTAGCCATCCGAAGACCATGAAGCAAAGCTTCATACTCAGCTGCATTGTTAGTACAAGGGAACATCAACCTTAAAACATAACAAAATTTATCACCTCGTGGGGAAGTTAATATAACTCCAGCCCCCGAGACTTCCAACTGCCTGGACCCATCAAAATGAATAGTCCAATATGTATTGTCCAGCTTATCCTCAGGCATCTGCAGCTCTGTCCAATCATTGATGAAGTCCACCAGTGCTTGAGATTTTATAGCCGTCCGAGGAACATACTTCAAGCCATGGGGCCCAAGCTCAATGGCCCACTTAGCTATCCGACCTGTGGCTTCTCTGTTTTGAATAATATCCCCTAAGGGAGCAGAACTAAATACAGTGATGGGATGACCAAGGAAATATTCCTTCAACTTGCGACTGGCCATGAACACACCGTAAACCAATTTTTGCCAATGTGGATATCTCTGCTTAGATTCAATGAGTACCTCACTGACATAATAAACCAGCCTTTGAACTGGATACTCCTTGCCTGATTCCTTCCTTTCCACCACAATTGCCACACTGACAGCCCGGCTATTGGCAGCCACATACAACAATAAGGGCTCTTTATCAATGGGAGTAGCAAGAACCGGCGGTTCAGCCAACTGTTTCTTCAAGGCTTCAAATGCTTGATCAGCAGCATCACTCCAGACAAAGCGATCTGTTTTCTTCATCATCCGGTATAAAGGGATAGCCTTTTCTCCCAACCGGCTTATGAACCAGCTCAATGTCGTGATACGACCCGCCAGACACTGAACATCATTGATACACACCGGTTTAGCCAAGGAAGTAATAGCCTTGATCTTTTCCGGGTTAGCCTCAATGCCTCTTTCAGAAACCAGAAAACCCAAGAGTTTGCCTGCTGGTACGTCAAAGACACACTTGGCCGAGTTAAGCATCATCTTGTAGATGTAGGAGATATGCCCTAGAGGCAATAATAAATGTTATTTATTATCTCCCTGTTCATTATTATGTTTATGTTCCATGCTATAACTGCTGTGGTTCCCGAGCCCGTATATCCATAAAGGCTCTGGGAAAACCCATGTGCACGTGTGGAATAATAAACAGTAAAATGTATTCCTAGTCGTGCCTCTAAGACTGGCTCAAGTGTTGCATGATGATTATGTTTTCCCAATCATGGGCATGTCTATGCCAGCAACTTTGAGGGCACAATGTTAGCAGAACATTTGTGTTGAATCGACCCGAATTGATGTTATGCTATGAGATACATTCGTCATAAGTTTATGGTTAATAACACAGAGATGGTTAACGTTTGCATAATTCCTCAGACCATGAGAGTATCAAGTTTCTTCATGCTTGATTCATGAACTTTGGGGTTTGTTAAACGTCATCCGTAACTGGATGGCTATTACGGCGGCTTACGGGTTCATGGGAAAGTATGTCAAGTAACTTGATAGCTCAAGATTGGGATTTGCTCCTCCGACGATGGAGAGATATCTCTGGGCCCTCTCGGTGTTACGGTATCCATCATCGTCTGGCCAGACACTTTGTGATTTGATCACGGGGATGCCAGAACACGGTAACGAGAAAAGAGAACAATACCGGTAATGAGGTGACTAGCATAGTGGACAAGTTGTTGATCCACCGGAATGCCAACATGTCTCACCTCGGGAATTTGTAACATATCGCGAAGCAACAGGAATAGCACACGGCAACTGGAGGTTCACTCGAATATTCATTCGTGTGGGTATAGGGGTCAATATGGGTGTCCACGGCTCCGATGTTGATCATTGATCGGAAGGGGTTTCCGTGTCATGTCTATACTTCACCGAACCTATAGGGTCACACGCTTAAGGGTCATCTATCTGCTGAATACTAGACAGGGAGTCTGAGAGAAAATCACCGAAAAAGTTTCGGACACCGAAAAGTTTCGGACAGCGGAAAAGTTCCGCAGAGAGAGGTCACCGGATGAGTTCCGGTGAAACTGAAAAGTTGTTTCAGGGGATACCATTAAGTCAAAATGGTTTTGGCACATGCCTGATAATTCTTCGAGGATGCCAGAATCATTCTGGAAACTTCTGGGAATTTTCTGGAAGAAAAACCGGAAATGTTTCGGGGCTGCCGGAACCGCTTCAGATGCTTTTCGCAGATGAAATCACTAAACTGGAATTGTTCCAGAACACGTTGAAAATTATTTTAGTGGGTACTAGAAATGTTCTAAGCCCACATAAATATTTTCAGTTCGAACGGACGCTGAAAAATGTCGTCGTGAATAGTGAAAGTGCTTTTTGGGAATTTTATGGAAAGCACCTTTTGGGAAATTTCCCAAAAGGCTTCTAGAAGCCTTAGGCACTAAGGAAGCCCCCTTGGGGGGGCCCCCCAAGGGGTGGCCAGCCATGGAGGGTGGAGCTCCATGGAGCTCCACATGGCACTCCTTTTTGCTTTATTCTTTATGTAAATGACATAAAGTGGGCGTACTTTTGGTATTTGTGAATGCCAACTTTACCCCTTGGCTTTCCTATAAATAGAGGAGAGTGGGCTGCCCACAACTCCATCCCTTCTCACATACAAGTGCCATTGTAATGATCTGGCTTCTCTCTCCCTCCCCGCGAAATAGTTTCGTAGAGCCGAAAGGCTGTCTAGGTTCCGGTGGGAACTAGTTCTGGACGGCGAAGCCCTGCCGGATAGATGACACCGTATGTGTGCAACTCTGTAGAGAGGTCGTAGTTTCGATCTTAGTGCCCGAGGGGCTGTTCGTGAGTGCCTCCCAAAGGGCTGTCCAAGTGACGGTCCGAGTTCCGTGAGTCCTGCCGAAGGGCTGTCCGAGTGACCGTCCGAGTTTCGAAGGTCCTCCCGAAGGGCTGTCCGCGACACCGTCCGGGGGACTATTCGACCGCCTCCCGGAGGACTGTCCGGGGCGCGGATGAGGGTATACATCCTCGCGGTTGGGAGGTTGTAAATCCTAGCTGCGGGGATCTGCACCGCCGATCGTCATCGACTCTACTTGCGCTGCGCTACGAGTCGGTAACGAAAATGATCAAACCTTGTATGCAGTCTCCATAGGTCAGAATTTTTTTTGTTTTCTGCTGCGTTACCCTACAGTAGACCCGGAGATTATCAAAAGTTTCTTTCAAATCATCTATCAAGGTCTCTTTCTTCCTGGATTTCACAACAATATCATCCACGTAGGCGTGAACATTGCGTCCAATCTGGTCATGGAGGCAATTCTGAACACACCGTTGGTAAGTCGCTTGGGCACTCTTGAGCCCAAAGGGCATAGACACATAGCAGAAGGATCCAAAGGGAGTGATGAAAGCTGTCTTCTCCTGGTCCTTAACTGCCATCTTGATCTGATGATAACCAGAGTAAGCATCCAAAAAGCTCAAACGCTCACAACCCGCCGGAAGGGCTGTCCGCGACACCGTCCGGGGGACTATTCGACCACCTCCCGGAGGGCTGTCCGGGGCGCGGATGAGGGTATACATCCTCGCGGTTGGGAGGTTGTAAATCCTAGCTGCGGGGATCTGCACCGCCGATCGTCATCGACTCTACTTCCGCTGCGCTACGAGTCGGTAACGAAAATGATCAAACCTTGTATGCAGTCTCCATAGTGGTCCTGGGCTGGTGCGTAGGTCGGAATTTTTTTTGTTTTCTACTGCATTGCCCTACAGCGGCATCATGAGCCGTGCTATGCGTAGATGCAGGTTGCGATCTAGAATACATAGTGATGTATGGGTGTTGCACAATATAATTAGGTAGTAGATGAGTTCTATTACTGAAAATTATTTGTGCGGATAGCAGATGAAATCTGTTACCCGATGTTCTTGTTGCTTCCCTGGAATTTGCATATTTCTGATCATGATAACAGTATGGTGGAGTTTCAAGGTTCTGGCAATCCGCGATCCTGATTGATCAACGAAGTGCTAACAGTTCATTGAATTCCACCGTAGTTAAAAAGAAAGATGAAATTTCGCAGACGAAAGGGCAATGCAGATATGATCTGCACGGGGGTCATGCGTATGACGAAGTTTAGTATGGGGTTCGAGATTTTATTATCTCGTGCTTCATACACCCCGCATTGTTAATCTAGCGACTTGGATTATCATACTTGATGATGGACGTTGGTAGCTTCGGTTTGTTTCGAAACCTTAGAAGCCATGTAAAACAAGTTTTTGCATGAACCGATTAGAGACGTCTAACTTGGTTTTGCAGGAGGGTTTGCATGTGCATATGATGTGGTATAGCAGTGCTCATAATAATTTGATTATGTATGAGATGTCTATATGATGTAAATTGATTAACATGACCTGCGTGTCATGATTTGGCATGATGGCTGGAGCCATATGATTGCACTTTAAATGACCTGCGTGTCAACCTTGTGTAATGCATTATTTTATTAGCTATAGAGATAGCAATATTATCTGGTGCATCGACAAGGTGGTGGCAATCTTCGCGAAGGTGAACACCGACGCGAATGCCGAAGACGAAGAAATGAAAGACTTCTCCGTCAGAAAGGGCTATACCATATCATGCTATTATGAATTGCCTGAGATGTTTATCCCTTATGATGCACCCTTCTTGATTGCGCGGTAGTCTTTTTTATTAGGGTGATCCCTCACAAAAAAATTAAGTAGTTAGTGTTCTCCCAAGTGTAGCACCGTCACGGCACCTAACTTTTCGGGGTGCGCCATGTCCACATGGGTACGAACGATTTGGGAAGTGTGAGGCGGGTGAGGTCAGACCTCGCAGCGAGATCACTTGGTTGTCTTGCCGTTCTGGCTTGATCGTCCTGAGCTTGGAACACGCCCATCGAAAGATGAACAGGAGTCACATAGAGATGTGATCGGCATGTTTGCCCACCGATTGAAATTCTCGTCATCAGTGATGTCCACATCAATGGCGTGGAATTGAAATGCGGATCTTGAATCACTCACAATCAATTATGAGAGAGATTGATTTGAGTGGGAGCGCACTGTAGAATTAATTCTTTTAATTCTCAGTGCAATTAATTTTGAACACTGTCTAAGTGTTATTTGCATAATAGTTGTAGAATAATGGCTCGCGTTTCCACCTTCCCTATTAAATTTGAATAGCTGTTAAATATCTGGTTAAATCTTTACGGTTGGTAACGTAATGTGAGGATTGTCCTCAAGAGTGCCGAGAAGGACTTTGTCCTATCGCATACTTTGGTATTCTCTCGCTTATGCTATGGATCATGTGACTCTCGTCCTTCGATCCAAAAGCTAGAATTCCATTTCAGTCAAGTGCAATATGTTTGCTTCCATGAGACCCAAACTTCGAAAGTTTGGATAGTTATGTGATATTCATGGAATCTGAAAATCATTTTCAGAGACAGACAAAGGCTAAAAGATATGAGATATCCAAAGCAATGTTTGTTTGCAAACTATTAGTAAAGAAGTTTACTATGCATTAGACTGATAGGAAAGGGGTCCAGGAGAACGCCTGTCATATGATGAAAGGTGAATAAAACAACAACTTAAAGAGAAAGGAAGTGTCCGAAGGGTGTTATTGAAACTTTCACGCCTAGGAAGTCCGGGGCTAACGCCACTCTTAAGTTGGGTGCTTCTTCTGAGAGTAGGAGAAATACTAAAAGTTAAACTATTAGAAGTATAAAGGCAGAAAGAAAGAAGACTGGAATATCCAGCTCATGTATGAATGTCATACAAGTTTTTGATGTATAGAAGGCTGGTCAAAGATATAGTCCTTACGAATTATGATTAACTTGTTAATCACTGATTCTTGGGTATTGTGAGTTAAATCACAAAGATACCCGCTCGATAGCATTCTGTTGCAACTCGATGTAAGAACTACTATGGCCTGAAAGACTAGCCAGCAATGAGGTTTTGATACATGCTGGAAACATAGTAATAGTTACTA
Organism: Thinopyrum elongatum; assembly: GCA_011799875.1. Classification (NCBI taxonomy): domain Eukaryota; kingdom Viridiplantae; phylum Streptophyta; class Magnoliopsida; order Poales; family Poaceae; genus Thinopyrum; species Thinopyrum elongatum. The sequence goes on from CM022301.1 coordinate 37,589,131, forward strand.
TATCTTCCATCGGTGTATTACCTATGTATTTACTTTCATAATTCATTTTAGAGTTTCACACTCTAGCCCTTTGCATAAGGTATCTTGCAAGAAGGTTGTTCATAAGAGAACTTTTGATGTTCGGTGTTATGAATAACATAAGGGTCATACTTTCATTATGAATGAGACATATGTTATGAATATTGATATTAATACATTACCTCTGGGTTTACTTTCATAATTCATTTTAGAGTTTCATACACTCTAGCCCATTGCACAATGTTTGTTGCAAAAGAGTTGTTCATAAAAACAACAATTGTTGTTCAGTATTATGAATAACATGAAGGGCCATGCTTCCATCCAAGATGGGATGTATGTTATGAATATTGATGGTAATATGATACATCCATAACACTGACGCTAAATGTCGCAAGACTAAAAGAATACAACACAAGTGTGACACTACATTTGGTCACATTTGAGAAATCCGCATGGAAAATTCCATTATGATGGATTTTGAAGTCGTTTGATTTTGAATCATCTGACACTTGCAAATTTCCTCCGAAAAGTGAAGTGACTGAAATACCGTTCACAGGCCATAAGGAACGAATAACAAACTTATTGGTGATCATACATTTGATGTGTGTAGTCCGATAAATGTTGCAAGTAGTGGAATTATCTATCTTCAGAAATGACTCAAGTAGATATATGGATATTTACTTGATGAGACGTAAGTCTGGATCTTTTGAAATCATTCGAAAGGTTTTCAAAAATGAAGTAGAAGTTATTGTAACAAGAAAATTATGTTTCTACAATTCGATTGCAGAAAGGAATATTTGAGTTACAAGTTTAGCGAATGTCTGATGAGTTGTGAAAGCGGTTTCATAACTTGCACCTCCCGGAACACCACTGCAAGTGGAAAGTCCGTGAAGATGTAATCGAACCATTCAAGACATGGTAAGATCAAAGATGACATAAATAAATTTGCATTATCCCTTTTAAAGTGATGCTTTAGAGACTGCGGCTTTTACACTGAAAAGAGCTCCATCGGGTCTGTTGAAATGACGCCATGGTATGGTACGCCCAACCATGTTATATCTTTTCTTAACATTTGGAATATGGGGCTTGTGTAAAAGGTTACAAACCTATTCCAAATCAGACAAGTGCTACTTTGTAGGTTATCCCAAGCAATTGGGTATTCCTCCCTCACTATACCAAGGCAATTGGGTTTGCCACAAAGGACGGTATGCTTTTTGAAGAAAATGGTTCTTTCAAAAAGGTGAGTGGGAGAATAGTGCAACTCGACGAGATAAACAGTATCTTCGTCATCAGATCAAAGGAAAGAGACCTTGGAAGTAATTCCAGAGTTTCCTACTGCGACTGATACGGAAGTCTCTACAATAAAATATATGGACTTCGGTCGAACTTGCAGCTGAACCACGTAGGCAAGGCTCGTGCAGAACCTCTCAGGTGCGCAACGAGATATTGTTGTTAGACAACAGTATACCTACGATACACAAGGAAGCGTTGATGGGCCCTGACTCCGGAATTGGCTAAATGCCAATACTATCCGAGATAGTTTCCATATAAGTGATTCAAGATTAAAACCTTGATACACCTTTCGGAAGACTTAGAGTCTAACGAATATTTATGGAACTTAAAACTGATACGGATAAAAATGTTTTATCCATAAAGCTCGACTTGTTGAAATAACAAGTTCAAGGAGTTGACTACGATGAGGTTGTTTCATCGTAGCGATGCTTAAAGTCAGTTCGGGTTGAACTAGCAATTAATACATATTTCAATCATGAGATATGAAACATGGATGACAATAGGATTTCCATCTGATGGAAATGAAACCAAGGACTTGCATGTGTTACAGTCCAAGGTATTTTGTTAGTCCAAAGGATGCTAGTAAGTATGCAAACTTCAGAGTTCCAGCGATGGACAGAAGAGAGCAAAGTGGAGTTGGAATCTTCGTGTTTTGATGAAATGGTCAAAGGAGTTTGACTTCATCAATGGGTAATGAAGATGCTTGTAATTCAAGAAAGTAAGTGGGAGCATAATAATATTTTCTAAAAACGTTGTGTGCTTGACACATTGTTAATTGGAAATAAATTTCTTGACACGAATTAAGACTTCATTTGAAAATAGTTTTTCGATGAAGTGCTTGGGCTAAATAGCCTTAATATTAGGCATGATGATCTATGGAGATAGATTTACCTAATGGGGCTAAGCAATAAATACATATTGACAAGATGCTAAAACTTTTTAGCATTTAAAACGCCAAGGAGTGATTCTTGCCGAAGTCACATGGAAAGAGTTTTTGCAAGACTCGGTGTCCCAAAAACACTGATGAGCAAAATACATGATGGAGATTCCACACACCTTCGTGTTTGGATTAATCATGTATTCCATGGTATGTAAAACAACCAGATATGTCCAATACTCCAAAGTTGTTGCGAGTATAGATACCAAAGTGATCAAAAGTACTGATCATGGGACAACAGTGAAAAAGGGTCATTGAGTACTATAGTAGCACTGATGACATGTTTTCTCGCAACCGGAAATCATGAAGAGTTCGTTGTAAAAGGTTACATCGATACAGTCTTCATCTTTTCTCCATGCGATTTTCGATTTAAATTGAGGGTTTTTGTGTAAACAACAATCTGGTGGCACAGTTAGTTGGAAAATGTTCCAAACAAGTTACTGTGGCGAATTCTATAACAGAGGCGAAGTATGTTGCCGCTTTTAAAGCGACAAAGAAGATGTTGAATCATATAGTTCATTCATGAACTTAGTATGGTTCCAAGATGGCTTTTGTCAATGGGACACTACTGCAAGTAGTTGCTCCATAACTCAGTCCGAGGAATCCAGGTTCGACCTGTGATTCACATACATACAAAGCCAAGTCCACACAAAATATGAATTTTGTGAAAGCGTGAAAACGCGAGGATATGCAAAGATACACACGGAGCTGAAGTCGTCAGATCCGTTGGACATCAGGCTATACCACAAGCGAAGCATATTTACACCGGTGTGCCACAAGTGTAAAGTGCATTAGCATTAACTAGATTATTGACTCTAGTGCAAGTGGGAGTCTGTAGGAGATATGCCCTAGAGGCAATAATAAATGTTATTTATTATCTCCCTGTTCATTATTATGTTTATGTTCCATGCTATAACTGCTGTGGTTCCCGAGCCCGTATATCCATAAAGGCTCTGGGGAAAACCCATGTGCACGTGTGGAATAATAAACGGTAAAATGTATTCCTAGTCGTGCCTCTAAGACTGGCTGAAGTGTTGCATGATGATTATGTTTTCCCAATCATGGGAATGTCTATGCCAGCAACTTTGAGGGCACAATGTTAGCAGAACATTTGTGTTGAATCGACCCGAATTGATGTTATGCTATGAGATACATTCGTCATAAGTTTATGGTTAATAACACAGAGATGGTTAACGTTTGCATAATTCCTCAGACCATGAGAGTATCAAGTTTCTTCATGCTTGATTCATGAACTTTGGGGTTTGTTAAACGTCATCCGTAACTGGATGGCTATTACGGCGGCTTACGGGTTCATGGGAAAGTATGTCAAGTAACTTGATAGCTCAAGATTGGGATTTGCTCCTCCGACGATGGAGAGATATCTCTGGGCCCTCTCGGAGTTACGGTATCCATCATCGTCTGGCCAGACACTTTGTGATTTGATCACGAGGATGCCAGAACACGGTAACGAGAAAAGAGAACAATACCGGTAATGAGGTGACTAGCATAGTGGACAAGTTGTTGATCCACGGGAATGCCAACATGTCTCACCTCGGGAATTTGTAACATATCGCGAAGGAACAGGAATAGCACATGCAACTGGAGGTTCACTCGAATATTCATTCGTGTGGGTATAGGGGTCAATATGGGTGTCCACGGCTCCGATGTTGATCATTGATCGGAAGGGGTTTCCGTGTCATGTCTATACTTCACCGAACCTATAGGGTCACACGCTTAAGGGTCATCTATCTGCTGAATACTAGACAGGGAGTCTGAGAGAAAATCACCGAAAAAGTTTCGGACACCGAAAAGTTTCGGACAGCGGAAAAGTTCCGCAGAGAGAGGTCACCGGATGAGTTCCGGTGAAACTGAAAAGTTGTTTCAGGGGATACCATTAAGTCAAAATGGTTTCGGCACATGCCTGATAATTCTTGGAGGATGCCAGAATCATTCTGGAAACTTCTGGGAATTTTCTGGAAGAAAAACCGGAAATGTTTCGGGGCTGCCGGAACCGATTCAGATGCTTTTCGCAGATGAAATCACTAAACTGGAATTGTTCCAGAACGCGTTGAAAATTATTTTAGTGGGTACTAGAAATGTTCTAAGCCCACATAAATATTTTCAGTTCGAACGGACGCTGAAAAATGTCGTCGTGAATAGTGAAAGTGCTTTTTGGGAATTTTATGGAAAGCACCTTTTGGGAAATTTCCCAAAAGGCTTCTAGAAGCCTTAGGCACTAAGGAAGCCCCCTTGGGGGGGCCCCCCCAAGGGGTGGCCAGCCATGGAGGGTGGAGCTCCATGGAGCTCCACATGGCACTCCTTTTTGCTTTATTCTTTATGTAAATGACATAAAGTGGGGGTACTTTTGGTATTTGTGAATGCCAACTTTACCCCTTGGCTTTCCTATAAATAGAGGAGAGTGGGCTGCCCACAACTCCATCCCTTCTCACATACAAGTGCCATTGCAATGATCTGGCTTCTCTCTCCCTCCCCGCGAAATAGTTTCGTAGAGCCGAAAGGCTGTCTAGGTTCCGGTGGGAACTAGTTCTGGACGGCGAAGCCCTGCCGGATAGATGACACCGTATGTGTGCAACTCTGTAGAGAGCTCGTAGTTTCGATCTTAGTGCCCGAGGGGCTGTTCGTGAGTGCCTCCCAAAGGGCTGTCCAAGTGACGGTCCGAGTTCTGTGAGTCCTCCCGAAGGGCTGTCCGAGTGATCATCCGAGTTTCGAAGGTCCTCCCGAAGGGCTGTCCGCGACACCGTCCGGGGGACTATTCGACCACCTCCCGGAGGGCTGTCCGGGGCGCGGATGAGGGTATACATCCTCGCGGTTGGGAGGTTGTAAATCCTAGCTGCGGGGATCTGCTCCGCCGATCGTCATCGACTCTACTTCCGCTGCGCTACGAGTCGGTAACGAAAATGATCAAACCTTGTATGCAGTCTCCATAGGTCAGAAATTTTTTTGTTTTCTGCTGCGTTACCCTACAGTAGACCCGGAGATTATCAAAAGTTTCTTTCAAATCATCTATCAAGGTCTCTTTCTTCCTGGATTTCACAACAATATCATCCACGTAGGCGTGAACATTGCGTCCAATCTGGTCATGGAGGCAATTCTGAACACACCGTTGGTAAGTCGCTTGGGCACTCTTGAGCCCAAAGGGCGTAGACACATAGCAGAAGGATCCAAAGGGAGTGATGAAAGCTGTCTTCTCCTGGTCCTTAACTGCCATCTTGATCTGATGATAACCAGAGTAAGCATCCAAAAAGCTCAAACGCTCACAACCCGCCGTAGCATCAATAATCTGGTCAATACGAGGGAGAGCAAAAGGGTCAGCCGGACAAGCCTTATTAAGGTCTGTATAATCCACACACATATGCCAAGTGCCGTTTTTCTTAAGCACCAGCACCGGGTTAGCTAACCACTCAGGATGAAAAACATCAACAATGAACCCAACTGCCAAGAGCCGGGCCACTTCCTCACCAATGACCTTACGCCTCTCTTCATTAAAATGATGAAGAAACTGCCTGACCATTTTAAACTTGGGATCCACATTAAGAGTGTGCTCAGCGAGTTCCCTCGGTACACCTGGCATGTCAGAAGGCTTCCATGCAAAGATATCCCGATTCTCATGGATGAACTCGATGAGCGCGCTTTCCTATTTTGGATCCATTTTAGCACTAATGCTGAACTGCATGGACGAGTCGCCAGGAACAAAATTGACCAACTTAGTGTCATCTGCCGACTTAAACTTCAACAGTTGGTCATTCTCTGTAGTGGGCTTCTTCAAAGGTGTCATATCCGTCGGGTCAACATTATCTTTATAAAACTTCAACTCCTCGGTGGCACAGGCCGACTCAGCATACGCAGCATCACCCTCTTCACAATCCAGAGCAATCTTCCTATCACCGTGCACCGTGATGGTACCCTTATGACCCGGCATTTTAAGCTGCAAATAAACATAACAAGGCCGCGCCATGAATTTGGCGTAAGCCGGCCGCCCGAACAAAGCGTGATACGGGCTTTTGATCTTGACCACCTCAAAGGTCAATTTCTCAACTCTGGAATCATGGTCATCTCCAAAGGCTACCTTTAGGGTTATCTTACCCACTGGATACGCCGACTTACCAGGCACCACCCCATGGAAAATAGAAGACGTCTTAAGATCTTTGTCAGCCAAATTCATACGACTAAAGGTATCATAGTAAAGGATATTAATACTACTGCCCCCATCCATGAGCACTTTTGTAAGCTTATATCCTCCTACCTGAGGAGCCACCACCAGTGCCAACTGACCCGGATTGTTAACCCGGGGCGGGTGATCCTCACGGCTGAGATCCGACGCACCCAATTGGTTGTTGACTCACCTTCACCTTGGACACAAGAATCCAAATCTAGAATCAACATAGGCTGCTTGCATGTGTCTTTAATTTTTTGAATAAACCGCTTTTTCAATTCCGCCCATGATCCAATGGAGTTAGCAGGCAGGCTCTTCAACCAAGTACGGGCCGGCCCATCCAACATCATGGTGAAATACTTGGCACATGCAGCATCACTGACATCCAGCATCTCCATAGCCATCTCATAGCTCTCGATCCAAGCTTCAGGGGGCTGATCCGCTGTATAATTAGGCACCTTATGAGGGCCCTTAAAATCCTTAGGCAAACATTCATTGCGCAGAGCCGGCACTATACATGGCACACCCAACGTTCTGGAGGTCACACCCGCCTCCACCGAAGCTGATGGATAAACCGGAGATGGTTGTTGAGCTACGAGCTGAGCCGCCAGCTCTGCCTCCCGACGCGCTCTGCGCTGATCCACCAAGGCCTGAGCATCACCACCACCGCGCGCCGGGTTATGCCCACGAGGTGGGGTTACCCGGTGCTGCTCACTGCTTGAAACCACTGGCGACTCAATATGTCGGCTATAACTCCGGCTTGGCCGAGGGGTTGAGTGAATCCTTTCGCGACTATACGAATAAGCTGCCTGCTGATCCAACGCCGTCTGAAGAAGCTCTCTAGCCCTCCGTGTCTCTATGGCTGCTGGAGACTCGCCTTCAACTGGTAAGGCCGCCAATCGCATTGCCGCAGCAATCATATTATCCAAAGGGTTAGAATAATGACCCGGAGGTGTCGGAACATGCTGAAGTGGAGTATTATTCAAGCGAGGCTGAACCGGCGCTCCGGTCACAGGTGCTTCGACCGCCCGGTTGACTGCCAGCGAGTCACTGGTTCCTACTCCGGGAGTGTTAAAGAGGTTCCTTGCCTCATAAACTGGGGGTAAACGACTCTGGTGCCTCCTCCTTATGATCTCGTTTGAAGCATTCTCATCTAATGTGAGCCGGAAGGAGTCTGCCTGAATCCGTTGTGCCTGGGCGTCCAAAGCAGCCCGCTCCGTAGCCATCCTAGCGTTCTCAGCCGCCAGTTCCTCCTTGGCTTGAGCGATCTCATCTCGCAACTTCGCCACATCAACCTTATGCTGTTCCTGAGTGTCCGGGGTTATCTCCACCCCCATTAGAGTCGCCAAAGCTTCCAACAATTTTGTGAGAACCTGAGCCGGCGAGCACGCAGAACCGCTCGCACCAGCCGCCGCCACTACTGTTGAGCTGGAGGTCATAGCCGCGGCGGTTGTCGAACCAAGAGCCGGCTGTGTACCGGCCATGAAGATCGCGACCCTATTCGGCAGCTCATAGGAGTCCGGGATACTGTCACCATCGGAATAGCCCCCAAGTCGGCCGTCTTGCAATTGATACATTGAGTTGGTCTCGCCGGTTGATGACTCACTATCAGAGTAGATGGCCGTCTCACCACCAGACACAGATCCTCCCTCCAGATCTACTCCTTGAGTAAAGCCAACAAAGACATGCTTCGGGGCGGCTTGAACCTTGGCGGGTCGCGCGCGCTGAGCCGTCTCGATGATGTCGGCGCAGGTGTCCGGCTCAGCTTCCGACTCACCAATCTTGCCGATGAAGACATGAATTCCGTTGAAGGGGACCCGGTACCCGTACTCGATCGAGCCGGCCTCGGGGCCCCAACCTGCGTCGTCGATGTAAAGCTTGCCGCGATGACTCTTAGTCATCCGACCCACAGCGTATCCCTTGAGCCCTGCGAAGCTACCCTTCAAGAACTCGAAACCATCGTGTGTGGGCCCCACGGTGGGCACCAACTGTCGTGGAATTGTCACGGCAGATGTCCTAGTGGAAGGACTTAGGTGTGGAGCCATCGCTACGAGGTTAGCTTGAAGGGGTTAAAACGGGACAAGGGACACAGAGTTTACCCAGGTTCGGCCCCTCACAACGAGGTAAATGCCTACTCCTGCTTTAGGTTGTATTGCTTGGGTTTCGATTACCAGGGAGCGAATACGCTTGACCTAGTTCTCGACTTCTTGTTTTCTTGCCCTAACCTGCCGCCGGGTCACGCCTTTATATACACAGGTTGACGCCCGGCGGCTTACAGAGTCCCGGCCGGCTCATACACAACGTGTCCGGCTCGGTGACAGAACTATACTTTCCTTAACGTTCAAGTTAAACATATAGCGGTTTACGCCCATGGGCCTCAAGTCTCCTCCGAGTCTTGGGCTTCCAGTAAGCTTGCTTCATGAACCGCCATCTTCTTCTTGGACCTCTTCATTATGAACCTCCAGTGACATGACCCGGCCCCTCCTGGGCGGGTCAGACTCAATAGCTATATCCCCAACAGCAAAGGTATTAGGGATGCCCAGTCCTGAAATGAAAAATAAATTTACTTTATGTTGTCAAATAATAAATCCCTTGGAAAGTGTCGGTATGGACGGCACCCGTGGATACGCTTAGCCGTGGAATGTGAAAGTATGGTGGAAAAAGGAATAAACTTTATTTTCTATTTGGGAACCGCCTATGATATATCTAGAATGGAAAGTATTGGGAACTACTCGATCGTTTTCGTTCACAGGAAAAGCATGCCACCCAAAATGTTTTATCTCTACCTTTTTCACTTTGAGCTCCGGCACCTCTACAAATCCCTACTTCCCTCTGCGAAGGGCCTTTCTATTTACTTTATGCAATTTTTATTTTTATTTGAGTCTCCATCTTCTCTTATAAAGCACCAACTAAGGGGCACTATGATCGTACTTGAGCATTGGGTGTAGCTAATATGCGAGTGTGTTTCATGAATGGATCAATGATTGAGCATAATGGACCAGGGATAACTTGCTTTAGTGTTGATATTTTGAAAGACATGGTTGCTTGTTGATATGCTTGAGTATTGAAATCTTCATTTCAAAACTAGACTATTGCTTAGAATCATACAAAAGTCCAAATGTCCATGCTACAAAAGAAAAGAATATGTGATGAACATGTTAGGCACCATTCCACATCAAAAATTCTTTTTTTATCATTTACCTACTCGAGGACGAGTAGGAATTAAGCTTGGGGATGCTGATACGTCTCCAACGTATCTATAATTCTTGCTTGTTCCATGCTGTTATATTATCATTCTTGGATGTTTTACAATCATTCTATAGCAACTTTGTATCATTTTTTGGGACTAACCTATTGACATAGTGCCCAGTGCCAGTTCCTGTTTTTTTCCTTGTTTTTTACTTCGCAAAAAATTAATACCAAACTTAGTCCAAACGCAGCGAAACTTTTTGGAGATTTTTTATGGACCAGAAGGAACAACTTGGGCCGAAGAAGTACCAGAGGGGTGCCCCAAGGGGGGCACAACCCACCTGGGCATGCCTGGGGGCCCAGGCGCGCCCTGGTGAGTTGTGCCCACCTCGGTGGCCTCTCGCACCGCCTCTTTGCTCTATAAATACCGCAAAAATTCAAAAACCCTAGGGGAGTCGATGAAACACAATTCCAGCCACCTCAAGTTCCAGAAACACCAGATCCAATCTAGACACCATCACGGAGGGGTTCATCATCCTCATTGGTGCCTCTCCGATGATGCGTGAGTAGTTCATTGTAGACCTTCGGGTCTGTAGTTAGTAGCTAGATGGCTTTCTCTCTCTCTTTTGATTCTCAATACAACGGTCTCTTGGAGATCTATTTGATGTAACTCTTTTTGCGGTGTGTTTCTTGGGATCTGATGAACTTTGAGTTTATGATCAGACCTAGTTTATCCATGAAAGTTATTTGAGTCTTCTTTTGATCTCTTATATGCATGATTACTTATAGCCTCGTATTTCTTCTTTGAATCTTTGGTTTAGTTAGGCCGACTAGATCGATTTTTCTTGCACATGGGAAGAGGTGCTTTGTGATGGGTTCGATCTTACGGTGCTCAATCCCAGTGACAGATGGGGACATGACACATATGTATCGTTGCTATTAAGGATAACAAGATGGGGTCTATTCCTACAAGAATAGATCTTGTCTACATCATGTCATCATTCTTATTGTATTACTCCGTTTCTCCATGAACTTAATACACTAGATGCATGCTGGATAGCGGTCGATGTGTGGAGTAATAGTAGTAGATGCATGCAGGAGTCAGTCTACTAATCTTGGACGTGATGCCTATATAATGATCATTGCCTGGATATCATCATAATTATTTGAAGTTCTATCAATTGCCCAACAGTAATTTGTTTACACACCGTATGCTATTTTTCTCGAGAGAAGCCACTAGTGAAATCTACGGCCCCCGGGTCTATCCTTCTTCATATTTGCTTTCCGATCTATTATTTGCCATTTTTATTTTCAGATCTATTATTTCAAAAACCCAAAAATACCTTGCTATAATTTTTTGTTATTTATTTTATCTCGCGTTTCCGCGAGATCTATTTATCCAAGCTACTACAAATTTATCTATCTTTTACCCGGGAGGGATTGACAACCCCTCTGACGCATTGGGTTGCAAGTATTTATTCTTTGTGTGCAGGTACCGTTTACATAGTGTTGCGTGATTCTACTACTGGTTTGATAACCTTGGTCTCATCACTGAGGGAAATACCTATCGTAGTTGTGCTGCTTCATCCCTTCCTCTTTGGGGAAATACCGATGTAGTTCAAGCGACATAAATGAACTCCTTCATCCAGACTCCTTCATGCGCTGCTTCCAAAGCAGCTATGTACTCCACTTCACATGTAGATCCCGCCACGATGTTTTGCTTAAAACTGCACCAACTGACAGCTCCACCATTCAATATAAATACGTATCCGATTTGTGACTTAGAGTCATCCGGATCCGTGTCAAAGCTAGCATCGACGTAATCCTTTACGACGAGCTCTTCGTCACCTCCATAAATGAGAAACATATCATTGGTCCTTTTCAGGTACTTCAGGATATTCTTGACCGCTGTCCAGTGATCCACTCCTGGATTACTTTGGTACCACCCTGCCAAACTTATGGCAAGGCACACATCAAGTCTAGTACACAGCATGGCATACATTATAGAACCTATGGCTGAGGCACAAGGAATGACTTTCATTCTCTCTCTATCTTCTGTCGTGGTCGGGCTTTGTGTTTGACTCAATTTCACACCTTGCAACACAGGCAAGAACCCTTTCTTTGACTGGTCCATTTTGAACTTCTTCAGAACTTTGTCAAGGTATGTGCTTTGTGAAAGTCCTATTAAGCGTCTCGGTCTATCACTATAGATCTTGATGCCCAATATGTAAGGAGCTTCACCGAGGTCTTTCATTGAAAAATTCTTATTCAAATATCCTTTTATGCTATCCAGAAATTCTATATCATTTCCAATCAGCACACTTTGAGAGACCAGTCCATAGATGGATCACTGGAGCTTGCACACTTTGCTAGCACCCTTAGGATCGACAAAACCTTCTGGTTGCATCATATAGAACTGTTCTTCAAGAAACCCGTTAAGGTATGCAGTTTTGACGTCCATTTGCTGGATTTCATAATCATAAAATGCGGAAATTGCTAACATGATTCTGACAGACTTAAGCGTTGCTACAGGTGAGAAAGTCTCATCGTAGTCAACCCCTTGTACTTGTCAAAAACCTTTCGCGACAAGTCGAGCTTTGTAGACAGTGATATTACCATCGACGTCAATCTTCCTCTGGAAAATCCATTTATTCTCAATGGCTTTCGGATCATCCGGTATGTCCACCAAAGTCCACCCTTTGTTCTCATACATGGATCCTATCTCAGATTTCATAGCCTCTAGCCATTTGTCGGAATCTAGGCTCATCATAGCTTCTTCATAGTTTGTAGGTTCGTTGTTGTCTAATAACATGACTTCCAGGATAGGATTACCGTACCACTGTGGTGCGGTACATGCTCTGGTTGACCTACGAGGTTCAGTAGTAACTTGATCCGAAGTTTCATGCTCATTATCATTAGCTTCCTATTCGGTTGGTGTAGGCATCACGGGAACGTTTTTCTCTCATGTGCTATTTTCCAATTCGAGAGAAGGTACAAATACCTCATCAAGTTCTACTTTCCTCCCACTCACTTCTTTCGAGAGAAACTCCTTCTCTAGAAAGGACCCATTCTTGGCAACAAGGATCTTGCCTTCGGATCTGTGGTAGAAGGTATACCCAATAGTTTCTTTAGGGTATCCTATGAAGACGCACTTCTCCTCATTGGGTTCGAGCTTATCAGGCTGAATCTTTTTGACATAAGCGTCACATCCCCAAACTTTAAGAAACGACAACTTAGTGTAACATCCCAATTTTTATTAAATTTGGATGTTAGTAGAATCATTCAATGCATATCATATTTCTTTGCATTTTGGGGTTTTTTGAAATATTCAAATAATTTTCCACTCGTGGAAAACAAATGAGAGGGGATAAGATGACTTCCTCAAATTATAAAAGAGTTGGAAATTTCATTTGAATATTAGTTGGACTTTTAGAGTTTATTTGGTATTTATGTTATTTACCAAAAATGCATTAGTTGCATTAGGAAAATGTTTTTTTTCTGTGCTTAGATTAATGTTCACTGTGCTTTATATTATTATTAGTGAATTTAGAAATTATTGTGGTGCTTTTATAAATTCTTCTGAATTGTTTAGGGCCACTTTAGTCTTCGGTTTAAAAACACACACACACGCACACCAGCCGCGCCAGGCCCAGGCAGCCAGCCACTGGCCGAAAACGGCCCAAGGCCCAGCTCCCACGCCCGAGACCCTCAACGCCGGTCAACCCCCCGCGCCCCCTCTCGCTCGCTACCCGCCGCCGCCACTGACTGGTGGGCCCCGCCCCACCTCGTCTCCCCAACCTCCCGCTCGCCTCGCTCGGATGAGCTCGCCACCGCGCTCCCGCAACCGCCGGGCGAGGCCCTCACGGATAATGCTTATCCCGTGACCCCGAGCCCTCTCCCCTCGCCTATAAAAGGCTCTGAGCCCCCTCTTTTATCCTCGCCGTCCCGCTTCTTCCCACGCCGCTCCTACCGCCCTCTGTCGCCGTTTGCATCTCGCTGGAGACGCCGCTCTTCGCCGGAGCATTCCGCCGTTGGTGGTGTAGGAGATATGCCCTAGAGGCAATAATAAATGTTATTGATTATCTCCCTGATCATAATTAGGTTTATGTTCCATGCTATAACTGCTATGGTTCTCGAGTCTGCAAATAAAACGAGGCTCGGAGGAAGACTCATATGCACGTGTGGAATAATAAACAGTAAAATGTATTCCTAGTCAAGCCTCTATGACTGGCTCAAGTGTTGCATGATGGTTCTGTTTTCCTGATCATGGGCATGTCTATGCCAGCAACTTTGAGGGCACAATGTTAGAAGAACATTTGTGTTGAATCGACCCGATTGGTGTTATGCTATGAGTTACATTCGTCCCAAATTAATGGTTAATAACACAGAGATGGTTAACGTTTGCATGATTCCTTAGACCATGAGAGTATCGAGTTTCTTCATGCTTGCTTCATGAACTTTGGGGTTTGTTAAACGTCATCCGTAAATGGGTGGCTATTACGGCGGCTTACGGGTTCATGGAAAATTGTGTCAAGTAACTTGATAGCTCAAGATTGGGATTTGCTCCTCCGACGATGGAGAGATATCTCTGGGCCCTCTCGGTGTTACGGTATCCATCATCGTCTGGCCAGACACTTTGTGATTTGATCACGGGGATGCCGGAACACGGTAACGAGAAAAGAGAACAATACCGGTAACGAGTTAACTGGCTTAGTGGACAAGTTGTTGATCCACGGGAATGCAAACATGTCTCACCTCGGGTATTTGTAACATATCTCGAAGCAACAGGAATAGCACACGGCAACTGGAGGTTCACTCGAATATTCATTCGTGTGGGTATAGGGGTCAATATGGGTGTGCACGGCTCCGATGCTGATCATTGATCGGAAAATGTTCCGGTCATGTCTATACTTCACCGAACCTATAGGGTCACACGCTTAAGGGTCATCTATCTGCTGAATACTAGACAAGGAGTCCGAGAGAAAGTCACTGGAAAAGTTTCAGAGACAACGGAAAAGTTCCGGAGAGAACACCGAAAAAGTTTTGGTAAAACCGAAAAGTTGTTTCGGATAAAACCATTGATCCAAAAAGGTTTCGGCAAGCACCGGGAATGTTTTGGAGGTTGCCAGATTGGTCTGGTAATTTATGGAATTTTTCGGGAGAAAAAACCGAAAAAAGTTTTCGGAGCTGCCGGAATTGTTTACCGGGTAAACGAAGATGGTTTTAAATTAAACCACCATACTGGAAATGTTCCGGAGCGCGTCCGGATAATTTTAGAGGGTGCCGGAAATGTTCTGGGACCTTCGGGAATTTTTCTGGAAATTACACGCGGGAAAACATCTTGTCACAGCGAGGGGGGGCAAGATCCCACGTTTCGTGGGGGCTGTTTTTGGGCTGTTTTTGGGGGGGGGGCCTAGGGGGCAGCCCCCTTGTTGGTGGACAAGGTGTTGGGGGGGGCCCCCATGGTGGGGGGCAGCCCCCACATATTATGGGATATGTTGGGAGGAGGTGGCAGCCCCTCATGGGGGCGCCATGTGGCAAAGGGGGGGCCCCCATGAGACAACTCCCCACCTTTGGTGGGAGCTTGTTTTGTGGGGGGGCCCCACATGTTTTGTGGCTGAAATTTTCAGCCACCCCACCCCCTCCTTCCCCTATAAAAGGAGGTGGAGAGGAGCTCTCCATCCTCACTCCAACTCTCTCACACAAGCCATGCATGATCTGGCATTCTCTCTCCCGCCCACGAAATAGTTTCGTAGTGCCGAAAGGCTGTCTGGGTTCCGGTGGGAACTAGTTCTGGACGGCGAAGCCCTGCCGGATAGGTGACACCGTATGTGTGCAACTCTGTAGAGAGGTCGTAGTTTCGATCTTACTGCCCGAGGGGCTGTTTGAGAGTGCCTCCCGTAGGGCTGTCCAAGTGACGGTCTGAGTTCTGTGAGTCCTCCCGAAGGGCTGTCCGAGTGACCGTCCGAGTTTTGAAGGTCCTCCCGAAGGGCTGTCCGCGACACCGTCCGGGGGACTGTTCGACCGCCTCCCGGAGGGCTGTCTGAGGGGCAGATGAGGGAGTACATCCTCGCGGTTGGGAGGTTGTAAATCCTAGCTGCGGGGATCTGCACCGCCGATCGTCATCGACTCTACTTCCGCTGCGCTACGAGTCGGTAACGAAAATGATCAAACCTTGTATGCAGTCTCCATAGTGGTCCTTGGCTGGTGCGTAGGTCGGAAAATTTTTGTTTTCTGCTGCGTTACCCTACAGTGGCATCATGAGCCGTGCTATGCGTAGATGCAGGTTGCGATCTAGAATACATAGAGATGTATGGGTGTTGCACAATATAATTAGGTAGTAGATGAGTTCTATTACTGAAAATTATTTGTGCGGGTAGCAGATGAAATCTGTTACCCGATGTTCTTGTTGCTTCCCTTGAATTTGCGTAGTCCTGATATTGACAGCATTGTGGAATCTCACAAAGTTCTGGCAATCCGCGATCCTTTCATGCTGCTCCTGAGTATGCTGATTGACAGATCAACGAAGTACTAACAGTTCTTTGGGTTCCACTTTAGTTAAAGAAAGATGGATATTTCGCAGATGAAAGGGCAATGCAGATATGATCTGCACGGGGGTCATGCGTATGACGAAGTTTAGTATGGGGCTCGAGATTTTATTATCTCGGTTGTCATACACCCTGAAAAGTTAATCTAGCGACTTGGATTATCATACTTGATGATGGACGTTGGTAGCTTCGGTTTGTTTCGACACCTTAGAAGCCACGTAAAACAAGTTTTAGCATAAACCGATTAGAGGCGTCTAACTTGGTTTTGCAGGAGGGTTTGCATGTGCATATGATGTGGTATAGCAGTGCTCATAATAATTTGATTATGTATGAGATGACTATATGATGTAAATTGATTAACATGACCTGCGTGTCATGATTCGGCATGATGGCTGGAGCCATATGATTGCACTTTAAATGACCTGCGTGTCAACCTTGTTGTAATGCATTATTTTATTAGCTATAGAGATAGCAATATTATCTGGTGCATCGACAAGGTGGTGGCAATCTTCGCGAAGGTGAACACCGACGCGAATGCCGAAGACGAAGAAATACAAGACTTCTCCGTCAGAAAGGGCTATACCATATCATGCTATTATGAATTGCCTGAGATGTTTATCCCTTATGATGCACCCTTTTTGATTGCGCGGTAGTCGCTTTTTATTAGGGTGATCTCTCACAAAAATATCAAGTAGTTAGTGTTCTCCCAAGTGTAGCACCGTCACGGCACCTAACTTTTCGGGGTATCACAGGATCTCCCTGGGTGCGTACGATTTGGGATGTGTGAGGCGGGTGAGTTGAGACCTCGCAGCGAGATCACTTGGTTGTCTTGACGTTCTGGAAGGATCTCCCTGAGCTCGGAACACACCCATCGAAAGATGAACAAGAGTCACATAGAGATGTGATCGGCAAGTTTGCCTACCGATTGAAGTTCGCGCCATCAGTGTTCATCTCGTTCAATGGCGTTGAATGGAAATGCGGATCTTGTATCACTCACAATCAATTATGAGAGATATTGATTTGAGTGGGAGCGCACTGTTGAATTAACTTGTTTAATTCTCAGTGCAATTAATTTTGAACACTGTCTAAGTGTGATTTGCATAATAGTTGTAGAATAATGGCTCGCGTTTCCACCTTCCCTATTAAAATTGAATAGCTGTTAAATACCTGGTTAAAACTTTACGGTTGGTAACGTAATGTGAGGATTGTCCTCAAGAGTGCCGAGAAGGACTTTGTCCTATCACATACTTTGGTATTCTCTCGCTTATGCTATGGATCATGTGACTCTCGTCCTTCGATCCAAAAGCTAGAATTCCGTTTCAGTCAAATGCAATACATTTGCTTCCATGAGACCTGAACTTTGAAAGTTTGGATAGTTATGTGATATTCATGGAATCTGAAAATCATTTTCAGAAACAAACAAAGGCTAAAAGATATGAGATATCCAACGCAATGTTTGTTTGCAAACTATTAGTAAAGGAGTTTACTATGCATTAGACTGATAAGAGAGGGATCCAGAAGAATGCCTGTCATATGATGAAAGGTGAATAAAACAACAACTTAAAGAGAAAGGAAGTGTCCGAAGGGTGTTAGTGAAACTTTCACGCCTAGGAAATCCAGGGCTAACGCCACTCTTAAGTTGGGTGCTTCTTCTGAGAGTAGGAGAAATACTGAAAGTTAAACTGTTAGAAGTATAAAGGCAATAAGAAAGAAGACTGGAATATCCAGCTCATGTATGAATGTCATACAAGTTTTTTATGTATAAAAGGCTGGTCAAAGATATAGTTCTTGGGAATTATGATTAAACATGTTAATCACTAATTCTTGGGTATTGTGAGACAATCACAAAGATACCCGCCCGATTGCATTCTGTTGCAACTCGGTGTAAGAACTACTATGGCCTAAAAGACTAGCCAGGAATGAGGTTGAGATACACACATGGAACATAGTAAATGTTACTATACCTTCCATCGGTATATTACCCATGTATTTACTTTCATAATTCATTTTAGAGTTTCACACTCTAGCCCTTTGCATAAGGTATCTTGCAAGAAGGTTGTTCATAAGAGAACTTTTTATGTTCGATGTTATGAATAACATAAGGGCCATACTTTCATTGAGAATGAGATGTATGTTATGAATAATGATATTAATATATTACCTCTGGATTTACATTCATAATTCAGTTTAGAGTTTTACACTCTAGCCCCTTGCACAATGTTGTTGCAAGTAGTGGATTTATCTATCTTCAGAAATGACTCAAGTAGATATATGGATATTTACTTGATGAGACGTAAGTCTGGATCTTTTGAAATCATTCGAAAGGTTTTCAAATATGAAGTAGAAATTATTGTAACAAGAAAAATATGTTTCTACAATTCGATTGCAGAAAGAAATATTTGAGTTACAAGTTTAGCGAATGTCTGATGAGTTGTGAAAGGGGTTTCATAACTTGCACCTCCCGGAACACCACTGCAAGTGGAAAGTCCGTGAAGATGTAATCGAACCATTTATGACATGGTAAGATCAAAGATGACATAAATAAATTTGCCATTATCCCTTTTAAAAGGTGATGCTTTAGAGACTGCGGCTTTTACACTGAAAAGAGCTCCATCAGGTCTGTTGAAATGACGCCATGGTATGGTACGCCCAATCATGTTATATCTTTTCTTAACATTTGGAATATGGGGCTTGTGTAAAAGGTTACAAACCCATTCCAAATCAGACAAGTGCTATTTTGTAGGTTATCCCAAGTCATTGGGTATTCCCCCACCACTATACCGAGGCAAAGGTTTTTGCCACAAAACGGTATGCTTTTAAAGAGAATTGTTCTTACAAAAGGTGAGTGGGAGGACAGTGCAACTCGACGAGATAACCAGTATCTTCGTCATCAAGTCAAAGGAAAGGAACCTTGGAAGTGATTCTGGAGTTTCCTACTGTGACTGATACGGAAGTCTGTACAATAAAATGTATGGACTTCGGTCGAACTTGCAGCTGAACCACGTAGGCAAAGCTCGTGCAAACCTATCAGGTGCGCAAACGAGATATTGTTGTTAGACAACAGTATACCTATGATACACAAGGAAGCGTTGATGGGCCCTGACTCCGGAATTGGCTAAATGCCAATACAATCCGAGATAGTTTCCATATAAGTGATTCAAGATTAAAATCTTGATACACCTTTCGAAAGACTTAGAGTCTAACGAATATTTATGGAACTAAAAACTGATACAGATAAAAATGTTTTATCCATAAAGCTCGACTTGTTGAAATAACAAGTTCAAGGAGTTGACTACGATGAGGTTGTTTCACCGTAGCGATGCTTAAAGTCGGTTCGGGTTGAACTAGCAATTAATACATATTTCAGTCATGAGATATAAACAATGGATGACAAAAGGATTTCCATCTGATGGAAATGAAACCAAGGACTTGCATGTGTTACAGTCCAAGGTATTTTGTCAATCCAGAGGATGCTAGTAAGGGTGCAAACTTCAGAGTTCCAGCCATGGACAGAAGAGAGCAAAGAGGAGTTGGAATCTTCGTGTTTTGATGAAATGGTCAAAAAGGGTTTTGACTTCATCAATGGGTAACGAAGATGCTTGTAATTCAAGAAAGTAAGTGGGAGCATAATAACATTTCTAAAAACCTTGTGTGCTTGACACATTGTTAATTGGAAATAAATTTCTTGACACGAATTAGGACTTCATTTGAAAATAGTTTTTCGATGAAGTGCTTGAGCTAAATAGCCTCAATATTAGGCATGATGATCTATGAAGATAGATTTACCTAATGGGGCTAAGCAATAAATACATATTGACAAGATGCTAAAACTTTTTAGCATTTAAAACGCCAAGGAGTGATTCTTGCCGAAGTCACATGGAAAGAGTTTTTGCAAGACTCTGTGTCTCAATAACACTGATGAGCAAAATACATGATGGAGATTCCACACACCTTCGTGTTTGGATTAATCATGTATTCCATGGTATGTAAAACAACCAGATATGTCCAATACTCCAAAGTTGTTACGAGTATAGATACCAAAGTGATCAAAGTACTGATCATGGGACAACAGTGAAAAAGGGTCATTGAGTACTATAGTAGCACTGATGACATGTTTTCTCGCAAGTGAAGATCATGAAGAGTTCGTTGTAAAAGGTTACATCGATACAGTCTTCATCATTTCTCCATGCGATTTTCGATTTAAATTGAGGGTTTTGTGTAACACACAATGTGGTGGCACGGTTAGTTGGAAAAGGTTTCCAAACAAATTACTGTGGCGAATTCTATAATAGAGGCTAAGTATGTTACCGCTTTTGAAGCGATAAAGAAGATGTTGGATCATATAGTTCATTCATGAACTTAGTATGGTTCCAAGATGACTTTTGTCAATGGGACACTACTGCAAGTAGTTACTCCATAACTCAGTCTGAGGAATCCAGGTTCGACCTGTGATTCACATACATACAAAGCCAAGTCAACACAAAATATGAATTTTGTGAAGGCGTGAAAACGCGAGGATATGCAAAGATACACACGGAGCTGAAGTCGTTAGATCCGTTGGACATCAGGCTATACCACAAGCGAAGCATATTTACACCGGTGTGCCACAGGTGTGAAGTGCATTAGCATTAACTAGATTATTGACTCTAGTGCAAGTGGGAGTCTGTAGGAGATATGCCCTAGAGGCAATAATAAATGTTATTGATTATCTCCCTGATCATAATTAGGTTTATGTTCCATGCTATAACTGCTATGGTTCTCGAGTCTGCAAATAAAACGAGGCTCGGAGGAAGCCTCATATGCACGTGTGGAATAATAAACAGTAAAATGTATTCCTAGTCAAGCCTCTATGACTGGCTCAAGTGTTGCATGATGGTTCTGTTTTCCTGATCATGGGCATGTCTATGCCAGCAACTTTGAGGGCACAATGTTAGAAGAACATTTGTGTTGAATCGACCCGATTGGTGTTATGCTATGAGTTACATTCGTCACAAATTAATGGTTAATAACACAGAGATGGTTAACGTTTGTATGATTCCTTAGACCATGAGAGTATCGAGTTTCTTCATGCTTGCTTCATGAACTTTGGGGTTTGTTAAACGTCATCCGTAAATGGGTGGCTATTACGGCGGCTTACGGGTTCATGGAAAAGTGTGTCAAGTAACTTGATAGCTCAAGATTGGGATTTGCTCCTCCGACGATGGAGAGATATCTCTGGGCCCTCTCGGTGTTACGGTATCCATCATCGTCTGGCCAGACACTTTGTGATTTGATCACGGGGATGCCGGAACACGGTAACGAGAAAAGAGAACAATACCGGTAACGAGTTAACTGGCTTAGTGGACAAGTTGTTGATCCACGGGAATGCCAACATGTCTCACCTCGGGTATTTGTAACATATCGCGAAGCAACAGGAATAGCACACGGCAACTGGAGGTTCACTCGAATATTCATTCGTGTGGGTATAGGGGTCAATATGGGTGTCCACGGCTCCGATGCTGATCATTGATCGGAAAATGTTCCGGTCATGTCTATACTTCACCGAACCTATAGGGTCACACGCTTAAGGGTCATCTATCTGCTGAATACTAGACAAGGAGTCCGAGAGAAAGTCACTGGAAAAGTTTCAGAGACAACGGAAAAGTTCCGGAGAGAACACCGAAAAAGTTTTGGTAAAACCGAAAAGTTGTTTCGGATAAAACCATTGATCCAAAAAGGTTTCGGCAAGCACCGGGAATGTTTTGGAGGTTGCCAGATTGGTCTGGTAATTTCTGGAATTTTTCTGGAGAAAAAACCGAAAAAGTTTTCGGAGCTGCCGGAATGTTTACGGGTAAACGAAGATGGTTTAATTAAACCACCAACTGGAAATGGTCCGGAGCGCGTCCGGATAATTTTAGAGGGTGCCGGAAATGTTCTGGGACCTTCGGGAATTTTTCTGGAAATTACACGCGGGAAAACATCTTGTCCCAGCGAGGGGGGGCAAGATCCCACGTTTCGCGGGGGCTGTTTTTGGGCTGTTTTGGGGGGGGGGGGCCTAGGGGGCAGCCCCCTTGTTGGTGGACAAGGTGTTGGGGGGGGCCCCCATGGTGGGGGGCAGCCCCCACATATTATGGGATATGTTGGGAGGAGGTGGCAGCCCCTCATGGGACAACTCCCCACCTTTGGTGGGAGCTTGTTTTGTGGGGGGGCCCCACATGTTTTGTGGCTGAAATTTTCAGCAACCCCACCCCCTCCTTCCCCTATAAAAGGAGGTGGAGAGGAGATCTTCATCCTCACTCCAACTCTCTCACACAAGCCATGCATGATCTGGCATTCTCTCTCCCTCCCACGAAATAGTTTCGTAGTGCCGAAAGGCTGTCTGGGTTCCGGTGGGAACTAGTTCTGGACGGCGAAGCCCTGCCGGATAGGTGACACCGTATGTGTGCAACTCTGTAGAGAGGTCGTAGTTTCGATCTTAGTGCTTGAGGGGCTGTTTGAGAGTGCCTCCCGAAGGGCTGTCCAAGTGACGGTCTGAGTTCTGTGAGTCCTCCCGAAGGGCTGTCCGAGTGACCGTCCGAGTTTTGAAGGTCCTCCCGAAGGGCTGTCCGCGACACCGTCCGGGGGACTGTTCGACCGCCTCCCGGAGGGCTGTCTGAGGGGCAGATGAGGGAGTACATCCTCGCGGTTGGGAGGTTGTAAATCCTAGCTGCGGGGATCTGCACCGCCGATCGTCATCGACTCTACTTCCGCTGCGCTACGAGTCGGTAACGAAAATGATCAAACCTTGTATGCAGTCTCCATAGTGGTCCTGGGCTGGTGCGTAGGTCGGAAAATTTTTGTTTTCTGCTGTGTTACCCTACAGGTGGTGCACCCGAGCTCCTCGTTTTCCCGTCATTCAACTCCCCTCCATCGTGCTCACTGTTTGGACACCTTTTTGCCGCGTAGGTCCCGCCGGAGATGACGCCCTTGCCGGAGCCTCGTCCTCGCCGGAGCACCGGGCCGCCGCCCTTCGCCTCGTCGACCCCGACGCCCTCGAGCAACGCAGCCACCACCACCACGACGCCCACGCTGCGGCGCATCTCCCCGTCATCTTCCCCGCCGCCAGAACCCACCGGAGCCGTCGCCCCGTTCGACCCAAGCCGCCGTCCCGTCGCCTGCTCGTCGCCGGCCACCACCACCACCCACTGTAAGCCGCCGCACCACCCTCGACCATTCGATCTACCATAGATGGCCCAGATTAGATCTTAGTCATTTTTTTAGCGAACCGGTACGCGGTTAACCACGGGTTTATTTTAAACTGAGCCGGTCATTTTTTTAGTTAGCCACCGCATAGCTTTATTTTTTTATTTAGTGGTTGTTCGCCGTTTAGCCTAAGCCGCGAACACTGCTCGGCCAGCCACAAGCCACCACGTGGCCAAGGGCCTGTTCATAGTTATTTTTTTTTCTGTTTCATTGTTAGGTCCCGGTAATTTCGATGAAACCAGTGGCATTTTCTTCATTATGTTTAGATCTATCTAGTGGTGCCATATTTGTAAACTTTTGTCAGATTCAAATTTGAACTTTATTCAGATTTGAATTCAAACTTCAAATGGCCATATCTCCTAAACCGTAGCTTCGTTTAAGTTGATTCCTTTTGCACCTTGTCACAGTAGCGAAACCCTATCACCTGGACCATTGTCACACAAATTTTCACACACTTAGGATCTGTCCATGATAGTTTCACCTATATGCCTGGTATGCCCTATAGTTCACATCGCATTTTGAACCCCATGTCATATGTTGTTTTGCACTTAGAATATTTTTGTGTTAGTTAAGTGTGTTGTATGTTCATTTGGTTTTTTTTCGAGCCTTTCTGCTTTTGCATGTTATTTTGGTTCTTCAGATGTTTGCTTATGTTTGTTTATTTACTTTGCGATAGATTGTCCGGAGTGCGAAGCAGAATATTATCAGTCTCTAGAATTCAACTACGAGTACCAAGGCAAGTTCACATTTGACCATTCTTTTAATTACCTATGTTTTTTTATATGCACTTAGTCCTTTGGAGTAGGATTGCATGGTAGGAACTTTATGTCGGATGGCAATGCTTTTACCTAGTAGTTCATTTGAGGTAGGTCTGAACCATACCACCTTGTCACCACCGTGTAAGTTTATTTTTGCCTCGCTATATGTAGACGTGGATTGGGAAGTGTTCATGGCGTGACTTGAGTGACAAAGTAGTAATCAGGACCAAGACTTAAATGAACTATCTGGGCGGAAATTGGTTTGAATGGTGGCGAAGTACAGTGGGGCACACATGGTTAATCCATGGTGGTGCACCACTAGTGGTCGGCCGCCCAGGCTCAAAGGGATCAATCATATTTTCATACCTAGAAGCTTACGTGTGCAGCCGCAAGCCAAAATGGGCTCTGGCTTAGCCGAGTAGTTAGTGTGACCCCTTCCTGTAGGAGATATGCCCTAGAGGCAATAATAAATGTTATTATTTATCTCCATGCTCATTATTAAGTTTATGTTCCATGCTATAACTGCTGTGGTTCCCAAGCCCGTATATCCATAAAGGCTCTGGGGAAAACCCATGTGCATGTGTGGAATAATAAATGGTAAAATGTATTCCTAGTCGTGCCTCTAAGACTAGCTCAAGTGTTGCATAATGATTATGTTTTCCTAATCATGGGCATGTCTATGCCAACAATTTTGAGGGCACAATGTTAGCAGAACATTTGTGTTGAATCGACCCGAATTAATGTTATGCTATGAGATTCATTCGTCACAAGTTTATGGTTAATAACACAGAGATGGTTAACGTTTGCATGATTCCTTACACCATGAGAGTATCGAGTTTCTTCATGCTTGCTTCATGAACTTTTGGGTTTGTTAAACGTCATCCGTAAATGGGTGGCTATTACGGCGGCTTACGGGTTCATGGAAAAGTGTGTCAAGTAACTTGATAGCTCGAGATTGGGATTTGCTCCTCCGACCATGCAGACATATCTCTCGGCCCTCTCGGTGTTACTGTATCCATCATTGTCTGGCCAGACACTTTGTGATTAGATCACGGGGATGCCGGAACACGGTAACGAGAAAAGAGAACAATACCGATAACGAGGTAACTGGCATGGTGGACAAGTTGTTGATCCACGGGGATGCCAACATGTCTAACCTCGGGTATTTGTAACATATCATGAAGCAACAAGAATAGCACACGTCAACTGGAGGTTCACTCGAATATTCATTCGTGTGGGTATAGGGGTCAATATGGGTGTCCACGGCTCCGATGTTGATCATTGATCGGAAAGGGTTCCGTGTCATGTCTATACTTCACCGAACCTATAGGGTCACATGCCTAAGGGTCATCTATCTGCTGAATACTAGACAGGGAGTCTGAGAGAAAATCACCGAAAAAGTTTCGGACACCGAAAAAGTTTCGGACAGCGGAAAAGTTCCGCAGAGAGAACACCGGATGAGTTTCGGTGAAACTGAAAAGTTATTTCGGGGTATTCCATTAAGTCAAATTGGTTTCGGGACACCCCTGATAATTCTTGGAGGGTGCCAGAATTATTCTGGAAACTTTCTGTAATTTTCTGGGATGAAAACCGGAAATGTTCCGGAGTTGCCGGAACCACTTCAGATGCTTTTCGTAGATGAAAATCACTAATCTGGAATTGTTTCAGAACGCATTGAAAATTGTTTTAGTGGGTACTAGAAATGTTCTAAGCCCACATAAATATTTTCAGTTCGAACAGACGCTGAAAAATGTCGTCATGAATAGTGAAAGTGCTTTTTGGGATATTTTTGGAGAGCCACCTTTTAGGACTTTTCAAAGCTTCTAGAAGGGAAAGGCTTGCAAGGGAAGGAACCCCATTTAGGGGGGCCCCCAAGGGGTGGCCGGCCACATGTGGTGGAGCTCCATGGAGCTCCACATGGCCTCCCATTATGACCTAAATGCCCATGGGGTGTGACCTAATGCATGGGTTTTTGGTAATTTTTGGAGGCACACTACCCCTTGGCTTTCCTATAAATAGAGGAGGTGAGGGCTGCCATCTCTTCACTCCTTGCTCTCATACACATGCCATGCATTATCTGGCTTCTTCTCTCCCTCCTACGAAAAGAGTTTCGTAGAGCCAAAAGGCTGTCTGGGTTCCGATGGGAACTAGTTCTGGACGGCGAAGCCCTGCCGGATAGATGACACCGTATGTGTGCAACCCCGTAGAGAGGTCATAGTTTTGATATTTCTGCCCGAGGGGCTGTTTTGAGAGTGCCTCCCGAAGGGCTGTCCAAGTGACGGTCCGAGTTCTGTGAGTCCTCCTGAAGGGCTGTCCGCGACACCGTCCGAGGAACTGTCCGACCGCCTTCCGGAGGGCTGTCCGTGGGGCAGATGAGGGAGTACATCGTCGTGGTTGGGAGGTTGTAAATCCTAGCTGCGGGGATCTGCACCGCCGATCATCATCGACTCTACTTGCGCTGCGCTACGAGTCGGTAACGAAAATGATCAAACCTTGTATGCAGTCTCCATAGTGGTCCTGGGCTGGTGCGTAGGTCAGAAATTTTTTGTTTTCTGCTGCGTTACCCTATCAGTGGCATCATAAGCTGTGCTATTCGTTGATGCAGGTTGCGATCTAGAATACATAGAGATGTATGGGTGTTGCACAATATAATTAGGTAGTAGATGAGTTCTATTACTAAAAATTATTTGTGCGGGTAGCAGATGAAATCTGTTACCCGATGTTCTTGTTGCTTCCCTGGAATTTGCATATTTCTGATCTTGATAACGGCATGGTGGTGTTTCAATGTTCAGGCAATCCGCCGTCCTGATTGATCAATGAAGTGCTAACAGTTCATTGAATTCCACCATAGTTAAAAAGAAAGATGAAATTTCACAGACGAAAGGGCAATGCAGATATGATCTGCACGGGGGTCATGCGTATGACGAAGTTCAGTATGGGGCTCGATATTTTATTATCTCGTGTTTCATACACCCCGCGAAGTTAATCTAGCGACTTGAATTATCATACTTGATGATGGACGTTGGTAGCTTCGGTTTGTTTCGAAACTTTAGAAGCCACGTAAAACAAGTTTTTGCATGAACCGATTAGAGACGTCTAACTTGTATTTGCAGGATGTGCATATGATGTGGTATTGCAGTGCTCATATTAATTTGATTATGTATGAGATGACTATATAATGTAAATTGATTAACATGACATGCGTGTCATGATTCGGCATGATGGCTGGAGCCATATGATTGCACTTTAAATGATCTGCGAGTCAACCTTAAGTAATGCACTTATTTTATTAGCTATAGAGATAGCAATATTATCTGGTCCGTCGACAAGGTGGTGGCAATCTTCGCAAAGGTGAACACCGAAGCGAATGCCGAAGACGAAGAAATGAAAGACTTCTCCGTCAGAAAGGGCTATACCATATTATGCTATTATGAATTGCCTGAGATGTTTATCCCTTATGGTGCACCCTTCTTGATTGCGCGGTAGTCGCTTTTTATTAGGGTGATCTCTCACTGAAAATATCAAGTAGTTAGTGTTCTCCCAAGTGTAGCACCGTCACGGCACCTATCTTTTCGGGGTGCGTCGTGTCACACGGGTACGAACGATTAGAGAAGTGTGAGGCGGGTGAGTTGAGACCTTGCAGCGAGATCACTTGGTTGTCTTGTCGTTCGGGCATGACCGTCATGAGCTCGGAACACACGCATCGAAAGATGAACAAGAGTCACATAGAGATGTGTTTGCCAAGTTGGCCTACCGGTTGAGATTTTCGTCATCAGTGGTGTTACACTAATGTCGAGCAATTGAAATACGGGTCTTGCATCACTCAAAATCAATTATGAGAGATATTGATTTGAGTGGGAGCGCACTTTAGAATTAATTCATTTAATTCTTAGTGAAATTAATTATGGACACTATCTAAAGTGTTATATGCATAATATTTGTAGAATATTGGCTAGCGTTTCCACCTTCCCTGTTAAAATTGTATAGTTGTTAAATATCTGGTTAAAACTTTATGGTTGGTAACGTAATGTGAGGATTGTCCTCAAGAGTGCCAAGAAGGTTTTTGTCCTATCGCATACTTTTGGTATCCTCCCACAAATGCTATGGATGATGAGACTCTCGTCCTTCGATCCAAAAGCTAGAATTCCATTTCAGTCAAAGTGCAATATGTTTGTTTCCATGAGACCCAAACTTCGAAAGTTTTGGCATAGTTATGTGATATTCATGGAATTTGAAAATCCTTTTCAGATACAAACAAAGCAATGTTTGTTTGCAAACTATTAGTAAAGGTGTTTACTATGCATTAGACTGATAAGAAAGGGATCCAGAAGAACGCCTGTCATATGATGAAAGGTGAATAAAACAACAACTTAAAGAGAAAGGAAGTGTCCGAAGGGTGTTAGTGTGACTTACACACCTAGGAAGTCCGGGGCTAACACCACTCTTAAGTTGAGTGCTTCTTCTGAGAGTAGGAGAAATACTGAAAGTTAAACTGTTAGAAGTATAAAGGCAGTAAGAGAGAAGGCTGGAATATCCAGCTCATGTATGAATGTCATACAAGTTGTTGATGTATGGAAGGCTGGTCAAAGATATAGTTCTTGGGAGTTATGGTTAAACATGTTAATCACTAATTCTTGGGTATTATGGTTTAATCACAGAAAAACCCGTGCGATTGCATTCTCTTGCAATTCGATACAAGAACTATGGCCTGAAAGACTTGCCGGTAATGACGTTCAGGTATACACAGGGAACATAGTAAATGTTACTATACCTTCCATCGGTGTACTACTGTCTGTATTTACTTTCATAATTCATTTAGAGTTTTACACACTCTAGCCCATTGCATAAGGTATCTTGCAAAAAGGTTGTTCATAAGAGAACTTTTTATGTTCGATGTTATGAATAACATAAGGGCCATACTTTCATTGAGAATGAGATGTATGTTATCAATAATGATAATAATATATTACCTCTGGATTTACTTTCATAATTCATTTTAGAGTTTTACACACTCTAGCCCATTGCACAATGTTGTTGCAAAAGGGTTGTTCATAAAAGAACAATTGTTGTTCAGTATTATGAATGACATAAAGGGCCATGCTTCCATCCAAGATGGGATGTATCTTATGAATATTAATGGTAATATGATACATCCATAACACTAACACTAAATGTCACAAGACCAATAGAATACCACACATGTGTGGCACTGCATTTGGTCACATTGGAGAAACCCGCATGAAAAAATCCATTATGATGGATTTTGAAGTCGCTTGATTTTGAATCATCTGACACTTGCAACTTTCCTCCAAAAAGTGAAGTGACTCAAATACCATTCACAGGCCGTAAGGAATGAGCAACAAACTTATTGGTGATCATACATTTTGATGTGTGTAGTTCAATAAATGTTGTTGCAATTAGTGGATTTATCTATCTTCATAAATGACTCAAGTTGATATATGGATATTTACTTGATGAGACGTAAGTCTGGATCTTTTGAATTCATTCGAAAGGTTTTCAAAAATGAAATAGAAGTTATTGTAACAAGAAAATTATGTTTCTACAATTCGATTGCAGAAAGGAATATTTGAGTTACAAGTTTAGCGAATGTCTGATGAGTTATGAATGGGATTTCATAACTTGCACCTCCCGGAACACCACTGCAAGTGGAAAGTCCGTGAAGATGTAATCGAACCATTTATGACATGGTAAGATCAAAGATGACATAAATAAATTTGCCATTATCCCTTTTAAAGTGATGCTTTAGAGACTACGGCTTTTACACTGAAAAAAGAGCTCCATCGGGTCTGTTGAAATGACGCCATGGTATGGTACGCCCAACCATGTTATATCTTTTCTTAAACATTTGGAATATGGGGCTTGTGTAAAAGGTTACAAACCTATTCCAAATCAGACAAGTGCTACTTTGTAGGTTATCCCAAGTCATTGGGTATTCCCCCACCACTATACCGAGGCAATGGTTTTTGCCACAAAACGGTATGCTTTTAAAGAGAATAGTTCTTGCAAAAGGTGAGTGGGAGGACAGTGCAACTCGATGAGATAACCAGTATCTTCGTCATCAGTCAAAGGACAGGAACCTTGGAAGTGATTTCGGAGTTTCCTACTGTGACTGATACGGAAGTCTCTACAATAAAATGTATGGACTTCGGTCGAACTTGCAGCCGAACCACGTAGGCAAGGCTCGTGCAAACCTCTCAGGTGCGCAAACGAGATATTGTTGACAACAGTATACCTACAATACACAAGGAAGCATTGATGGGCCCTGACTCCGGAATTGGCTAAATGCCAATACAATCCGAGATAGTTTCCATATAAATGTTTCAAGATTAAAATCTTGATACACCTTTCGGAAGACTTAGAGTCTAACGAGTATTTATGCAACTAAAAACTGATACGGATAAAAAAAATTATCCATAAAGCTCGACTTGTTGAAATAACAAGTTCAAGGAGTTGACTACGATAAGGTTGTTTCACCGTAGCGATGCTTAAAGTCGGTTCGGGTTGAACTAGCAATTAATACATATTTCAGTCATGAGATATGAAACATGGATGACAATAGGATTTCCATATGATGGAAATGAAACCAAGGACTTGCATGTGTTACAGTACAGGTATTTTATCATTCCAGAGGATGCTAGTGAGTGTGCACACTTCAGAGTTCCAGCGATGGACAAAAGAGAGCAAAATGGAGTTGGAATCTTCGTGTTTTGATGAAATGGTCAAAAAGGGTTTTGACTTCATCAATGGGTAACGAAGATGCTTGTGATTCAAGAAAGTAAGTGGGAGCATAATAATATTTCTAAAAACGTTGTGTGCTTGACACAATGTTAATTGGAAATAAATTTCTTGACACGAATAAGGACTTCATTTGAAAATAGTTTTTCAATGAAGTGCTTGGGCTAAATAGCCTTTATATTAGGCATGATGATCTATGGAGATAGATTTACCTAATGGGTCTGAGCAAAGATACATATTGACAAAATGTTAAAACCTTTTAGCATTAAAAACATCAGGGAGTGATTCTTGCCGAAGTCACATGGAAAGAGTTTTTGCAAGACTCGGTGTCCCAAAACACTGATGAGCAAAATACATGACGGAGATTCCACACACTCTTGTGTTTGGATTAATCATGTATTCCATGGTATGTAAAACAACCAGATATGTCCAATACTCCCAAATTTGTTGCGAGTATAGATACCAAAGTGATCAAAAGTACTGATCATGGGACAACAGTGAAAAATGGTCATTGAGTACTAGAGTAGTACTGATGACATGTTTTCTCGCAAACAGAGATTATGAAGTGCTCATTGTAAGTAATTACATCGATACAGTCTTCATCAAATGCTCCATGCAATTTTTGATTTAAGTTAAGGGTTTTGTGTAATACACAATATGGTGGCACGGTAGTTGGAAATTGTTCCAAACAAGTTACTGTGGCGAATTCTATAACAGAGGTGAAGTATGTTGCCGCTTTTAAAAGCGACAAAGAAGATGTTGAATCATATAGTTCATTCATGAACTTAGTATGGTTCCAAGATGGCTTTTGTCAATGGGACACTACTGCAGGTACTTGCTCCACAACTCAGTCTAAGGAATCCAGGTTTGACCTGTGATTCACATACATACAAAGCAAAGTCCACACAAAATATGAATTTTGTGAAAGCGTGAAAAGGTGAGGATATGCAAAGATACACACGGAGCTGAAGTCGTCAGATCCGTTGGACATCAGGCTATACCACAAGCGAAGCATATTTACACTGGTGTGCCACAGGTGTGAAGTGCATTAGCATTAACTAGATTATTGACTCTACTGCAAGTGGGAGTCTGTAGGAGATATGCCCTAGAGGCAATAATAAATGTTATTATTTATCTCCATGCTCATTATTAAGTTTATGTTCCATGCTATAACTGCTGTGGTTCCCGAGCCCGTATATCCATAAAGGCTCTGGGGAAAACCCATGTGCACGTGTGGAATAATAAACGGTAAAATGTATTCCTAGTTGTGCCTCTAAGACTAGCTCAAGTATTGCATGATGATTATGTTTTCCCAATCATGGGCATGTCTATGCCAGCAATTTTGAGGGCACAATGTTAGCAGAACATTTGTGTTGAATCGACCCGAATTGATGTTATGCTATGAGATTCATTCGTCACAAGTTTATGGTTAATAACACAGAGATGGTTAACATTTGCATGATTCCTTAGACAATGAGAGTATCGAGTTTCTTCATGCTTGCTTCATGAACTTTGGGGTTTGTTAAACGTCATCCGTAAATGGGTGGCTATTACGGCGGCTTACGGGTTAATGGAAAAGTGTGTCATGTAACTTGATAGCTCGAGATTGGGATTTTCTCCTCCAACGATGGAGAGATATATCTGGGCCCTCTCGGTGTTACGGTATCCATCATCGTCTAGCCAGACACTTTGTGATTTGATCACGGGGATGCCGGAACACGGTAACGAGAAAAGAGAACAATACCGATAACGAGGTAACTGGCATAGTGGACAAGTTGTTGATCCACGGGGATGCCAACATGTCTAACCTCGGGTATTTGTAACATATCGTGAAGCAACAGCAATAGCACACGGCAACTGGAGGTTCACTCGAATATTCATTCGTGTGGGTATAGGTGTCAATATGGGTGTCCACGGCTCCGATGTTGATCATTGATCGGAAAGGGTTCCGTGTCATGTCTATACTTCACGGAACCTATAGGGTCACATGCTTAAGGGTCATCTATCTGCTGAATACTAGACAGGGAGTCTGAGAGAAAATCACTGAAAAAGTTTCGGACACCGAAAATTTCGGACAGCGGAAAAGTTCCGCAGAGAGAACACCGGATGAGTTTCGGTGAAACTGAAAAGTTGTTTCGGGGTATTCCATTAAGTCAAATTGGTTTCGGGACGCCCCTGATAATTCTTGGAGGGTGCCAGAATTATTCTGGAAACTTTCTGTAATTTTCTGGGATGAAAACTGGAAATGTTCCGGAGCTGCCGGAACCACTTCAGATGCTTTTCGCAGATGAAAATCACTAATCTGGAATTGTTTCAGAACGCATTGAAAATTGTTTTAGTGGGTACTAGAAATGTTCTAAGCCCACATAAATATTTTCAGTTCGAACGGACGCTGAAAAATGTCGTCATGAATAGTGAAAGTGCTTTTTGGGATATTTTTGGAGAGCCACCTTTTAGGACTTTTCAAAGCTTCTAGAAGGGAAAGGCTTGAAAGGGAAGGAACCCCATTTTGGGGGGCCCCCAAGGGGTGGCCGGCCACATGTGGTGGAGCTCCATGGAGCTCCACATGGCCTCCTATTATGACCTAAATGCCCATGGAGTGTGACCTAATGCATGGGTTTTTGGTAATTTTTGGAGGCACACTACCCCTTGGCTTTCCTATAAATAGAGGAGGTGAGGCCTGCCATCTATTCACTCCTTGCTCTCATACACATGCCATGCATTATCTGGCTTCTTCTCTCCCTCCCACGAAAAGAGTTTCGTAGAGCCGAAAGGCTGTCTGGGTTCCGATGGGAACTAGTTCTGGACGGCGAAGCCCTGCCGGATAGATGACACCGTATGTGTGCAACCCCGTAGAGAGGTCGTAGTTTCGATCTTTATTCCCGAGGGGCTGTTTTGAGAGTGCCTCCCGA
The DNA here is from genome assembly GCA_011799875.1 of Thinopyrum elongatum. Taxonomy (NCBI): domain Eukaryota; kingdom Viridiplantae; phylum Streptophyta; class Magnoliopsida; order Poales; family Poaceae; genus Thinopyrum; species Thinopyrum elongatum. The sequence continues at coordinate 37,622,937 of CM022301.1, forward strand.
AGGGCTGTCCAAGTGACGGTCCGAGTTCTATGAGTCCTTCTGAAGGGCTATCCGCGACACCGTCCGAGGGACTGTCCGACCGCCTCCCGGAGGGCTGTTCGTGGGGCAGATGAGGGAGTACATCCTTGTGGTTGGGAGGTTGTAAATCCTAGCTGCGGGGATCTGCACCACCGATCGTCATCGACTCTACTTCCGCTGCGCTACGAGTCGGTAACGAAAATGATCAAACCTTGTATGCAGTCTCCATAGTGGTCCTGGGCTGGAGCGTAGGTCGGAAATTTTTTGTTTTCTGCTGTGTTACCCTATCAGTGGCATCATGAGCCGTGCTATGCGTAGATGCAGGTTGCGATCTAGAATACATAGAGATGTATGGGTGTTGCACAATATAATTAGGTAGTAGATGAGTTCTATTACTAAAAATTATTTGTGCGGGTAGCAGATGAAATCTGTTACCCGATGTTCTTGTTGCTTCCCTGGAATTTGCATATTTCTGATCTTGATAACGGCATGGTGGAGTTTCAATGTTCAGGCAATCCGCGATCCTGATTGATCAACGAAGTGCTAACAGTTCATTGAATTCCACCATAGTTAAAAAGAAAGATGAAATTTCACAGACAAAAGGGCAATGCAGATATGATCTGCATGGGGGTCATGCATATGACGAAGTTCAGTATGGAGCTCGTATTTTATTATCTCGTGTTTCATACACCCCGCGAAGTTACTCTAGCGACTTGAATTATCATACTTGATAATGGACGTTGGTAGCTTCGGTTTGTTTCGAAACCTTAGAAGCCACGTAAAACAAGTTTTTGCATGAACCGATTAGAAGCGTCTAACTTGGTTTTTCAGGATGTGCATATGATGTGGTATAGCAGTGCTCATATTAATTTGATTATGTATGAGATGACTATATAATGTAAATTGATTAACATGACCTGCGTGTCATGATTCGGCATGATGGCTGGAGCCATATGATTGCACTTTAGATATCCTGCGAGTGAACCTTAAGTAATGCACTTATTTTATTAGCTATAGAGATAGCAATATTATCTGGTCCGTCGACAAGGTGGTGGCAAGCTTCGCAAAGGTGAACACCGACGCGAATGCCGAAGACGAAGAAATGAAAGACTTCTTCGTTAGATAGGGCTATACCATATCATGCTATTAAGAATTGCATGAGATGTTTATCCCTTATGGTGCACCCTTCTTGATTGCGCGGTAGTAACTTTTTATTAGGGTGATCTCTCACTGAAAATATCAAGTAGTTAGTGTTCTCCCAAGTGTAGCACCGTCACGGCACCGATCTTTTCAGGGTGCGCCGTGTCACACGGGTACAAACGAATAGAGAAGTGTGAGGCGGGTGAGTTGAGACCTCGCAGCAAGATCACTTGGTTGTCTTGACGTTCGGGCATGACCGTCATGAGCTCGGAACACACGCATCAAAAGATGAACAAGAGTCACATAGAGATGTGTTTGGCAAGTTGGCCTACCGGTTGAGATTTTCGTCATCAGTGGTGTTACACCAATGGCGAGCAATTGAAATACGGGTCTTGCATCACTCAAAATTAGTTATGAGAGATATTGATTTGAGTGGGAGCGCACTTTAGAATTAATTCTTTGAATTCTTAGTGAAATTAATTATGGACACTGTCTAAAGTGTTATATGCATAATAGTTATAGAACAATGGCTCGCGTTTCCACCTTCCCTGTTAAATTTGAATAGCTGTTAAATATCTGGTTAGAACTTTACGGTTGGTAACGTAATGTGAGGATTGTCGTCAAGAGTGCCAAGAAGGTTTTTGTCCTATCGCATACTTTCGGTATCCTCCCACAAATGCTATGGATGATGAGACTCTCGTCCTTCGATCCAAAAGCTAGAATTCCGTTTCAGTCAAAGTGCAATATGTTTGTTTCCATGAGACCCAAACTTCGAAAGTTTTGGGATAGTTATGTGATATTCATGGAATCTGAAAATCCTTTTCAGATTCAAACAAAGCAATGTTTGTTTGCAAACTATTAGTAAAGGTGTTTACTATGCATTAGACTGATAAGAAAGGGATCCAGAAGAACGCCTGTCATACGATGAAAGGTGAATAAAACAACAACTTAAAGAGAAAGGAAGTGTCCGAAGGGTGTTAGTGTGACTTACACACCTAGGAAGTCCGGGGCTAACACCACTCTTAAGTTGAGTGCTTCTTCTGAGAGTAGGAGAAATACTGAAAGTTAAACTGTTAGAAGTATAAAGGCAGTAAGAGAGAAGACTGGAATATCCAGCTCATGTATGAATGTCATACAAGTTATTGATGTATGGAAGGCTGGTCAAAGATATAGTTCTTGGGAGTTATGGTTAAACATGTTAATCACTAATTCTTGGGTATTGTGGTTTAATCACAGAAAAACCCGTGCGATTGCATTCTCTTGCAATTCGATACAAGAACTATGGCCTGAAAGACTTGCCGGTAATGAGGTTCAGGTATACACAGGGAACATAGTAAATGTTACTATACCTTCCATTGGTGTACTACTGTCCATATTTACTTTCATAATTCATTTAGAGTTTTACACACTCTAGCCCATTGCATAAGGTATCTTGCAAAAAGGTTGTTCATAAGAGAACTTTTTATGTTCGATGTTGTGAATAACATAAGGGCCATATTTTCATTGAGAATGAGATGTATGTTATGAATAATGATAATAATATATTACCTCTGGATTTACTTTCATAATTCATTTTAGAGTTTTACACACTCTAGCCCATTGCACAATGTTGTTGCAAAAGGGTTGTTCATAAAAGAACAATTGTTGTTCAGTATTTTGAATAACATAAAGGGCCATGCTTCCATCCAAGATGGGATGTATGTTATGAATATTAATGGTAATATGATACATCCATAACACTAACACTAAATGTCGCAAGACTTATAGAATACCACACACGTGTGGCACTGCATTTGGTCACATTGGAGAAACCCGCATGAAAAATTCCATTATGATGGATTTTGAAGTCGCTTGATTTTGAATCATCTGACACTTGCAACTTTCCTCCGAAAAGTGAAGTGACTCAAATACCATTCACAGGCCATAAGGAATGAGCAACAAACTTATTGGTGATCATACATTTTGAAGTGTGTAGTTCAATAAATGTTGTTGCAAGTAGTGAATTTATCTATCTTCATAAATGACTCAAGTCGATATATGGATATTTACTTGATGAGACGTAAGTCTGGATCTTTTGAATTCATTTGAAAGGTTTTCAAAAATGAAATAGAAGTTATTGTAACAAGAAAATTATGTTTCTACAATTCGATTGCAGAAAGGAATATTTGAGTTACAAGTTTAGTGAATGTCTGATGAGTTGTGAAAGGGGTTTCATAACTTGCACCTCTCGGAACACCACTGCAAGTGGAAAGTCCGTGAAGATGTAATCCAACCATTTATCTCGTCATCAGAGTTCCAGCGATGGACAGAAGAGAGCAAAATGGAGTTGGAATCTTAGTGTTTTGATGAAATGGTCAAAAAGGGTTTTGACTTCATCAATGGGTAACGAAGATGCTTGTGATTCAAGAAAGTAAGTGGGAGCATAATAATATTTTTAAAAACATTGTGTGCTTGACACATTGTTAATTGGAAATAAATTTCTTGTCATGAATTAGGACTTCACTTGAAATTAGTTTTTCGACGAAGTGCTTGGGCTAAATAGCCTTTATATTAGGCATGCTGATCTATGGAGATAGATTTACCTAATGGGTCTGAGCAAAGATACATATTGACAAAATGCTAAGACCTTTTATCATTAAAAACGTCAGGGAGTGATTCTTGCCGAAGTCACATGGAAAGAGTTTTTGCAAGACTCGGTGTCCCAAAACACTGATGAGCAAAATACATGATGGAGATTCCACACACTCTTGTGTTTGGATTAATCATGTATTCCATGGTATGTAAAACAACCAGATATGTCCAATACTCCCAAAGTTGTTGCAAGTATAGATACCAAAGTGATCAAAAGTACTGATCATGGGACAATAGTGAAAAATGGTCATTGAGTACTAGAGTAGTACTGATGACATGTTTTCTCGCAAGCAAAGATTATGAAGTGCTCGTTGTAAGTAATTACATCGATACAGTCTTCATCAAATGCTCCATGCGATTTTTGATGTAAGTTAAGGGTTTTGTGTAATACAAAATATGGTGGCACGGTAGTTGGAAATTGTTCCAAACAAGTTACTGTGGCGAATTCTATAACAGAGGCGAAGTATGTTGCCGCTTTTAAAAGCGACAAAGAAGATGTTGAATCATATAGTTCATTCATGAACTTAGTATGGTTCCAAGATGGCTTTTATCAATGGGACACTACTGCAGGTAGTTGCTCCATAACTCAGTCTAAGGAATCCAGGTTCGACCTGTGATTCACATACATACAAAGCCAAGTCCACACAAAATATGAATTTTGTGAAAGCGTGAAAACGTGAGGATATGCAAAGATACACACGAAGCTGAAGTCATCAGATCCGTTGGACATCAGGCTATACCACAAGCAAAGCATATTTACACCGGTGTGCCACAGGTGTGAAGTGCATTAGCATTAACTAGATTATTGACTCTAGTGCAAGTGGGAGTCTGTAGGAGATATGCCCTAGAGGCAATAATAAATGTTATTATTTATCTCCATGCTCATTATTAAGTTTATGTTCCATGCTATAACGGCTGTGGTTCCCGAGCCCGTATATCCATAAAGGCTCTGGGGAAAACCCATGTGCACATGTGGAATAATAAACGGTAAAATGTATTCCTAGTCGTGCCTCTAAGACTAGCTCAAGTGTTGCATGATGATTATGTTTTCCCAATCATGGGCATGTCTATGCCAGCAATTTTGAGGGCATAATGTTAGCAGAACATTTGTGTTGAATCGACCCGAATTGATGTTATGCTATGAGATTCATTCGTCACAAGTTTATGGTTAATAACACAGAGATGGTTAATGTTTGCATGATTCCTTAGACCATGAGAGTATCGAGTTTCTTCATGCTTGCTTCATGAACTTTGGGGTTTGTTAAATGTCATCCGTAAATGGGTGGCTATTACGGCGGCTTACGGGTTCATGGAAAAGTGTGTCAAGTAACTTGATAGCTCGAGATTGGGATTTTCTCCTCCGACGATGGAGAGATATCTCTGGGCCCTCTCGGTGTTACGGTATCCATCATCGTCTGGCCAGACACTTTGTGATTTGATCACGGGGATGCCGGAACACGGTAACGAGAAAAGAGAACAATACCGATAACGAGGTAACTGGCATAGTGGACAAGTTGTTGATCCTTGGGGATGCCAACATGTCTAACCTCGGGTATTTGTAACATATCGTGAAGCAACAGGAATAGCACACGGCAACTGGAGGTTCGCTCCAATATTCATTCGTGTGGGTATAGGGGTCAATATGGGTGTCCACGGCTCCAATGTTGATCATTGATTGGAAAGGGTTCCGTGTCATGTCTATACTTCACTGAACCTATAGGGTCACACGCTTAAGGGTCATATATCTGCTGAATACTAGACAGGGAGTCTGAGAGAAAATCACCGAAAAAGTTTCGGACACCGAAAAAGTTTCGGACAGAGAACACCGGATGAGTTTTGGTGAAACTGAAAAGTTGTTTCGGGGTATTCCATCAAGTCAAATTGGTTTCGGGATGCCCATGATAATTCTTGTAGGGTGCCAGAATTATTCTCGAAACTTTCTGGAATTTTCTGGGATGAAAACCAGAAATGTTCCGGAGCTGCCGGAACCACTTCAGATGCTTTTCACAGATGAAAATCACTAATCTGCAATTGTTTCAGAATGCGTTGAAAATTATTTTAGTGGGTACTGGAAATGTTCTAAGCCCACATAAATATTTTCAGTTTGAACGGACGCTGAAAAATGTTGTCATGAATAGTGAAAGTGCTTTTTGGTATATTTTTGGAGAGCCACCTTTTAGGACTTTTCAAATCTTCTAGAAGGGAAAGGTTTGCAAGGGAAGGAACCCCATTTGGGGGGCCCCCAAGGGGTGGCCGGCCACATGTGGTGGAGCTCCATGGAGCTCCACATGGCCTCCCATTATGACCTAAATGCCCATGGGGTGTGACCTAATGCATGGGTTTTTGGTAATTTTTGGAGGCACACTACCCCTTAGCTTTCCTATAAATAGAGGAGGTGAGGGCTGCCATCTCTTCACTCCTTGCTCTCATACACATGCCATGCATTATCTGGCTTCTTCTCTCCCTCCCACGAAAAGAGTTTTGTAGAGCCGAAAGGCTGTCTGGGTTCCGGTGGGAACTAGTTCTGGACGGCGAAGCCCTGCCGGATAGATGACACCGTGTGTGTGCAACCCCGTAGAGAGGTCGTAGTTTCGATCTTTGTTCCCGAGGGGCTGTTTTGAGAGTGCCTCCCGAAGGGCTGTCCAAGTGACGGTCTGAGTTCTGTGAGTCCTCCCGAAGGGCTGTCCGCGACACCATCCGAGGGTCTGTCCGACCGCCTCCCGGAGGGCTGTCCGTGGGGCAGATGAGGGAGTACATCCTCACGGTTGGGAGGTTGTAAATCCTAGCTGTGGGGATCTGCACCACCGATCGTCATCGACTCTACTTCCGTTGCGCTATGAGTCAGTAACGAAAATGATCAAACCTTGTATGCAGTCTCCATAGTGGTCCTGGGCTGGTGCGTAGGTCGGAAAATTTTTGTTTTCTGCTGCATTACCCTATCACTTCTGGGATGGGCTAGCAGATGTAGTATGTGTAAGTGTACCAGCCTGTCTGTGGGTTAAGGGGGAGTACTTTCGAAAGGCTATGTCTCGATCCTCCGATCAAGGATGTGGTCGAGTCTTGTGGGGAAAAGTGTGCAACCTCTGCAGAGTGTACAAATTAATCATGATTAGCCGTGTCCCAGGTTATGGACATTTTTGAGCTTTAGTTATGGAAATACTGTGAGATCTCATCACCTTAATTAAACAGTTGGGTTATAAGTGATAACTTTGGGAACGGATCGAGTTGGGTTTGCCAACTCATCCTATGCTATCTTCATAGTTGTAGAGCAATTACTTTGCAATAGGGAAAAACTAGCTTTATGCAAATAAAACTTAGAGCTTTCCACCAGCCAAATTGCATGTACAAGTAGGTTCGTTTTACTCTTGATGTGACTTGCCAGTACATTCAATGTACTGACCTATATGGCTGCAACTTATCACGTTGCAGATATATCCGACAAGGAGTAAGGTGTGATATGTCGACGTTCTACACTCAACTTTGCTCGTGGAGTTGGACCCATTTACTTAATTGCTTCTGCAGTATTTGATTAATGGCCTTATGCCATATTTTGTAATAAATGTATTGCTCCTGGACTATCGATGTAATAAAGAGATGTGTGTTATTTCAGTTATTTCATCGAGTACTGTGTGTGCTAGCAAGTCGATCCAGGGACTAGCACGGTAAGCACAGAGACTTCGACTCTTCCCGGGTCGGGTCGCTACACTTAGGTTTATTGCCAAACCATAGTTTATATGGTGTCGTCTCAACAGATTTAGACGGTACCCTATTTAACGTGAATGCGGCTATCTCTAATGCATAACCCCAAAATGATAAAGGCAAATCGGTAAGAGACATCATAGAACGCACCATATCTAATAAAGTACGGTTACGACGTTCGGACACACCATTACGTTGTGGTGTTCCGGTGGCGTGAGTTGTGAAACAATTCCACATTGTCTTAAATGAAGGCCAAACTCATAACTCAAATATTCGCCTCCATGATGAGATCGTAGAAACTTTATTTTCTTGTTACGATGATTCTCCACTTCACTCTGAAATTCTTTGAACTTTTCAAATGTTTTAGACATGTGTTTCATCAAGTAGATATACCCATACCTACTCAAATCATCTGTGAAGGTTAGAAAATAACGATACCCGCCCCATGCCTCAACACTCATCGGACCGCATACATCGGTATGTATTATTTCCAATAACTCATTAGCTCGCTCTATTGTTCCGGAGAACGGAGTTTTAGTCATCATACCCATGAGGCATGGTTCGCAAGTATCAAATGATTCATAATCAAGTGATTCCAAAAGTCCATCTTCATGGAGTTTCTTCATGTGCTTTACACCAATATGACCTAAACGGCAGTGCCACAAGTATGTTGCACTATCATTATCAACTTTGCATCTTTTGGCATCAATATTATGAATATGTGTATCACTACGATCGGGATTCAACAAGAATAGACCATTCATCAAAGGTGCATGACCATAAAAGATATTACAAATATAAATAGAACAACCATTATTCTCTGACTTAAATGAATAACCGTCTCGCAATAAACAAGATCCAGATATAATGTTCATGCTCAACGCTGGCACCAAATAACAATTATTGAGGTCTAAACCTAATCCCAAAGGTAGATGTAGAGGTAGCGTGCCGACGGCGATCACATCAACCTTGGAACCATTCCTGATGTCTACTACGGCCTCCAAGCGCAGAGTTTTGTAGGATAGTAGAAATTTTCCCTCAAGTGGATGACCTAAGGTTTATCAATCCGTGCGAGGCATAGGATGAAGAAGGTCTCTCGCAAACAACCCTGCAACCAAATAATAAAGAGTCTCTTGTGTCCCCAACACACCCAATACAATGGTAGATTGCATAGTTGCACTAGTTCGGCGAAGAGATGGTGATACAAGTGTAATATGGATAGTAGATATAGGTTTTTGTAATCTGAAAATATAAAAATAGCAAGGTAACTAGTAACAAAAGTGAGCAAAAACGGTATTGCAATGCTTGAAAACAAGGCGTAGGGTTCATACTTTCACTAGTGAAAATTCTTTCAACAATGATAACATAATTGGATCATATAACAATCCCTCAACGTGCAACAAAGAATCACTCCAAAGTTTCTATCGGAGAACATAGAACGAAAACATGCATCAACCCTTATGCATAGATTACCCCAATGTCACCTCGGGAATCCGCGAGTTGAGTGCCAAAACATACATCAAGTGTATCAATAGAACATCCCATTGTCACCACAGTTATCCCATCGCAAGACATATATCAAGTGTTCTCAAATCCAATACTCAATCCAACATAACAAAACCTCAAAGAGCAAGACACAATTCATCACAATAAGGTAGAGGGGGAGAAACACCATATGATCCAACTATAGTAACAAAGCTCATGGTACATCAAGATCGTGCCAAATCAAGAACACGAGAGAGAGAGAGATCAAACACATAGCTACTGGTACATACCCTCAGCCTCGAGGGTGAACTACTCCCTCCTCATCATGGAGACTGCCGGGATGATGAAGATGGCCTCCGGTGATGGTTTCCCCCTCCGGCAGGGTGCCGGAACGGGCTCCCAATTGGTTTTTCGTGGCTACAAAGGCTTGTGGCGGCGGAACTTCCGATCTAGGGTTCTTTTCGGAGGTTTCTGTATGTATAAGAGTATTTGGCGTTGGAAACAAGTCAGGGGGACACCCGAGGGGCCAACAAGCCCTATGGGTGCACCCTGGGGGGTGGGCGCGCCCCCTGGCTTGTGGCCTCCTCGGTCACCTCCTGGCACAGCTCCGGTGCTCCGTGGGTCTCTTCTGGTCCATAAATGATCACCGTGAATTTTCAGCTCGTTTGGACTCCGTTTGATATTCATTTTCTGTAAAACTCAAAAACAAGGAAAAAAACATAAACTGGCACTAAGCTCTAGGTTAATAGGTTGTCCCAAAATTAATATAAAATAGCATATTAATGCATATAAAACATCCAAAACAGATAATATAATAACATGGAACAATAAAAAATTATAGATACGTTGGAGACGTATCAATTCCTGACGCGCATCGTCACCTCGTCCTTAGCCAATCTTCGTTTATTCCGCAGCTCCTGTTTTGAGTTACAAATATGAGCAACCGAACCAGTATCAAATACCCAGGCGCTACTACGAGCATTAGTAAGGAACACGTCAATAACATGTATATCAAATATACCTTTGTTCACTTTGCCATCCTTCTTGTCTGCCAAGTACTTGGGGCAGTTCCACTTCTAGTGACCATTTCCTTTGCAGTAGAAGCATTCAGTTTCAGGCATGGGTCCAGCTTTGGGCTTCTTCACGGGAGCGGCAATTGCTTACCATTCTTCTTGAAGTTCCCTTTCTTTCCATTGCCCTTTTTCTTGAAACTATTGGTCTTGTTAACCATCAAACCTTGATGCTCCTTCTTGATTTCTACCTCCGTCGATTTCAGCATCACAAAGAGCTCAGGAATCGTTTTCGTCATCCCTTGCATATTATAGTTCATCACAAAGCCTTTGTAGCCTGGTGACAGTGACTGAAGAACTCTGGTAATAACACTCTCAACTGGATGATCAATTCTGTAACACCCCAAAAATTCAACCATGATTTTATTAAGTAAAATATGGCCAGAAATAAAAATTTGAAATTTTATTAAGTCCTTTATTATTTTCAGAGTATTTTCTATTTCTGTTATCCAAAATTCTTCCCTCCATATAGAAATTTTTGGAAATAATATTATGGGCTCTGGTAGTTTTCTTTCAATCATTTCATTTATATTATAATAACAGTAGGAATTATTTTCATAATAAAATTTGCCTCTAAATAATTCTTTTAATAGCTTTTTCAATACTTTAAATGCCTCTGTTGCACTACAACCATTTCAAATAATTCTTTCAAAATTCCACAAAAATTATGAGAGGTCATATGATGCCCATATGTCACTTTGGTGCAAAAACACAACTTAGTCTTTTGTAAATTTTGAGTGAAACAATCTTTTTTCATTTCTGTTCCATTTCTAAGTTATAACTGCAACCCCAATTTTCCCTGCTCCAAAAATTCTGAAATTTTTCCCACCTACAGTCCTTCCAACTAAACCTTGAAGTCCAAAATTTTAGCCCCATTGGAATCTTTTCAGTTCACCAAATATTCCTCTGAAGTTTCTGTCCAGAACTGAAATTCACCAAAAGTTGCACTTGCAAGTTTTTCCTTTTGTCCATCCAACCCCACCATCATCTTCATCATCTAAAGAGACATCTTCATGCCAATTTTCAGATTTATCAAAGCCACCTAGTTAGCCAGGGCATTTCATCAAACACCTTGCAGACATGACAAAAATTTGGCCCCTTCCTAAATTGCAGTAGGAAATTGCTCTAAGGGACAAACCAGCATGTCCAGCATTCCTGTCAGACTTGTCAGCATAAACCTGTCAAATTTCATCCTCAGAAGAGCCCTGTAGGTCCCAGTGGCATTTCGCCGAGCACCTAACATGCACATCTAGAGCGCGTGCAGAGCGCTCGTTGTGCAGGCCTCGGCATCAAGTTGCTGTTACCCTCTGCTGCTGCTCCCGCATGCCAGCCTCCCCAGGAAGCTTCACGGGCAAGCCAAGACGCTCGCCGACACCCCCGTTGGCTCCTAGCACCGGCCACCGCCACCCACGCCGCCCACGACCGACCACCGTGACGGGCACGGCACCGCCAAGCCACCCGGCGCCCTCCTGGCCTACCAGCTCGCCCGAGCTTATCCGCGGGTGTTACTGCCCTCACCAAACCTCCACCGGCCTCGCTGATCACCGCCACCGGCCACAACCGCCTTGCCGGCACAATAATGGCCGCCACCATCGTTTCTTCGTCACGAAGGCACGGAACCACCCTCCCCCGCGCTATATAAACTCACCTCGGGCTCCCGCAGCTCCTCAAGATCACTCCTCACCTCTCCGAAATCCACCCCGAGCAGCCAAGCAAGCTGAAGCGGTCTTCTTCACCGTCTCCGGAAGCTACGGTCGCCGCCACCTCGCTGATGATCCCGACATCTACAGAGCTTCCCCCTCCTCCATTTCTTCGCCTAAAACCCCCACTCGACCCCACGGATTCGTTCCAGCCTCCAATTTCACCGGAGGTAGCCTGTGGGTTAAACGCCCAATTTTGCTCCCGCCGGAGTACTTCGGGCAAGCTCGCCGCCGGCAACCACTCGCTCCCCGGAGGGCGTGCTGCACACCGGCGGAACCACCTCGGTCTCCTGGACCCAATGGTGGGCTCAGCTCGTCGCGGGACGCCGCCCTTCGCTGGCGCCGGTCGCCGGAGCTGCGCCTCCGCTCTGGCACCGACAAGTGGGGCCGCCCGTCAGCCTCATGAGCCGCGGGTCCCGCCGTTAAGTGGACACGGGTTTTCTTCAAATTCATGTTCGCACGACAAAAGCGTATTCCACCAATACGCCATCGGCGTCGACTGACCTCTTCGGACGGCCGAACAGCTGGGTCGGCCCAGTAACACCAGAACTATACAACGCTCAGGGTGCATCTCCGTTTCTTTACCCTTTTTTTTTCTTTTTCAGCATATTTTTAGATATTTCTACTGTGGCCATTTCTAACCCAAATTTAATTATTCAAATTTCTGCAGACTTATAAAATCGTGCTCTATTAAACTAGCTATGGTGAACATTTTTGATAAGCTTAGTTTTTGTTAGATCTATTAAAAAGCCCACTTAACCATTTATTTCAGCTTAGAAAATTCCTAGTATATTCATATTAACTCCAAATAAATTGATTCTTTTTCTGTTATTTCCAATTTTTCATCTAGTTTATTTTAGTATTTATTTCACAAGTTTTCCAGACAACTTTTTAGCACTGTTGTTGCTATATGTGGTAATTCAAATATTTTTGAAAATAGGATTTGGAGGGAAGATAAAATTTTCAAACATTTGGAGTGCACCCCACACTTCTGCATGCTCAAGGCAAGCATCTTGAACACTTGATATGGTGATTGCATGGTTAATTGTTTGCATGAATAAATAAATTATGCATAGGTAGAATTCAAATAGAATTTGCATGCATGTAGTGTTGGCATGTTTCATCGTACCGTGCATCGTGTGTTTGCCATGACTAACTTGCAGGAGTAGGCCTAAGAGAAATACCATTACCGGCAGAAGGGTGATCACGTTGGAGCGTGATCATGCCTTATTGGTTATGCATGTTGGAGCATGCAAGGGTTGTGGCCCTGTTTGGTGTTACTGTTAAAAAGATGCTTTGTTGAGCTAACCACTGCAGGAAAACTGGAACCTCCTGAGTCGACCGTAGATTGAGTCTTGTTCCGGTAACCCCCATACTTGTTCGTGCTACCACATGTCCCTGCCACAGGTAGGGTATGGCTCAGTAAGTTGTTAACCCCTTTCCATGCACACACCACATAGAGGGCCACGATGAGGGTTTCCATGGCCATGGACTAAATCCTGTCATTGGGTCAGGGGGCATGGGTGTTTCCGGTTGTGTCCGATTGGGGGGCACCCCTTGGAATCCGCACGTATTAATAGTGATCCCATGCAGGACGTTGGCCTCTCCGTCTTAGAGTTTTTCTTGAACGATGCTTTGGGTGATTCCTGGCATCCGGAAAGTTAATCTGGTGTGTGCTGGTCAGGTGTGTTTTCAACCCAAAGACCGTAATGGGAATTAGTCAGTGTCATGGTGCTGACTAAAGAAATCCTTTACTTGTGGGTAAAGAGTACACCCTCTGCAGAGTTTAAACCTATTCGAATAGCCGTTGTCCACGGTCAAGGGCGTTAGCTGGGTGGGTCAAGTGTCGGTCCCGGTGTCGGTCTCCGAAGGAAATAATTTTAATATAACTGAAATATTTTGCAGGATAATTATTGACACCCTGATGTTACCATGCATATTTTATGCATGTTAAATATTATTATGGTTATGCATATTATTGAGGACTAACCCGTTTCTCTTATTTTAAATTTCCTGAGTGTCTCAGGGGCTGGCTAGACTACCCCGGGCACTCAATTTTATTTTCAAGACCTCTCGTGGCGTCTCTCGAGTTAACAGGCGGTCCCGCCACTACTCTTGTGGACACCCGATTGGCATTTCTCTTCAAGTCTGACCGTGGCGTCACTTGACACCCGACTTGCATTTCTCTTCAAGTCCGACCGTGACGTCACTTGACACCCGACTGGCATTTTTTTTCTTCTGAATGTCACTTGGGCTGGCTAGACTACCCGTGGCATTCATTTGCGTTATTCCTGACAAGTTTGATCATGACTAACATGCTATATTTACTTCCGTATCATTTTGCTATTGTCATGTCATGATTTAGATTTGTGTCAACATGAGCATTTTAGCATGATCCAGCATGAGCATACTCATATAGTTTGGTTCAACATGATCATATATTTTGTCTGCTGCATTCGGTATATCTCTTGTTCATGATGTTTGCGAATACATTCAAACGTACTCACAGGCTTGTCCCTGGCTATTTACTTGGCCAGGTCAGGAGTTCTACGAGGAGTACCACAACGACACCCGTGCGGAGCCTAGGGTAGCAGCCGTGCGGATAGGAATTATCCAGGTCAGCTGTTCCTGTGGGAATGGAGCCCCATCGATGTTGTAGAACCACAAGTCGCTTCCGTCACCCGTCACCAGATATCATTGTTGTATCATTAGACCTCTACGGTCTTGTATCCAATTCTTGTAATATCTTGGTAATCTGTAACAAGGACGTGTCCACCAGTAACAGTAATCCTGGGCTGGTGATGACACGAGGGGTTAATTTCTGGGATATCGTGTCCCGGCCCCGACAAATTCCTAGCAGAGTCAAGTGGTTATGATACTCAGACATTTCGAGTATGTGTTCACTGACAGAACTGTTCTCATCCATCTTACAGCTATAGAACTTGTTGGAGACTTGATATCTCTCAACCCGAGCATTAGCTTGAAATATCAACTTCAGCTCTTGGAACATCTCATATGCTCCGTGGCATTCAAAACGTCTTTGAAATCCCGGTTCTAAGCCGTAAAGCATGGCACACTGAACTATCGAGTAGTCATCAGATCGAGCCTGCTAGGCGTTCATAACATCTGCATCAGCTGCTGCAGCAGGTCTATCACCTAGCGGTGCACCAAGGACATATAATTCTTATGTGCAGCAATGAGGATAATCCTCAAGTTACAAACCCAGTCCGTGTAGTTGCTACCATCATCTTTCAACTTAGCTTTCTCTAGGAACACATTAAAATTCAAGGGAATGGAAGCACGGGCCATTGATCTACAACATAGATATGCAAAAACTATTAAGACTAAGTTCATGATAAATTTTAGTTCAAATAATAAAATTACTAATGAACTCCCACTTAAATCAACATCCCTCAAGTTGTCTAAGTGATACATGATCCAAATCAACTAACCCATGTCCGATCATCACATGAGATGGGGTAGTCTTCAATGGTGAACATCTCTATGTTGATCATATCTACTATATGACTCACGTTCGACCTTTCGGTCTCTAGTGTTCCGAGACCATGTCTGTACATGCTAGGCTCATCAAGTTTAACCCAAGTATTCTGCATGTGCAAAATTGGCTTACACCCATTGTATGTGAACATAGAGTCTATCACACCCGATCATCACGAGGTGCTTTGAAACGACGAACTTTAGCAACGGTGCATACGCGGGGAGAACACTTTTATCTTGAAATTAAGTGAAGGGATCATCTTATAATGCTACCGTTGTTCTAAGCAAAATAATATGCATAAAGGATAAACATCACATGCAATCAAAATATGTGACATGATATGGCCATCATCATCTTGTACTTTTGATCTCCATCTCCAAAGCATCGGCATGATCTCCATCGTCACCGGCGTGACACCTTGATCTCCATCGTTTCGTTGGGGTCATCTCGCCAACTATTGCTTCTACAACTATTGATAACGCATAGCGATAAAGTAAAGCAATTACATGGCGCTTAGTGATTGACACTCAGGTCATACAATAATTAAAGACAACCCTAAGGATCCTGCCGATTGTTGTACTCATTGACATGCAAGTCGTGAACTTATTACAAAACATGATCATCTCATACATCAACATATATCAAATCACGTATTGACCATATCACATCACAACATACCTTGCAAAAACAAGTTAGACGTCCTCTACTTTGTTGTTGCAAGTTTTACGTGGCTGCTACGGGCAACTAGCAAGAACCGTTCTTACCTACGCAAAACCACAATGGTGATTATCAAGTTGCTATTTAACCTTCTGCAAGGACCGCCGTGGTCAAATTCGATTCAACTAAAGTAGGAGAAACAGACACCTGCCAGACACCTTTATGCAAAACAAGTTGCATGTCAGTCGTCGGTGGAACCGGTCTCATGTGCGTGGACATGTAAGGTTGGTCCGGGCCACTTCATCCCACAATGCCGCCGAATCAAAATAAGACATTGGTGGGAAGCAATATGAACCACACCGCCCACAACTCCTTTGTGTTCTACTCGTGCATATCATCTACGCATAGACCTGGCTCATGATGCCACTGTTGGGGAACGTTGCATGGAAAACAAAAAAAATTCTATGCACACGCAAGATTTATCCATGGAGATGTATAGCTACGAGAGGGGGAGAGCATCTACATACCCTTGTAGATCGCTAAGCGGTAGCGTTTATCAACGCGGTTGATGTAGTCATACACCTTCACGATCCATCCCGATCAAGTACCGAATGTACGGCACCTCCGCGTTCAGTACACATTCAGCTTGATGACGTCCTTGCCTTCTCGATCCAGCAAGAGAGGCGAAGTAGTAGATGAGTTCCGGCAGCATGACGGCGTGGTGACGGTGGTGGTGAAACTATTTCCGCAGGGCTTCGCCAAGCACAACGGATTTAGGACGGAGGACGAACTAGAGGGAGAGGGGGCGCGCCGGCACATGGCTTGGTGAATCGTGGTGTCCCCCAGGGGCTAGCCCTGATCCTCTATTTATTTGTTGAGCCCTGGGGTCATTTCTGGGACAAAGAGCCTCCTCAAAGTCGGTTTGGAATGCAAGGAAGAGTCCTTCTTGGTTTCCAGTACCAGACGCCACGGTCCTCGGCGTCTGGCCCAGACACCATGGGCCTCGGCGTCTGGCCCAGGGCCAAATGCCAGGGTCCCTAGCATCGGGTCCCTGACCTCCGCAAAACTTCCTTTTGCACCGACCTAAAGCCCCGTGGGCCTTACCCCTTGGCCCAACCATATCATCCTAGATATCAATCTTCACCTCCGGACCATTCCGGAGCTCCTCGTCATGTCCGTGATCTCATCCGGGACTCCGAACAACATTCAGTCACCAACATACATAACTCATATAATACTATATCATCAACGAACGTTAAGCGTGCGTACCCTACGGGTTCGAGAATGATGTAGACATGACTAAGACGCTTCTCCGGTCCATAACCAATAGCGGGACCTGGATACCCATATTAGTTCCTACATATTCTACGAAGATCTTTATCGGTCGAACCTTTATGACAAATACGTAGTTCCCTTTGTCCGTCGGTATGTTACTTGCCCGAGATTCGATCGTCGGTATCTTCATACCTAGTTCAGACTCGTTACCGATAAGTCTCCTTACTCGTTCCGTAATACATCATCTTGTAACTAGTCACTTTGCTTGCAAGCTTCTTGTGATGTTGTATTACCGAGAGGGCCCAGAGATGCCTCTCCATCATACAGAGTGACAAATCCCAATCTCGATTCACGCCAACTAACCAAACACCTTCGGAGATACCTGTAGAGCATCTTTATGATCACCCAGTTACGTTGTGACGTTTGATAGCACACAAGGTATTCCTCCGGTATCCAGGAGTTGCATGATCTCATGGTCGAAGGAATATGTATTTGACATTTAAGAAAGCAGTAGAAATAAAATGAACGATCATATGCTAAGCTAACAGATGGGTCTTGTCCATCACATCATTCTCCTAATGATGTGACCCTGTTATCAAATGACAACTCATGTCTATGGTCAGGAAACCTTAACCATCTTTTGATCAACGAGCTAGTCTAGTAGAGGCATACTAGGGACTTCGTATTTGCTTATGTATTCACATATGTATTTAAGTTTCCAACCAATACAATTCTAGCATGAATAATAAACCTTTATCATGATTAAGGAAATATAATAATAACCACTTTATTATTGCCTCTAGGACATATTTTCAACAAGTATAGTACTATCATTATGTATTAGGTATAGTCCTAATTAGATTGAAGTGATCAATGTTACCGAATTATTTTATCAGGTAATAGTCCTTCCTTTTAACACCTCTTCGAGCGCATGAAGGCCGAAGAGTGGCTCTTCAGCCCAGCCCGCCTGGTTTTCGGCCTAAAGAAACTAAAATGCCCTTTTCGGCCTACTGAAAACCGAAGAGTTTCTTCGGCCTACGTGAGGCCAACAGGGTCATATTTTTGAAATTACGAATATAAAAAAATGCTATAAGAAAAATAATATTTATAAAATATCCTCCTCTTTTGGGAGGTTTTCTTGCTATGGGGAGCATCTTCTTGTTTCCATGGCTTTGAAGTTTGTGAGCCAAGAAAACAAGGAAACCGCCGAGTCTAAATGCTTACCTATGGGTGTTGCTAGATCTCAGTTAACTGAGATTTAACCAAGTCTTAATCGAGTGACATGATATGTAGAAAATTAAAAAGAAAACTTTTTTTTTGCATGGATCTCCATGTAACATCTTATGAATATGGCATCCACTGAGACTTAACGAAGTCTCAGTCGATTGAAATTTAGCAACACCGTTTACCTATTCATGATTGCAACCTCCAAATATAGTTCGAGTAGAATAATATTTGGTCTTTTCTATTGGAAATATAAGCAATTTACCATATGATTTTATTAACAAAAACAGTCGATAAAACATGACTATCATAGCATATATAAGACAAGTCATGCAATCTGACAGAGAGTATGCAAATGACATCTGAAGTAGTGAATATGAACAGAACATATGTAGAATAGAAGATAGAAAAAGATACCGTGGCAGGATTTAAAAAAAAGAATATGAAGACGTACGGAGGAGCAGCATAAGCATTGGTCTTGGGGTCGACGACCTCGCCGGCCATGTTGTCGAATAGGTTGTCGACGTCGGGGAAGAAGTCGTCATTTGGGAAGTGGTTGTCGGCGTTTGTGGCTTCCGTGATGAAGAAGTCAGTAGTCGTGCAGAGCGCTCCCCAAAAACATTATCACCCTTCTCCCGTACATGACTCGAAGTGGCGGGGTTTCGGAGGCCTACTGTCCTGTCCTGCGGTGCACGCCATAAGCCGGGATGGGGAAGAACCTTGTAGTAGCTCAGAGCTTGGAACTCGATGGCGAGAGAAAGATGATGTTCTGGTGTGTCTCTCTGGAGAGGAGCGACCTCTCTTTTATAGGCACGGGAGAAGGAAGCGAACAGACAGCGACGGGAGGCGAAGGAAAAGAGGGAGGCGAAACGAACAACCAGCAGCCGAAGAGTGCAGCGTTCGTATTCAATCTCCACTACAGCAAAACTTTTCAGCTCCTGTGTGACCTTTCGTATACCAGTCGTGCGTGGCAAAAATTAAGACAACGGCTCGGCTCATTCCCGCAACCCACGGCGCGTCATGACGAGGCGGGCAGCGAAGGAGGAGCGCGCGTGTATGTCTCTCTTGTTCTCATGCTCATACATGTGCGGAAACAACCTCCCTTATAAGGAGATCCAACTACTATCAAATTAGCAATGTGGGACTAAATTTTAGTCCCACCTCTTGCCTTGCACGAATGGGCTAAGTGGGCCTCTAGGATTTATTAGGAATTTCTGAAATGCTATTGGGCTGGCCAAAAACTAGACTAAATTCCAGCATTTTCCTATTCATCATTGCATATTGAGGTGGGTCTTATCCTATTCATAGTTGTATGTTGAGATGTCATTCTTGCATGTTGAGATAAATTAGTGATGATGACTTTCTTAGGTATATAGGATTAGAAACATATATTTTGTGTACTCCATTTAGTCTATAAATATTTGCGTTGTTACCAATCAAAATTATCTCAAGGTTAACATTCTAAATATCAGTTGGCCAGTTACTGAAAGTCTCAAAACACAACAAATTTTAATAAAATTTGGCTGTGTCCTACCTTGACCATTATGGATACAAAAGTTTGTGATGCTACTGTAATTTGAACCTATAAAACATGGTAATATATATAATTTTAGGTGTGGCTATTGTCTTGGTTTCATAACTTTAGAACTCCTCTATATCTGAATAGCTAATCCCTGTTAATTTATTTTAAAGAATGTGCAGCGACGCCATCTCACCACGGCTACCAATTATCCCAATTAGTTTTAGGCTGACCGTAGTGGATAGTATCATAATTTAGTATCATGCATATTATACAAGTGTATGATATCACCTCTGTAATGCATATTACTATTATAGATAACCTTATTTATTGACATGCAAGACATGTAGTAGTACAACATTTATTATGATATGATATCATGATATGATACTTAATTTTTTTTTAAATTTTGTGAGACCTCATAAAAAAGGCCTAGTTGACATGCATGATACTAAGCATGATACCCTATTATCGATAGCCTTAGAAATTAGTTGCATGGATGCGTGCAAGCGTTGTTCATACCGAATTTTTTTCTCGCACACTTTTTCCAACTCCCTTTCAACTGGTAACTAAGGCCACATATGACTTGATTAAACTAGCACATATGCCCGTGCATTGCAACGGGAGGGACAATTGTATTTGCCAAACGCATTGGAGGTTGATGCAAATTTTAGTGTTTTACCAAGATGTAGGAACATGAATTAAAGATTTTTAGCATGAATTTAATTTTGTTAATGAGTAATAAAAATAGGTCAAAAAATATAGACATATACTATTTTAGAACTTAAGGAAGACATACTATTAGCACCAGATCATGTAATAACCGAAGCAACTTTAGTCTTCTTGTCCATGTCTGTTAGAAGCAACCTCTAATATGAAACACACAAAGAAGTTAAAGCTTAAGTAGCATCATGATTATCTAGAAATAGGACACTTGTGGATGCCTTTTGACAACTCACTTGCCTTGCCCTCATATTCAAGGAGAGTGAGATTAAATGGTGAAACAGAAAACCATATGCACGACTCGACCCGAAATACGATTGATTTGCTTTTTTTTGGATGATAACAAAAGTGTACAAGATGTACATATACATGCTTTAAAAATGAGATGAACGATATGCATAACAATTTTACCAAACATACAAAACCAAAGCAATCAATTCTAATAAAATTACTCATTAATCCATTGGCTATTATGTTGCTGTTGCCCCTATCAAATGAACACCAGGTTGCACGTTGATCAAACTACTCTCAAACTACAATTTCACGACAATTGCATCCAAAACCATGGACCACTCAGAAAATGTCAAAAAATATAGTGTTTCTGTATACACAATCCCTCAACGTCCTTGTTGTCCTTCTTTAAGATAGGCAGCTGCACAATCCCTTGCTTATACAATATCCAAATTATCCCTCCTTACCCAAATTGATGGCGCAACTTCCACCTTTATCATAACTAGCAAAGTGGCCCGCTGGATGCGCGGGCTAGAACTTTAGAAAGTTTAATAATCAGAAAATATTATTTAGTTTGTTTAAAGAAAAAATTGACTAAATGTAATTACTTGTGAATATAAGACTTTTGAGAACATAGTTTGATCTTAGGTATGTTTGGTTTTCTCATTTACATATAAATATATATGGCATCCATTCATCACTAAAGTGGTTATTATGCATGTCGTATATAATGCATTTTTTATGATGAATCACATTAGGCATTTATATTTGGCGTACCAAAACGTCTTATATTTTGGTACGGAGATAATATAATTTTTCAACACCTTCATTCTATTTAACATAAAAAATTAAGTTAGCATTAAGTATAAATATGTGCTACTTTGATTAAACAAATGTTTAGAAACAACACACAAATAAAACTAATTGTTTTGAGAAACTAAAAAAAGTTTCACATAGTTAGCACCATTGTTCTATAAAGTTTCATTATCGCTGACCGTACAAAACAAATGTCGAAAAGATGAAAGGGTAGAACATGTATGGTAAATCTAAAAGGCTGGAAGGATAAACGTACGGTCTGCAAATTTCGAGGAGTTGTACTTCTTCACATCAATCCTTTGCTTAATTATAAAAATAACATGTTTCATGCATTTGTTTTTGAAATATTAACACATGTTCCCCTAAACTTCATTTTAGATGGTTTATTTTATCTTATTGGGAAACAATAAATGTTAGTACTTTGAACAACTAAATTTTAAATAGCAAACTTGTTTATTAATGCATGATGCAACACTTTATAGATATTAAAATTTTCATCGGAACACACTGTATATACATGCTTCCAACAAACACGAACATGTACTTGTCTTAGATTTATTCTTCTATTTTACAATTCAGGTGTAACATGAATTACCCTATGAGAACAATTAAACTCTTTAGGTCAGATAGCTATAGGATCTTACCTTAATTATCTCATAATTGAAATACTTGAAGCATGTACTCGACCTTCTATTGAGACATTGACCTAGCACAAATTGAAAGGAAAGTATTAAGATTTCGGAAGCCATACATGATATACTTGTTGTATCATATAGTACTTCCTCGGTCCAGAAATAACTGTCGCTCATCTAGAAGTGTCTAGATACATCCGTTTGAGCAACAGTTATTTACAGACAGAGGGAGTAGTTTATAGACATTCCGGTTAAAAAAATACATGCATGCACATGCCGGTGCCTCTAGTTAATATATGTGCAGGAGGCCATTGTTACGCATCAATCAAACAATAGTACACACGTATATATGAGTGCTAGCTCTGCCTGTGTACGTTAAATCATACATGAGGAAAGATGGAAGCCTCATGTCACCCATGTGCATGCAAGAGGTACTGCAGCCAAGGGATATGATCTGTCGAGGATGCTGGCGGCGGCTGGCGCTGCCGAGACACATAGGAGAGGAGGCGTACATATAGCATAGAGATAAAGGTGAGTTGCCGATAAATTTAGGACGTCGGTGGTTAATTTCTTAACCCACTCATCAATGATTTTCTGATCTGCTAAATCGACAGTCAGAAGATTTATTTCTCTGTGAGATTTTCTAGAATTTATGTACTATAATGCATAATAGAAAAGGGTATATGTTATTAGTAGAAAATGCTAGAATCAGACCAATGATTATCCAGTTTTAAGTTTTCAGCGAAGTACTTATGCTGTCATCAAAAGCATTACAGTATCTCATTCAAGAATATGGAGATGCCAATAGGTATACATAGCACAACAGAGTTTCAGTTTTGAACAAATTACCGGTCTCTTCCAAAGCATTACGAAGCACGTAGCACCTGATTCAAGTACGCAAAGATGCCAACATGTATAGATATCATGCAACGCTCACCCATTGTCATCCTCACAGAGCACAGCATATTAAGATCAGCCTAAAGTATTATATCATATAGGTAAGATGGGAATATGGGATACCCGAATCACAAAATCAAGTAATATTTCATGACGGTGTCCCGTGCATTCCATTATCTAATAAGATAATATTGTCTTTGCTTGGTGCTGCCGGGTGATTGTGCTTACATGAAACCAAGGTGGTCTACAATAGAAGAAATACTCTATATTTCTTACTAAAATATGTCTATGTTCCTAGTCATATAGAAGTTACAAAATATCTGATGACCCTGTTCTTAGCGTCCTGAATAACTTATCAAATATTATACCTTTTTAGGATGAGACCTGTTTATTAATGGAGACATTGGTACAAATAATATACATAACTCAAATATTGATATTTACATGTAGAACATTAATAAACTCAAAGCGGTCCAAGTATATATATGTAGTACTCCCTCCGTCGCAAAATAAGTGTCTCAAGCTTAGTACAATTTTGTGCTAAAGCTAGTACAAAGCTGAGACACTTATTTTGGGACGGAGGGAGTAGTATATAAAGTGTGGAGAGAGACGAAACAAAGTACCTCATGCACGTGCACTTTGCTCATCAAGGATTATCCGTGTCTATTGCTTAGCGAATCAGTAATTTATTGAATTGTTTGAGTTCCAAAATTTGATCCGCAACATGCAAGGCACATCTTCAAGTTAGGCAGGCGTGTCACTAGTAGAAAAAGGTTCATTTGTCCCGGTTCCAGAGGCCCATTTGTCCCGGTTCTGGAACCGGGACTAAAGGGTACCCTTTAGTCCCGGTTCGCCCCTTTAGTCCCGGTTCGCCTACGAACCGTGACAGATGGGGCTCCACGTGGCCGCTGCCGCTTGCCCAGGTAGGAGGGCCTTTTGTCCCGATTGGTAGCACCAATCGGGACCAAAAAGCATCCACGCGTCAGCAGTTCAGGGGCTGGGGTTTTTAATTATTTTTTTTTTGAAAGGGGGAGGGGTTTGGGGGTTTTGTAGGGTTAATTTAGGGGTTTCATATATTGTGTTAGCTAGCTAATAGAGATAAGTGTCCTCTCTTATCTCCGTGCTTGGTCGACGCTACGTACTATACGTATAGAGTGGACTCGACACGCTAGCTAGTAAGCAAATGAAGGAAACCATTAAGTACACAAGATCGTCATGAACATATACAGAGAGAAGTGATCGACCTCCTCCTTCTCCGAGAGATTGGTCGAACAACAAGTTTTTGTATATCTATCCGACGCTACTAGCTACATATATACAATATAAGATCTCTTACAATCCCTAACATCTGATGTCAAGTTCCACATGGTATTCGCCGGCTGGATTGATGACGTGGTCAAGAAAGAATCCCGCCAATTCCTCTTGAATAGCTTTTATGCGGTCATGTGGTAGGAGTTCATCCCGCAGCTCCCACATCTAATTTGAAGAAGGAGGTCAATACATATATATGAATGAAACTCAACACAAATGATGGTAATAAAATAAAATTGTGAATATTATTGCTTACGCACTTCATATTGTTTTTCAGAGTAGCCCCGCTTAGAGGTCGTCGCGTTGTAGATGTACTCGCAAACGTAGTATCCACAAAAATTATTCCCGCCTTCCTGCCACAACCACTTTACGAGAAATAGAGGTCAATCAAACTGATAATCAAGCATTATATATAAATGGTATTGATGAAACTAGATAGAATCAATGGGAGATGCGCGGAACTAGCTAGTAGTACTTACTTTCGGGTGTGTAAATCGGAGCTTCCCCGGCAGTCCCGGAGCTTTAGCGGTGAACTCTTTTCAAACCCTGCCAGACAAAGAAAACAATTACTTGATATCAGGAAATGAATAAAGTTGCCGATATGGTGCGATAACGATCGATTGAACTTACTTCTCGAGCATTTTAGTCATGGACCCATACTCCTTGGGATCTTTTCGTCTCGAGTCTAAGACGGTTACTAGTCCCTGCTCAAGCTTAATCTCTAGGAGAATAAAGTGAAAGCTGCGCACGCATGCATAACTCATCAATTACATTACTATAACCTCGAGTAATAAGGGAAACCGAATATGCACAAGACAGTAACACTCACTTGAAGTTGTAAGGAAAGAGTATTTTATCTTTGTTTTGATTTTGAAGCAACGATTGAAGCAAGTTGGCCTCGGTTTCTTTGGCATTATATTTAACCGTCCATTCATCTATGAGATTTGTGTTAATGAACCCTATATCATAGATTTGTGCATTTCTGCATTCGACAATCTTCAATCTGCATAATATAGTGAGGATAATTATATATACATGCAATGAAAGAGCTGAGCTATATATAGAGACTTAATTACAGAAGTAGTACTTACAGACAGTAGCAAGTGACGATTATTTTATCGAGGGCCTTTTGATTGAAAAACTGGAAGAACTCCTCAAATGAAACAGACAACAGATCAATTCCAACGAGGTTGTGCTCCTCTTTAACTCTCAGCGTCAAAGTATCCTTCCCAGACTCGCTGCAGGTGTCCATGTACCACTCATGGAATCTTCGCATCATCGTTGTTAGAGGAGGATGACCAGGTTTGATGAGAGGCTTCCCATGCCGGTATTTGTGTTCGTCCACCTCCATTATATCAAAATATGCATCGTCGGGCAGGTAATCACCAGGATTGGTACCGGGCAGCATCCCCGGCAGATTTGCGATGATATCGCTAGACACCTTGAGCGAGGGGCACGATTGGTTCGCCTGTTCGCCGAGATGGGGAATTTTTTTCCCACTTCTTCGTTCTTGTAACCTTTTGTCACTTGAAGTAGTTCCCGACCGGCACGCTCCTTGCACTGCCTTTTTAAGAGCGCGGACATGGTTGTCATCCAGCGGTGGCGGTGGTGGTTGCTGCAGGGCATACAAAGTGCGCTTCAATTTCACCGGTTCTATCTTCTCCTCCGGAGGTGGATTTTTCTTTGCAAAAAAGTCCTTCACTTGGGCTTGACAGATCTACGCGTTTTCCTCCTCGGTCATCTCGTATGGTAACTTCTCTAGAGGCTTGAGAGATGGACCTCTCGTATGGTAACTTCTCTAGAGGCTTGAGAGATGGACCGAATTTGTATTGCCTACCGCCTCTGGCTGTACTGCTAGACGCCGGAGCAGTTGGAGCGGCTGCGGCTGTCTTCCTTCGTTGCTTACGAGGCAGAGAAGGAGGCGGAGTGCTACGACGCGCCGGAGCAGCCGGCGCGGCGGCGGCTGTCTTCCGCCGTTGCTGACGAGGCGGAGGAGGAGGCGGGCTGCTCGGACGTGCCGGCGCAAGTGGATAAGGAGGCGGAGTGCCGCCACGCACCGGAGCAGCCGGAGAAGGAGGCAGAGTGCCCTGATCACTCGCCGGAGGAGGAGGCGGAGTGCCGCCACGCGCCGGAGCAGCCGGAGAAGGAGGCGAAGTGCCCTGATCACTCGCCGGAGGAGGAGGCGGAGTGCCCTGACTCGCCGGAGGAGGAGGAGGAGGCGGAGGCGTCCAGTTCGGAAGGTTGATGAGCTCCTTCCGCCATAGACATGGAGTCTTCAGAGCAAGACCCAGCTGAGTCTCCCCTTCACCGGTAGGGTGGTCAAGCTCGAGCTCCTCAAATCCCTCCGTTATTTCATCGACCATCACAACAGCATAGCCTTTTGGAATCGGAAGGCAGTGAAAAGTTGCACCGGGTTCAGGAGGTGCAACAGAGCCGACAGCCGCCTTGACTTTGAGGTGCTGCCATTGCGTCATAAGGTGGCAATCTTGAGCCTCCGTGATAGCATCCACGGGGTAGCTGGGAGCCGTGAAGTCAGGCTGCTGAAGAAGCTCGGTGGAAGCCACGCTGCTTCTCCGCTGAGATGGCGGGGTAGCTTCTGGGGTAGCTCCGGCAGGTCGCTGGCTCTGAACTTGTTCCTCTAGCGCTCGTACCCTTGCATTCAGCTTCTGCAGTTCGGTCTGCTCCACTTTCCTCCTTCTCTCCCGGGTTTTGTAACCGCCTGCGCTGGGAAACCCAACCTTCCACGCAACGGAGCCTGCCGTGCCTCGTGTTCGTCCTGGGTGCTCAGGATTCCCGAGGGCCTGTGTGAGCTCGTCGTTCTCTCTGTCGGGAACGAACGTCCCTTGCTGCGCTGCGGTGATATACTTCTAAAGCTTCTTGACGGGTATTTCAAGTTGCTCCTCCGTCCAACGGCACTTCCCTGTTTCAGGGTCCAAGGTTCCCCCAACCCCGAAGAAGCAAGTCCTTGAACGGTCTGGCCAGTTCAATGTCTCTGGTTCGACCCCTTTATCAAGCAGGTCCTTCTCAGCCTTGTCCCACAACGGCCGGGCTTTGAGGTAGCCACCTGACCCCGTGCGATGGTGATGCTCCTTCTTTGCAGCATTTTTCTTATTTGTCGCTGACATCTTCTTACTCTTCTCCGATGTCTTGTGGGCCACAAATGCGTGCCAGTGATCTCTAATCTTCTCAAATCGGCCGGTGAATTCTGGAGTCTTCCCTTTCTCCACAAACGTTGATTTCAACTCATTCTTCCACCTCCTGAATAGATCTGCCATCTTCTTAAGAGCATGAGCCTTGACCAATGGCTCTATAACTTGCTTATCCGGATGCTCCTCTGGCGGTAGGGTGAAATTTGCCTTCAGCGCGGTCCAAAGATCATCTTTCTGTCTATCATTGACAAAAGACACTTGAGGGTCTTCGCTCTTAGGCTTATTACATTGGTGGATGCTGATCGGGATCATGTCCCTAACAAGAACCCCGCACTGAGCAAAAAATGCTTCCTTGGTCCGGCTGGGTTCAATCGGTTGGCCATTGCCCTTGATTGCTGTGATCATGAACCTTTCATCCTGGCGCAACCTTTTCTTCGGGCCTCGTCTCGTTACCGAAGTTTGGCTTGATCCGGAGGGCTAGAAAAGAAGAAAGAAGAGAGTTAATATGTGTACATACCAAAACAATTAATGCATGAATTAGCTAGTCAGCACAGGCTTAATTAATATATATACCTCGCCGGACTTTGCAACAGCTCCTTCCTCCGTTCGCTCACCGGAGCAGTCATCACGGTCTCCTTCTTCCACCGGCATTCCGTCACCGGAGCCATCATAATCATGTCCTTCCACCTCCATTGTTCGATCACCGGAGCCTGCTTCACCCTCTCCTTCCAGACAATCGGTGTCGTTGAGATACGACAAGACATCACCTCCACCGAGGATTATGTCCCCCAACAACTATTCTGCTATAATGTCTCGGTGGTCCATAGTTTTTGCAAATATTACAACATGGCAATTAATATACAAACATGACAGATGGATATATTAGTGCAAACGTAGACCTAGCTAGCTCGATGCTTCTACGGTTTGGGGTGGCCTCGACAACGCTTCTAGGGTTTGTGGTGGCCTAGGCAACGCTTCTAGGGTTTGGGGTGGCCTCGACAACGCTTCTAGGGTTTGGGCCGGACCGCCTCTCTCATGAATGTCCGATGTCCGGACCGACAAGGGATTTAACAAAATGACGCCATTCTGGATGTGCAGAAAATGGTCCATATTTTTTCTGATCTCATCTACCCTTCTATATGTCATGTTGTCTAGTGTCAAAGAATTCAAGAAAACCATGACTTCATCATTAGCCAGAAATGACAGGCGCATAATTGTACGAAGCTCTTCAAAGTTGTTTTGGAACGGAGTTCCCGATAGAATAATTCGCTTTTTGGTACAAAGTTCGGCAAGAGCCTTCCGAATATCGCTATTTGGAAGGCCTTTGCTGAAATTCGTACCAAAAGGCGAATTATTCTATCAGGAACTCCGTTCCAAAACAACTTTAAAGAGCTTCGTAGCATCATACGCCTTTACTTCTGGCAAATGATGAAGCCATGGATTTCTTCAATACTTTGACAGACAACGTGACATATAGAAGAATATATATATATAGATGAGATCAGAAAAAAATTGGATCAACTTGTGCACATCCATAATGGGGGCATTCTTGATAAATATGGACCCTCGACCCCTGGACGACCCTCGACCCCTCGGCGACCCTCGACCCTCTACCCTAGTTCACGACCCTCGACCGCTCGACGATCCACGCCCCTCTACCCTAGTTCCCGACCCTTGACCCCTCGGCGTTCCTCGACCCTCTACCCTAGTTCCCGACCCTCGACCCCTCGGCGTTCCTCGACCCTCGACCCCTCGACGACCCTCGAACCTTCGGTGACCCTCGACCCCTCGGTGACCCCTCGACCACTGGACGACCCTCGACCCCTCGGTGACCCTCGACCCTCTACCCTAGTTCCCGACCCTCGACCCCTCGGCGTTCCTCGACCCTCTACCCTAGTTCCCGACCCTCGACCCCTCGGCGTTCCTCGACCCTCGACCCCTCGACGTCCCTCGACCCTCGAACCTTCGGCGACCCTCGACCTCGGTGACCCCTCGACCTGGACGACCCTCGACCCTCGACCCCTCGGCGACCTCGACCCTCTACCCTAGTTCATGACCCTCGACCGCTCGGCGATCCATGACCCTCTACCCTAGTTCCCAACCCTCGACCCCTCGGCGTTCCTCGACCCTCTACCCTAGTTCCCGACACTCGACCCTCGACCCCTCGGCGTTCCTTGACCCTCGACCCTAGTTCCCAACCCTCGACCGCTCGGCGATCCTCGACACCCTCGTTCCCGATAAAAATTAAGAAGATGAAGAAGAAGAGAAAATAAAAGAGGAAAAGAAGAAAAAAAAGGAGAAGAAGAAGGAATAGAGGAGAAGAAGAAAAAATAATCTATTTTTCTTTCTTCCTCTCTCCTTTCTCTTTTCTTCCCCCCCCCTCTTATTTCTCCTCTTTCTTTTTTTTCTTTTTTCTCCTTTTCTCTCTTCTTTTCTTTCCTCTCCTTCCCTTTTTATACATATAAAAGCGTTAAAAATACATGCATACATACAAAAAATACATACATATAAAAAGAAAGCATATATATATAACAAAAAACATATATAAAAAAATAGCAATGCGGCGGCGGCGGCGGTGCTCACAGAGGAGGCGTCGGGGCAGGCAGGGGCAGGCCGGGCGGCGTCAGGGCGGCGTGTCGGCGTCAGGGCGGGCAGGGCGGGCGGGGCGGCGGGCGGTGGGGGGGGGCCGGGGGGTCGGGGGGGGGGGGGGGGGGAAGGGCGGGCGCGGCGGCGTCGGCGGCGGGGCGGGCCTGACGGCGTCGGCGACGATGGCGAGGTGGGAGCAGCCTGACGGCGATTGGGGCAGGGGCGGCGACGACGAGGAGAAAAATGATTTTTGAAGAAACTGCTAAGTATTTCTTATATACACGAAACATTGGTCCCGGTTCGTGGCACAAACCGGGACCAATGCCCCCCTTTGGTCCCGGTTCGTGCCACCAACCGGGACCAAAGGTCTCTTTTCAGTAGCCCAAAGGGTGGGAAACAGACACCTTTGGTCCCGGTTGGTGGCATGAACCGGGACCAAAGGGGGGCATTGGTCCCGGTTGGTGGTTCATCCCGGTTGGTGGCCACCAACTGGGACCAATGCACACCTTTCATCCCGGTTGGTGCTACCAACCGGGACCAACGGCCTTGCGCTGGCGCGGTGCGGTGGGATGTTTAGTCCCACCTCGCTAGTTGAGAGAGCTCGAGAGTGGTTTATAAGCGCTGCTGCGCCCACCCTCTCGAGCTCCTCTCAACTGCAGGCTTTCGGGCCTACTCTATTAATCCTTGCCCGTGGGCCTACTGTGCCTGCTGCAGGCCTGAATCCTGGCCCATGGTTGGGTTTCTAGTCGTATTCAGGCCGTGGTGGCCCTGTAGGTGGCATTTTTTATTTTTGTTTTATTTTTTGCTTTATTTATTTTATTTTGTTTCTACTTACAACAAAATACTTACTGTTTTTCAGTGATTCTTTTTGCTTTTAGGTAATAAAAATTATAAACTTGCTGTTAGTGCCATTTGTTTTCCAATTTGAATTCTTTAAAATTTGTGTGAATCACTAGTTTGTGATTAACTTTACTATAAAAATAGATTTTGGAGTGATTCTTTTTCCTGCTATTTAATATTACTGTGTTTTATCATTATATTCAAAAACAGTTTTTGTTATTTTAGTTTCTAACAAAAACAGTTTATATAATTTTAGTTTCAATAATACTAGAGGTTTATAAAAGCTTTTTAGTTGATTCCTTTTGCTATTAGAGTTTCATTAAAGTTTTCTAGTTCATTCTTTTTTTATTAGAGTTTCATTAAAGTTTTCTAGTTCATTCTTTTAGTTTATTATTTTTGCTATTACAGTTTCATAAAAGTTTTCCAGTTCATTCTTTTTTATATTAGTTCATTCTTTTTTATATTAGTTCATTCTTTTTTATATTAGTTCATTCCTTGAGCTAAATGACCCTAAAATTGAAAAGCACTTCAGATGAACTCTGAAGAGGTTGAAAATTGGTATGGTATCATCATTTCACCCACATAGCATGTGCTAAAAAGTTGAGAGGGTTACGGGAAAAACTGGATGCACTTCGTGTACAAAATGGACAATCTCTTTTGAAGTATCAGGGTTTCGGACGAAAACTCATCTGTTACAAAGGGATTTCATTTTTTTGAACTTATTTGAACTCCAGACTTTTTGTGTGTTAAAAATGAACCATTCAAAGCCACATCATCAATTTTCAACCCTTTCTGACTTCATCTGTTATTTTTCATGCATTTACTGATTTTTTTGAGCTAAATGACCCTGAAATTGAAAAGCACTTCAAATGAACTCTGAAGAGGTTGAAAATTGGCATGATATCATCATTTCACCCACATAGCATGTGCTAAAAAGTTGAGAGGGTTACGGCAAAAACTGGATGCACTTCGTGTACAAAATGGACAATCTCTTTCGAAGTATCAGGGTTTCAGACGAAAACTCATCTGTTACAAAGTGATTTCATTTTTCACTTTTTCTGTTACAAATGGACAATCTTTTTCAAAGCCACATCATCAATTTTCAACCCTTTCTGACTTCATCTGTCTTCACTTTTTCTTTGCTTGTGTCCTTTGCTTCTTGCGCCGTAACCATGGATATTCTTCATCGCTTAACAGGGTGCTTGGGTCAGCCTTGACTTTGAAGGGAGGAATTTCATGAAACTTTTCATAATCTTCAGACATGTCTGTCTTACTATCCACTCCCACGATGTCTCTTTTCCCTGAAAGAACTATGTGGCGCTTTGGCTCATCATATGATGTATTCGCTTCCTTATCTTTTCTTTTTCTCGGTTTGGTAGACATGTCCTTCACATAGAAAACCTGCGCCACTGTTGGAAATATGCCCTAGAGACAATAATAAAATGGTTATTATTATATTTCCTTGCTCATGATAATTGTCTATTGTTCATGCTATAATTGTATTAACCGGAAACCGTAATACATGTGTGAATACATAGAGCACAATATGTCCCTAGTGAGCCTCTAGTTGACTAGCTCGTTGATCAATAGATGGTTGTGGTTTCCTGACCATGGACATTGGATGTCGTTGATAACGGGATCACATCATTAGGAGAATGATGTGATGGACAAGACCCAATCTTAAGCATAGCACAAGATCATGTAGTTCGTTTGCTAAAGCTTTTCTAATGTCAAGTATCATTTCCTTAGACCATGAGATTGTGCAACTCCCGGATACCGTAGGAATGCTTTGGGTGTATCAAACGTCACAACGTAACTGGGTGACTATAAAGGTGCACTACAGGTATCTCTGAAAGTGTCTGTTGGGTTGGCGCGAATCGAGACTGGGATTTGTCACTCCGTATGACGGAGAGGTATCTCTGGGCCCACTCGGTAATGCATCATCATAATAAGCTCAATGTGACTAAGGAGTTAGTCACGGGATCATGCATTACGGAATGAGTAAAGAGACTTGCCGGTAACGAGATTGAACGAGGTACGGGGATACCGACGATCGAATCTCGGGCAAGTAACATACCGATGGACAAAGGGAATTGCGTACGGGATTGATCGAATCCTCGACATCGTGGTTCATCCGATGAGATCATCGTGGAACATGTGGGAACCAACATGGGTATCCAGATCCCGCTGTTGGTTATTGGCTGGAGAGATGTCTCGGTCATGTCTGCATCGTTCCCGAACCCGTAGGATCTACACACTTAAGGTTCGGTGACGCTAGAGTTGTTATGGGAAATTGTATGTGGTTACCGAAGGTTGTTCGGAGTCCCGGATGAGATCTCGGACGTCACGAGGAGTTCCGGAATGGTCCGGAGGTCAAGAATTATATATGGGAAGTCCAGTTTCAGTCACTGGAATGGTTTCGGGGGTTATCGGTATTGTACCGGGACCACCGGAAGGTGTCCGGGGGTCCACCGGGTGGGGCCACCTGCCCCGGTGGGCCAAGTGGGCTGAACAAGGGAGGGAACCAGCCCCTGGTGGACTGGTGCGCCCCCCCAAGGGGCCCAAGGCGCCTAGGGTTGGAAACCCTAGGGGGTGGGGGCGCCTCCCACCTTGCTTGTGGGGCAAGTTTCCCCCCCCTTGGCCGCCTCCCCCCCTTAGATGGGATCTAAGGGGGCCGGCCCCCTCTCCCCTTCACCCTATAAATAGAGGGGGGGTGGGAGGGCAGCAGCACCCTTTTCCCTGGCGCAGCCCTCCCCCTCTCCAACACCTCCTTCTCCTTCGTAGTGCTTGGCGAAGCCCTGTCGGAGAACCATGAGCTCCTCCACCACCACGCCGTCGTGCTACCGGAGCTCTTCCTCAACTTCTCCTCTTCCCTTGCTAGATCAAGAAGGAGGAGACGTCCCCGGGCTGTACGTGTGTTGAACGCGGAGGCGCCGTACGTTCGGCGCTAGATCGGATCTTCCGCGATTTGAATCGCCGCGAGTACGACTCCATCATCCGCGTTCCTTGTAACGCTTCCGCTTAGCGATCTTCAAGGGTATGAAGATGCACTCCCTCTCTCTCGTTGCTAGCATCTCCTAGATTGATCTTGGTGACACGTAGGAAAATTTTGAATTATTACTACGTTTCCCAACAGCCACATCATTGGCTAGGACGAATGGTTCGTCTGTGTACCCAAGATTGTTCAGATCCACTGTTGTCATTCCGTAATGTGGCTCTACCTGTACCCCGCCTCCTGACAGATTGACCCATTTGCACTTAAACAAAGGGACCTTAAAATTATGTCCGTAGTCAAGTTCCCATATGTCCACTATGTAACCATAATATGTGTCCTTTTCCCTCTTGGGTGCTGCATCAAAGCGGACACCGCTGTTTTGGTTGGTGCTCTTTTGATCTTGGGCGATCGTGTAAAATGTATTCCCATTAATCTCGTATCCTTTGTAAGTCAATACAGTCGAAGATGGTCCCCTGGACAACGAGTACAGCTCATCAGAAACAGTGTTGTCACCTCTGAGACGTGTTTCCAACCAACTGCCGAAAGTCCTGATGTGTTCACATGTAATCCAGTCGTCACACTGCTCCGGGTGTTTGGAGCGCAGAATGTTCTTGTGTTCATCGACATACGGGGTCACCAAGGTAGAGTTCTGTAGAACTGTGTAGTGTGCTTGAGACCAAGAATGCCCGTCCCTGCATATTATTGAGTCCCCTCCTAGCGTGCCTTTTCCAGTCAGTCTCCCCTCATACCGCGATTGAGGGAGACCAATCTTCTTAAGGTCAGGAATGAAGTCAACACAAAACCCAATGACATCCTCTGTTTCATGGCCCATGGAGATGCTTCCTTCTGGCCTAGCACGGTTACGGACATATTTCTTCAGGACTCCCATGAACCTCTCAAAGGAGAACATATTGTGTAGAAATACGGGGCCCAGAACGACAATCTCGTCGACTAGATGAACTAGGACGTGCGTCATGATATTGAAGAAGAATGGTGGGAACACCAGCTCGAAACTGACAAGACATTGCGCCACATCACTCCTTAGCCTTGGTATGATTTCTGGATCGATCACCTTCTGAGAGATTGCATTGAGGAATGCACATAGCTTCACAATGGCTAATCGAACGTTTTCCGGTAGAAGTCCCCTCAATGCAACCGGAAGCAGTTGCGTCATAATCACGTGGCAGTCATGAGACTTTAGGTTCTGGAACTTTTTCTCTGCCATATTTATTATTCCCTTTATATTCGACGAGAAGCCAGACGGTACCTTCATACTGAGCGGGCATTCAAAGAAGATTTCCTTCTCTTCTTTGGTAAGAGCGTAGCTGGCAGGACCTTCATACTGCTTTGGAGGCATGTCGTCTTTTTCGTGCCAACGTTGCAGGTCCTCCCGTGCCTCCGGTGTATCTTTTGTCTTTCCATACACGCCCAAGAAGCCTAGCAGGTTCATGCAAAGGTTCTTCGTCACGTGCATCACGTCGATTGAAGAGCGGACCTCTAGGTCTTTCCAGTAGGGTAGGTCCCAAAATATAGATTTCTTCTTCCACATGGGTGCGCGTCCCTCAGCGTCATTCGGAACAGATAGTCCGCCGGGACCCTTTCCAAAGATTACATGTAAATCATTGACCATAGCAAGTACGTGATCACCGGTACGCATGGCGGGCTTCTTCCGGTGATCTGCCACGCCTTTGAAATGCTTGCCTTTCTTTCGACATTGATGGTTGGTCGGAAGAAATCGACGATGCCCCAAGTACACATTCTTCCTGCATTTGTCCAGGTATATACTTTCGGTGTCAACTAAACAGTGCGTGCATGCGTGGTATCCCTTGTTTGTCTGTCCTGAAAGGTTACTGAGAGCAGGCCAATCATTGATGGTTACAAACAACAACGCATGCAGGTCAAATTCCTCCTGTCTGTGCTCATCCCACACATGTACACCATTTCCATTCCACATCTGTAAAAGTTCTTCAACTAATGGCCTTAGGTACACATCAATGTCGTTGCCGGGTTGCTTAGGGCCTTGGATGAGTACTGGCATCATAATTAACTTCCGCTTCATGCACAGCCAAGGAGGAAGGTTATAGATACATAGAGTCACGGGCCAGGTGCTGTGATTGCTGCTCTGCTCCCCAAAAGGATTAATGCCATCCGCGCTTAAATCAAACCATACGTTCCTTGCGTCACCTGCAAACTCCTCCCAGTACTTTCTCTTGATTTTTCTCCACTGCGACCCGTCAGCGGGTGCTCTCAACTTACCGTCTTTCTTACGGTCCTCTCTGTGCCATCGCATCAACTTGGCATGCTCTTTGTTTCTGAACAGACATTTCAACCGTGGTATTATAGGAGCATACCACATCACCTTCGCAGGAACCCTCTTCCTGGGGGGCTCGCCGTCAACATCACCAGGGTCATCTCGTCTGATCTTATACCGCATTGCACCGCATACCGGGCATGTGTTCAAATCCTCGTACGCACCGCGGTAGAGGATGCAGTCATTAGGGCATGCATGTATCTTCTGCACCTCCAATCCTAGAGGGCATACGACCTTCTTTGCTGTGTATGTACTGTCGGGCAATTCGTTATCCTTTGGAAGCTTCTTCTTCAATATTTTCAGTAGCTTCTCAAATCCTTTGTCAGGCACAGCATTCTCTGCCTTCCACTGCAGCAATTCCAGTACGGTACCGAGCTTTGTGTTGCCATCTTCGCAATTGGGATACAACCCTTTTTGGTGATCCTCTAACATGCGATCGAACTTTAGCTTCTCCTTTTCACTTTCGCACTGTCTCTTTGCATCAACAATGACCCGGCGGAGATCATCATCGGGCACATCGTCTGGTTCCTCTTGATCTTCAGCTTCCCCCGTTACAGCATCACCGTATTCAGGGGGCACATAGTTGTCATCATCCTCTTCTTCTTCGCTGTCTTCCATCATAACCCCTCTTTCTCCGTGCTTGGTCCAAACATTATAGTGTGGTATGAAACCCTTATAAAGCAGGTGGGTGTGAAGGATTTTCCGGTCAGAGTAAGACTTCGAATTCCCACATATAGGGCATGGACAACACATAAAACCATTCTGCTTGTTTGCCTCAGCCACTTCGAGAAAATTATGCATGCCCTTAATGTACTCGGAGGTGCGTCTGTCACCGTACATCCATTGCCGGTTCATCTGCGTGCATTATATATAATTAAGTGTGTCAAAAACCATTACAGAACATCATGAATAGATAAGTGACCAAATTAATAGAAGTTCATCATCACATTAAAACCAAAGTACATACATAGTTCTCATTGAACAACATATAGCTCTACAGAGCATCTAATTAAACCATATATTGAAACTATGTAAAACATTTCAATGCAACAACAAATACGATCATAATCGCAACCAAGGTAACAATTGATCCAACGGCATAATGATACCAAGCCTCGGTATAAATGGCATATTTTCTATACTTTCTAATCTTGAAGCGCATTGCTTCCATCTTGATCTTGTGATCATCGACGACATCCGCAACATGCAACTCCAATATCATCTTCTCCTCCTCAATTTTTTTTCAATTTTTCCTTCAAGTAATTATTTTCTTCTTCAACTAAATTTAACCTCTCGACAATAGGGTCGGTTAGAATTACCGGTTCACATACCTTCTAGATAAAAAAATCTATGTCACGTTGGTCGGCATAATTGTCATAAACAATAAATGAACCAAATAGTTATAAAATATAATATATACCACATCCGAATCATAGACAGGACGAGGGCCGACGGGGGCGGATACCAAAACCATCGCACTATATAATAACAAACAATAATAAAAGTAAGAAAATTATACAAGTATCTATCTAAATCATACAAGTAAGAATTTTTCTCTTTTAGAAAGAAGATAAGAACAAGAGGCTCATCACGGTGGTGCCGGCGACGAGATCGGCGCGGGCGATCGACGACGGTGAAGACGGGGACGGGACGTGACGGACCGCTAAACCTAGACAAATCTTGAGGAAAATGGAGCTTGGAGGTCGAGCTTGGAGTGAAGAAAGCTTAAGTAGTGTGGCTCGGGCATTTCATCGAACACCTCATGTGCATAGGAGGTGAGCTAGAGCACCACAAAGCCCTCCCCTAGCCGGCCAGAAAAAACAGAGCAGTGGAGTGCTCTGCTTGCGGGCGAGGGGATATATATAGGCACATCATTGGTCCCGGTTGGTGGCTGGAACTCCTTTGGTCCCGGTTCCAGCCATGAACGGTTCGTGTCTGGAACCGGGACCAAAGCGTCCAGACAAACCAGGACCAATGCCCCAAGAGGCCCGGCCGGCCCCCTGGGCGCACGAACCGGGACGTATGCCCCCATGGGCTTCGGTTCGTTACTGAACCGGGACTAATGGGCTGGCCAGGCCTGGACCAAAGCCCTGTTTTCTACTGGTGTGTGTCGGCACTTAGGGAAGCTGCGGAAGATGGCACACCACACACCCTTCGTCTTGGTCACGATTAGTGATCGGCAGAGGATTTCTTGGACGGGCAGCACAGATGCAAGGGCCTGCTACACTGGGCAAAGCTGCAGAACATTGCACATCATTAATTCTGCTCACGACCAGTGCTCCATCAAGCAGTTACTTAGGACAGCACGGATGCAACAACCTGCTATAGATAGGTAGGATCATCCTGTATTAAAGAAGATGTGAGCATCAGAGATCCCATATGGGCCACAACGGCGGCAAGATATCATGGCGTCGCTCATAGCCTGAACCTGAGACCCGCGACTCCATGCACAAGGTAGAGGCCTAGTCTCTATGGGGCACGATGGCGGTAGCGTGCAGCGTCCATCAATACAGGAGTCGGCCGTAGCCCTGGTCTTTTGTGGCCGTCAATTTTGTTTTAAGTTTTCGGGTCCACCAGATTAACGGCCAGTAGTTTCTAATTTTTGTGGTAATTTCTAGCTAATTCTTTTTTTTCTGGTTAACCCATTAAGCGCTTTTTATATATAATAGATTTCCTTCCTCATATCCGTTTTAATTCTTTTTTCTTTGATTCCCAAGGACCCTCCTTGGTGTTTAAGGCAAGTTGCGACCATGTATAAAGTGGTGAGATTCAATGTAAAGACTCGAGGTGGGATTAATCACAAAAAAAATGTTGGCTCAGTTGGTTAGGGCAGCTTTCCCTTTGTACTGGTTTACCGGAGGTGCTGAGTTCAATTTGCCATGGTGTCAACAATTTTTTTTTCGCGGCCCATTAGTGTTGTTTCGATTCGATAGGAAGGCCCACCTGACTCTTGTGGACAACGTACGAAAGGTTCACGAGCGAATAGGGCGATACCCAAAACGTGCAAATTTTTTGGAGCAAGAAACACTTTTCTATTTAATAAATTAACAAAACGTCTTTCTAACATATGACTTGTTTCTGCCTTAGTGGTACACAACAGTTGGGGCTAGTCCGAAGGTTGGGAGGTCGAACCCCATCAAGCCCCAATTTAATTTTTGCATGGGCTGCCCTGCCAGCCGTATTTAACCGGCACATGACGACGTACAAAACTGAACCGGGTGGACGGACGAAAAAGACAAAATTATCTACATCTACACTTCTACACTACTATTAAACCTAAAGCCACACACCAAACTATACACGGGAAAACTAAAATCCTTCGATTAAATCAACTTAAACACATCCTACCGTTCATATTACGTCAATGGTCTGCTAACCTGATCAACATCTGAGATCAAATGTTCTGTCAGGCAGACGTTGTGGTCTGCCCGCGTTCGCGTCGCGCAACACCCTGATTTGTGTATAGATTCCACCGGAATCGGTGCCTCTCCACCCGTCCAAAAAAAATCCTGTGCCTCCCCGCCCCTTCTTTCGCTGGGCGCAACAACCATGGCGGCGGATCCGCAGCGTCCGCGGCCAGTTCACCTTAGGTTCCGCAATGATTCCACCCGATCAGTCCCTCCCCTACCCTTCTTTCTCTAGGTTGGGCGCAGCAACTATGTCGACGGATCTGCAGCGTTCGCGGCCGCTCTACCTCGGGCAGCGTGGATCACGGCCAGCGGCCCGATGTAGGCGTAGCGGGTACCGACGCTATCTGCTGCTCTGCCCCGCGCTCCCTCCATGTATCCCCCGGCGCATCCGGTGGCTAGAAACTTCTTCCACTCCGGAGTCCGGACTAGGTAAGCCCCTCCGCTCTACTATCTCTCATGTGCGCGCCTGGGTTTGCTCCCGTGTGCCATGGCCATCGAGCCGCGATGAATCATATTCTAGCCATGTCAGGTTCTAGGGTTTTTGTCTCTGCATACGATTCCATTATGCAGGCGTGGTTCCTTGTTGTTCTAGGCTGATTCAGATTTTTTTTTTCCGATTCACCACTTGGACATGAGCCAGACATGCACTGTTATTCTAGGTCGTGTTGTTTCGGGCTGGATGGACTATGCTCAGAAATGCTATCCATTTAGTATTGTATTCACGCGAGTAAAAATCATAAGCAGACTCCACTTCTCTGTGGACGTTCAGGTTGCAGGTTCAAGGTTTATCAGGGTCTCGATTATTGTTTAATACAGAATTGTCCAACACGGCGCCTTGTGCTAGCCGGCCTAGTTGATGGATGCCTATCTCCCTTATATTCACAAACGGAATAGCTTAGGCGTGTCATCCGCAACGAAACAAGTTCCATATTGTCTTCAAATTAGATGTTGTACCTACCTGCAATATGTGTGTCAAATGCTCCAAATTTAAATTATGATCTCATTTTCCTGCTGCACGGTCGTTTACTCTATGCACATTGAAGCTCTCTAAATTAACAAAACCTGTTAATACCCCCCTCTGACTGTTATATCCTAAGCTGCTACTCCATAACCATTTGTGTGTCTACAGCTGTTATATCCTACGCTACTCTGACAATTTTTATCCCAAGTGATGTGCTTCGTGTGTATAACTGTACCTTATTTTGTACCGTTGACATTTCTAAATTATTTTGCAATGGCTCACGAGGCAGCAGCTTCACACCGCCACACCGCCCTAGGCTTGATTTCTTCCGTTGCATGAAGTACAATTGCTGCCTTCATGAGACTATCAGAACACAAATGTTGGGAGAAGGGGCTAGAGACAAATTGTCCAATTTGGCGTGACTTCCTATTCACGTCAAGCGCTGCAGTTAGAGCTCTTCCTTGTGGTCACTTCATGCACTCAGCTTGCTTTCAGGTATTAGCAAGTAAAATGATGATTTGTTTTTCTGATAATATATATATGGCTACTAGCTGTCAAAAATGGTTCTGACAATTGTCAATCCCAGGCATACACTTGCAGTCACTACACTTGTCCTATCTCCATCTTGAGTCCCATGATTTGTTTTCATATCATAGTGAAAACTATTATTTCTCCTATTTTGCTCTTCAATTACAGGGCATTCCACTAGCTCATAAGTGATGTTTCATAAAGCATGAAGCAGACACATTTTTCATTACTTTGATATCGAAAGCTTGTACCTCAATTCGAGAGTACTCAAAAGGAATAATTTATCTGTGCAGTTGTATTGTAGGATTATTCTCCGCGGACAATACAGTTGTGATTCCTGACCCTCAAGGGTGACTTTACTTGTGGTCTTGCTATTTAAACTCGCTCCTAAGATGCAAAATGGAAAATGTTTTAGTATTTGGGGAGTACACAGTCCGACATTTGGCTCGAGTCATGTTGAGTGACTGAATGTAATGTAGACAAACTTCAGGGGGTATTGGTATATGAAAAAAAGAAGAGGAAGCATTGTGAGCAAACATAAACTCCCCTAAAGCCACACACCAAACTATACATGGGAAAACTAGAACCCTTCGATTAAATTAACTTAAACACATCCTACCGTCCATATTACGTCAATGGTCTGCTAACCTGATCAACGTCTGAGATCAAATGTTCTGTCAGGCAGACGTTGTGGTCTGCCAGCGTTCGCGTCGCGCAATGCCCTGATTTGTGTATAGATTCCACCGGAATCGGTGCCTCTCCACCCGTCCAAAAAAAATCCTGTGCCTCCCCGTCCCTTCTTTCGCTGGGCGCAACAACCATGGCGGCGGATCCGCAGTGTCCGCGGCCGGTTCACCTTAGGTTCCGCGATGATTCCACCCGATCAGTCCCTCCCCTACCCTTCTTTCTCTAGGTTGGGCGCAGCAACTATGTCGACGGATCTGCAGCGTTCGCGGCCGCTCTACCTCGGGCAGCATGGATCACGGCCAGCGGCCCGATGTAGGCGTAGCGGGTACCGATGCTTTCTGCTGCTCTGTCCCGCGCTCCCTCCATGTATCCCCCGGCGCATCCGGTGGCTAGAAGCTTCTTCCACTCCGGAGTCCGGACTAGGTAAGCCCCTCCGCTCTATTATCTCTCATGCGCGCGCCTGGGTTTGCTCCTGTGTGGCACGGCCATCGAGCCACGATGAATCATATTCTAGCCATGTCAGGTTCTAGGGTTTTTGTCTCTGCATACGATTCGATTTTGCAGGCGTGGTTCCTTGTTGTTCTAGGCTGATTCAGATTTTTTTTTCCGATTCACCACTTGGACATGAGCCAGACATGCGCTGTTATTCTAGGTCGTGTTGTTTCGGGCTGGATGGACTATGCACAGAAATGCTATCCATTTAGTATTGTATTCATGCGAGTAAAAATCATAAGCAGACTCCACTTCTCTGTGGACGTTCAGGTTGCAGGTTCAAGGTTTATCAGGGTCTCGATTATTGTTTAATACAGAATTGTCCAACACGGCGCCTTGTGCTAGCCGGCCTAGTTGATGGATGCCTATCTTCCTTATATTCACAAACGGAATAGCTTAGGCGTGTCATCCGCAACGAAACAAGTTCCATATTGTCTTCAAATTAGATGTTGTACCTACCTGCAATATGTGTGTCAAATGCTCCAAATTTAAATTATGATCTCATTTTCCTGCTGCACACTCGTTTACTCTATGCACATTGAAGCTCTCTAAATTAACAAAACCTGTTAATACCCCCCTCTGACTGTTATATCCTAAGCTGCTACTCCATAACCATTTGTGTGTCTACAGCTGTTATATCCTACGCTACTCTGACAATTTTTATCCCTAGTGATGTGCTTCGTGTGTATAACTGTATCTTATTTTGTACCGTCGACATTTCTAAATTATTTTGCAGTGGCTCACGAGGCAGCAGCTTCACACCGCCACACCGCCCTAGGCTTGATTTCTTCCGTTGCATGAAGTACAATTGCTGCCTTCATGAGACTATCAGAACACAAATGTTGGGAGAAGGGGCTAGAGACAAACTGTCCAATTTGGCGTGACTTCCTATTCACGTCAAGCGCTGCAGTTAGAGCTCTTCCTTGTTGTCACTTCATGCACTCAGCTTGCTTTCAGGTATTAGCAAGTAAAATAATGATTTGTTTTTTGATAATATATATATGGCTACTAGCTGTCAAAAATGGTTCTGACAATTGTCAACCCCAGGCATACACTTGCAGTCACTACACTTGTCCTATCTCCATCTTGAGTCCCATGATTTGTTTTCATATCATAGTGAAAACTATTATTTCTCCTATTTTGCTCTTCAATTACAGGGCATTCCACTAGCTCATAAGTGATGTTTCATAAAGCATGAAGCAGACACATTTTTCATTACTTTGATATGGAAAGCTTGTACCTCAATTCGAGAGTACTCAAAAGGAATAATTTATCTATGCAGTTGTATTGTAGGATTATTCTCCGCGGACAATACAGTTGTGATTCCTGACCCTCGAGGGTGACTTTACTTGTGGTCTTGTTATTTAAACTCGCTCCTAAGATGCAAAATGAAAAATGTTTTAGTATTTGGGGAGTACACAGTCCGACATTTGGCTCGAGTCATGTTGAGTGACTGAATGTAATGTAGACAAACTTCAGGGGGTATTGGTATATGAAAAAAAGAAGAGGAAGCATTGTAAATTGTTGCTATTATATGATATGACAATCGAGAAGTGCCAATTTCATTTTGACTTGTTTGAGATCTAGCTTCCGATCAGTTCGCTCCTATGAAACTATTTTGTCCAATACTTTAATGTTACCATGGTAGTCTCAGAATAGTATGGACAGCTTGATGTTCTTCTGTGGTTAGTTATTCCTTGAAGTGTGGGCTACATGTTGTAGAGGTAACAATATAAGGATTGTTACTTGTGAGCTGATTGTCTAAATTTTGTAAGCTCGTACATGATTCTTACTGAACTACTATAATATTTATTTCTCACATTTCTCTATGTACAGGTGTACTTTGCCATGCTTGATGCATTTTTGGCTGGTGAAGAGCTTCCAAAGGAATACCGCGATATGTGTCAGGTATTTGCGTTTTGTTCTTGGCACTGAAAAAAATAGCGCGCTATAACATCGCTAATAGCATGCTATAGCGTATTGAGAATTGCCTCGCTAAATATATCGATGTACAACATCTCGCTAATAGCACGCTATAGCGCGATATAGCATGCTAATAGCATATTTTGAGGTTGCCGCTATTTTGCTGTAGCGCGCTATTTTTTTTCATTGGTTCTTGGTTTCATTATTTTCATCCGTTGTAGTATTTATATTCTGTTGTATTATTCATACAGGATATTCTTTGCAATGATCGTGAAAGAAAAGGGAGATCTCAATTTCATTGGTAAAATCTGGTAATGCAAATCCCCCTTGACTCCTCAGTTCAGAGTCATTGT
The DNA here is from genome assembly GCA_011799875.1 of Thinopyrum elongatum. Taxonomy (NCBI): domain Eukaryota; kingdom Viridiplantae; phylum Streptophyta; class Magnoliopsida; order Poales; family Poaceae; genus Thinopyrum; species Thinopyrum elongatum. Next base: position 37,667,699 of record CM022301.1, read on the forward strand.
TCTATATTAGTGGATATGAAAAACAATTCTAACTATCCTTGCTGGAAATTGGTTGGTGGTGTCCAGTGCAGACTACAAAATTTGAATTGATTTTGCTTTCCACAATTATGTTCATCTCAACCATAAGTTAGAGAGAGATCAATAGGTTTTGCTGAACCATAGGTTGGCAAGTTTCTAGGATCGAGACTTGACAAACACGTAATTAATTAGACTGGCCTACTAAATGAGGAACCAATATCGCTGAGATTCAACATTCAGGAAAGTATTACATATGGAAAATCCTCTAGAACAGGCCAGACTGTTAGAATTGTTTCTGATGGTCTTTATTTGAACTTCGTCAGTGTGAATACTGAATAAGCAGGAAACCTTCGAGAGATGTCAGTGCAGCATTTCTTATGCAACTGCTACGGCAATTGATTCCTTTCCAAGCGCCTTCTTAGAGCTTCGCAGTATCTATCTTCTTGAATTTACATGGATTCGATTTAATTACTTTACCGGTAATAAGGAGCATCATGTTCATTGTTGAATAGTTTCTCTCAAAAAAATTCTTTTTCAACGGATTTGCTATGAACTGATAACTTTAAATCTTTAGCACTTGAGTGCGTTTCTGTTGTACAGGCTTTGAGTCATGCATCCATGTCCCAAAGGAGTGTTAGAGGCAACAATACTCCTGTTGCTGGACAGCCAACTGTACGCCCTCCACGTCCTGACATCTTGTTCTTCTCTAAGTGCTATTAAGTTGTGCGTGAGATGGATGAATTCATATCTCTACTATCTACTCCTATAAAAATGCGAGTTGATGATGATGGTGTGCCTGCCTTCGGGCCATATGTACCTTCCGATCTTGGATCTAAGGTTGAGATTGAGGCTGAGACATGGTGTGCCGAACCAACCACCGAAACAGGGGATAGTCTGGAGGTTTCTTCTTCTCTCGTGAGTCCTGAAGCAGATCTCTGGGGCCGCCACCCACCTTATCTCTGTCCTCCCGAGACCATCTTCTCCCCCGCCGGTGGAACGCTCCCACTGTCCCGGCCACCCCCCACCCCGCCTCCCCACACCAACAGAGAACACGATCCCAAACTCGGCACCCAAAGGAGCACACAGATGTCAGAGGCCGGATCGAGCCCATCCCCGCCGCCAGTCGTCGGCCCGCCGTCACGGTCGCCGGTCCGCTACCCACAATGGCACTGACTCCGCCCCAAGCCCAGCACGAATTCATAACCTGCACTCTCCTTCGTTGCGTGCCCCATGCCAGCGCGCACGAGGCAGCGCCATTTGATCGATGGAGCGCGTGTTGTATGTGTGTGCGCGTGCGCCTGAGGCCCTGAATGCTAGGGTGGCTTGCGGGAGCTCCCCCTTCTCCACCCTTTTCCTCTCTCCCCGCGCACGCCATGGATCTTGAGCTGGGCGGGACACTGAGCAGGAGTTCACGGGGGCAGAGGAAGAAGTCGGTCAGGTAGAAGGCGTGGACATTGGGGAGTGGCTGCATGCGAAGGAGGTTGTGAACGCTGGGATGGGTGCTGGGTGGCCAACGAGTGCATCAAAGGTGCTCTAATGTTGTTAATTTTGCTGCTCTGCCCTGACATACGGCTATTGCATATATAAAGAGGTCATAGAGGAAAGTAGCAACCTACTGTTGCGATTTTGTTCATGCTTCTACTGGTTTTGTTCATACTGTTACTTGCTTACTGATTACAACTGCTGCTACTAGGTACTCGCTTCATGATATGTCGATATGTATGCTGCTAGGTACTCGTGAACATGGTGACAAGGGATCGGTGCTGCAGCGGTATGCGTCTGGTGGCCATGCAGTGGCAGCCACTACTTAGATATACGTAATCTAGCCGGCAATGGTGAGAAGATTTTGATCTTGATTTATTAGATGTAAGCCCCATACATAGATTGGTGATATCAGTCGGTGAGCTTTCTCCATCTCCACCCTCTTAACACAAATTGGTTCTGCATTATGCGTTTGTGGCTTAGATAAGAAAGGAATGTTTCTATCTAAATATTATCCAGTTATTCTTTCTTTGTCTAGATCGATTTAGGAGAAGAGATAGAGAGAATGACAAGTTACTGGTGTGGTTCATTTGGGAAATTTGGTACTTTGTTAATTTGTTTATACTGTTGTTATGACCGGCCTACAGTTATCTTATCGTATTAGGGGCTTGGCCCAATTTATCTTATGGTATTAGGGGCTTAGCCCAGTTATCATATTAGGAGGATTTTATAAACTCATGTAAGGACTCGTTTTGAGATAAGCAGAAGCAATCATATTTGCTCGGCTTCCTTAGGGAGCCGGGAACCCTAACCCTAGCCGCCGCCCCCTGCGCCCTCTCTCCCTCTCGCGCGAACGACGACGACGCCCCAGCGCCGGCGGCCTCGCCTTCTTCGTCGCCAACCTCCCTTCCACCCCTACAACCTGAGGGCTAGACCTGGTAGGATCCCGGTACTTATCAATCTGGTGAACTGTTAGAGTACGTAATGGGCCTAATGGGCCTAGGCTGGCGGTATAGCCTGTTAGTCTTAGGGTTAATTAGAGATAAGGGTCGCTTACTTAGGGGTCAAGTAAGCCTTGCTTGGGAGTCAAGTAAACCTCTCTATATAAGGAGAGGAGATGTATCAATCTAATCAAGCAAGAATTAAGAAGGAAATCCCTTTCCTCTTGCCCGGCCCTGGGCAAAAAGCCCCCCCCCCCCCCCCGGCCGGCCCTCCCGCGCCCTCCTTCTAGCAGCACCATAACAATCTGGTATCAGGTAGCTTCGGTTCGGTCATTTCTTCACCGCCGAGTTCTTCCCACCCGCCGCCGCCGCACACCTACCCGCCGCCACCAGTGTCTTCGTCGGCGCTGCTGCCCCACACAGCAGGCGCGCCGGCAGTGGGCGTGCTGGCGTCCTCAGGGGCGATTGCACCCTCTGCCCCGGCGCCGTCCGCCCTCGTCCTCACCCCGGAGCAGCTGACAGCCGCCATCCTAGAATTACGGCAGGCCGTGGCGGGCATCAGGGCCTTCCTCTTCGGGCCCTATGCGCCCCAGCCGCATCCCCAGCAGCCAACTCCTCCGCCGCCACACAAACAGCGGCTACCCCCGCGGCCGCCGCCCTCGGCCGCGACCACGGCGCCGGTCATCTCGTACCAGTATGGGATGCCCTACGACGGGACTGCGACGACCTCGTTCCCATCAGCGCCGCCGCCGTCCCAGGGCGTCCCCATCCAGCAGATCAAGTTCCCGCCGTCGCCGTCACCGCTTCCGGCTTGGATCGCTACCCGTCACGTGTCGGCGGCGGTGAGGCTGCAGGCTGCTGCGCGCGGCCTCCTAGCGCGTCGGCGTGTGCGGGAGATGCGTGGTCTGCAGCTGCAGCTCCTCCAAGTTGCGCTTCGCTGCGCAAAGGACCTCAATCTCGTCCGCTGCGTCGGGGATCTTGGGCATGCGGTTTCCCCCACGGGCGGCGGGCATGCTGTTTTCCCCGCGGGCAGCGACCTCAACGTCTGCGACATCGGCGGTTGGGGAGGCGCACCCCTCCTCATCATTCTCCATCGAAAGCCCTCCACTCTTCTCTGTGCAGTGCAGACCAACAGCCGTCCGGCGGGGAGAAGGCATGGTGTCACCGACAGGAGCACACCGCGTACCACCACTGCATTCCGCCGCCGGCCTCCGCGAGGGCGCCTCTGCTGGTCGCTCTTGCGACCACTTCCAGGTGGCCATACACATGCACTTCTTTTGTCCAGATGGTGTCCATGCGATCCAGGTGGCTGTACACGTGCACGTCCGACGTGCGGATGGTGTCCACTTTATGTTCAGGGATCCAAAATAAAGCGTCCCAGTCCATTTCAGGTTGAGAGTAATAAAAAAAGCCGAGATGTAAAAGGCTTGTTTTTAGGTGTTAGGTTTGTGTTGCGTCGAGTCATGGTTATAAGTTGGTTAGGTTACAGCTCGAGGACAAGCTGCATGTCTAGGTGGGGTGTAGTGTTAGAGTACGTAATGGGCCTAATGGGCCTAGGCTGGCTGTATAGCCTGTTAGTCTTAGGGTTAACTAGAGATAAGGGTTGCTTGCTTAGGGGTCAAGTAAGCCTTGCTTGGGAGTCAAGTAAACCTTTCTATATAAGGAGAGGAGATGTATCAATCTAATCAAGCAAGAATTAAGAAGGAAATCCCTTCCCTCTTGCCCGGCCGTGGGCAACAGCCCCCCCCCCCCCCCCCCCCCCCTCCCGCGGCCGGCCCTCTCGCGCCCTCCTTCTAGCAGCACCATAACAACTGTTTTGTTTTAGGGGATGAAATAATGAGAAGAAATTCCTGTGATGGATCTCTATGAAAGTTGTTACATGAAGCATTTTTATCTGGGAACGTCTACTTTAAATATCCCTGCTATTGGGTTTGATCTTCATTCAATCTCCAAATTATATGGTTTGTTAAGATTTTTCTTTTTGCAAATTTGATTGTTTAATGGTGTGTATGCCAACATATGTCTCCCACTGGTTGTGTCCCTTGCGCGCTCACGGACATCAGCGGTGTCTGGGGGAGACGAGGAGTATCCCCTGTTTACTCTGACCAGCATTATAACCTCCAAACCGTACATATTACCATGACGAGGCCGCCCTGTCTCAGTTCTCGGCTTCCAGGGATACGTGCTGCCGCGGTAGCGCAATCATATTGGCGCAGCGCCCTGCGTCGTCCGCGCCAATGCTGTTGTGTTCAACCTCCATGCTTCGCCGCTGTGATTCCATCCGCAAGGTGGTGCACGCACATATATTTCATCCCCAATACTGCTTATGTGATTTGCTTATTTGATCAACTTAGGTTCTGCAAGAGTTGATATGATGTCATCCCCAACATTGCTTATTTGATCAGCTCTCTTTAGATATGGAGACTAATAAACAGCTTGATAATTTATAATAACTTCGTGAGTATAATGATATGCCTTTTATGTATGCACCTCCAATAGATATATAGACTAATACGGATTTGATTATTTTTTAGCATACCAATTAGTCCGTTACTTTGTTCATGAGTATAATGATATGCCTGATGCCCAAGTTCTAGGGTGACTCCTATATAATTGACCAAATACAATGAGCTAACGATTAGTTGTGATTTATGTAATCAAAGAATATAGTACAGTTCACGTAAACCTAAATATAATTTGTACATAAAGAGGACATGGGTGGTAGAAAAAAGTTGGGATAAATTGCAAGTTAGTCTGTAATGCCAAATACAAAATCAGCCAGTAGAACAAACCACGTTCTTTTCTGTTAGCTACATAGAGAAGTGTATGGCCTTCAGTCTTCAAGGTGCACGTCTTCTCTGATTTTAATCTGCACCAAGTGTGATACAAGTATGGAGTTGTAGATCGTATAGTGCTATGAGGCAGCAATTAGGTAGCTGGTGGTGGAGGTGTTATTCCTGAATGTGCTGGATCGAAGCAAACTTCTCAGCTCCAGTTCTCATTTTTAAGTACCGAGTAGCTGCATTTGTGATGAATTGGATGTTATAAGCTGTGAATCTGTATTGCAGGAGAAGTATGAGATTATGGTTGAGAAGAGCTACCGGATTTTCCTCCCTGAAAATACTCTATAATTTGGAAAATAAAAACCAACTTCACTGCTCTCTTAGGATGACCACACTTATGATGTACTGCTCTTTGTTGGTGTCGTATGTCCGCTTGGAATTTTGGGCAGGGAAGCATCAAGTTTTCCAGAAGCAAATTAGTGCTACCATATAAATAATAATTGCAAAAAATTATATATTTTTACCTTCAATATCACATTACATTTGTTGCCATTTTGAACAATTTGTGTGTGAGTGTCGCTTATACTACCTCCATCCGGAAATACTTGTCGCTCAAACAGGTGTATCTGAATGTATTTCAGTGCTAGATACATCCGTTTGAGCGACACGTATTTCCGGACGGAGGGAGTGCTATATTGAAAGGACAACATTCGGGTGGTGTAAATATCTTTAGAAATAATCTGAAGCCCAGCATTTTAAAGCGCATATCACAGAGGTTTTCTGTTGGGTATATGAAAATAGTTCAATTAGATCTAGAGGTCTACTGTTTTTACACTACAATCGTCTTGGTAGTTGTAAATGCTTCATTGTATTGGAAAGGTTTCAAACCCCACCATTTTTTTCAACATGTTTATCACCTGAGACATAGCAAAACTAAATTTGTCGATAATCAATCTCTACTTCTGTTTCGTCATCTTTTTGCTCCATAGAATTAAATTTCTCAATAATCAATCCACTACTTAGAAACCAAAGGCTCGTAAGACAACCCTGTTATTTTTGCACCTTCTCCTTCAGTTCTATGCAATTCACCTTAGATTAATTTTGTGTTGAACATGGCAGGTAACACGTTGAAGTCAGAGAAAGAAGGCGGCCGTAGAATGGGGTTATGGAAAGGAGGCATGGATGAGAAGCGTCAACAAGGTGACTATAGCATATGTGGTGGGAGGAGGAAAATGAGCTGAGGGGTTCTGTCAGGACGGCCGGTGTTGAACGGGCTAGGTCTGTATCTTTGTTGAAGTATGTGTGATTAGTGAGTGCGGCCTGTGTTGGCAATACGTTATTTCTCCACTTTAACCATCTTCTTTGAAGGCTATATTTTGTAAACCAGTGCCAACTTTGTCCGATGAAAATACCGTACATGTGGTACTATGTTAAAGCATATTAGATGGTCCCAACGGATAATCATTATAGTTAAACATTAACCACATTGGTTTGGAATATGATATGATACTTTTTTTTCTTAAAATCTTGCAAAGTGGGTTTGTACTCATTACAACATCATATTATTTTAGATGTCATTTATCACTAAATTTTACCCACGAGTGATATGTTGCATCGTGCTCACATACATGGAGAGATGACATGCGCGACGTTGGGTGGTGGGCCAAGATGTGTGCTATAACAGGTTGAGCCTATTGGACTGGAACCGGTGGATGAAGTCGGTGGCTGTCGCACTTCCATTGCACTGATTTGTTGGGACAAATATCAATATGTCGCATCATTGTTATTCCATTATTGATATTAAGGTTAGGTTAAATGAGGTGCTTGATTTGTTACCATTTCTAGCTGAAAATGGTGTATGGGATGGAGGTGCAGTCTATGTGAAGCAAAGAGAACTTGAAATCATACCAATTTGGATTCAGTGATAAAGCTGGTCAGTCGTGAAGTCCGTTGTTGCCACATGTGTGTGAACAGATTTTCTATCTGCCGCATGATCTCTATCAACTTGATATAGGATAGAGCGAGCAATGATAAAACTCAGTATGGAGTATAACAAGTCTTCCAGTGAGGCGGAGATGGAGAAGAAAATGTTTGGCTTGGGAGCATGGGTTTGTGGATTGGAAACCATATGTTTGATTGTGCTTGATGTGTACCTATCAATAACACATCATGGCTTGATCAATGTCTGTATATTTTTTATTGTTAGCAGCAGCGTATGGGCTCGTAACTATAACTTAAGTTCACCTTTTTTTTATCCCGTAGCGTAGCACGGGCATCTTACTAGTGGATGATTAAGCCAGACTTTGTCCTTCAAATCTTTAGGATTCAAATTCACATTTTTAACCAAAGGTCATAAAAGGTAATTCTTGTTTGTATTCCATCTTGGTCATCTTAACTATCAACTTTTTCTGTTTTTGTTCTCTGTCGTCCAAGAGTTATGTTTTTGTAATCTGGAATATTTTCCTATCATTTTTAAATTGTTTGCATACCGTGGAAGTGTTTATTTCAATATGGCACAAACATATAACACATAAAGGAGATACATGATGTTCTAAGTGGATACTTTTTCTCTTTGCTGGTTAGCTTTGTGAAACAATAATTATTATAGCCACTGATCTGCTCAGGTCTAATTCCTTATTGTACAGTTTGCCATTCTAGAGTACACTTTATCCACTGCTAAGATTTTGATAGCACGGTGACATCTTTAGCTCATGTTTAATCTTGCCAGAACTAAGCTGGTTTATAAAAAGTTTTGCGTGCATGTCATCCATGCCATACAGAAAATGATAAATTCCCTCTGCATTTTCTGATTATTAATCTAATGCTTTATCGATTTGTTTTTGCCTTCTAAACATTCTATAACTATGTATCTGACAGGCATCTCTCTGAACAGTAATTCCACTTTAGGAGCAGTCGAAAGAAAGTGGGTGGGGGCAAAATTGCCCTTATTACCGACATACTCTTCCAGCTCGCAGGCGGTGCCTGTTATGACTCCCATCAGTGGCGTTACCACCTTCATCAGACCTTCAACTTACGAAGATGACAAGCAGCCTGAATCCAAGATTTTCCAAGACTGATTTGTTTTTTTGTATCTTCACTTCAAGTTTGCATCTGCACCATGTTTACTTGGAGTCTTGTATAGTGTTTATATGTCCTTTCCAAAGTTCATGCAAGAAAATTAGATATTCTGAAATCTTTATCAGACGTTTGATTCCACTTTTACTATACAATAGGCCAAATAGGTAATGCCACTATCTTCTTTATGGAGAAGTTGTTCCCCAATCGATTGTCCTTCATCTGTGACATATACTATATAATTGTTATTTCTTTTTGGTGTGCTCGAACTTCATATGTCATCCTCAAAATATAATTGATGGGTTTGTATTACCCTTTTCTCTTTTCTATTTTGAGATTCACTTGAATTTCATGTTTGTTCAGACGTGCGTTGCACGTGCATGATTACTAGTGGTAGTAAGAAGCAATAGCCCTTTTATTAGTAGGTATAGGTATAAGTATAGGTATAGATATAGATATAGATATATGCAATAACCAAATATTCATGTTCATACAATGGAATCTCGTTGAAATATTTTACAACGAATTCGCGCAACAACGAGTCGTCGTGAGCGTTGGTTGGATATCTGGTTGACCAAAACTTGTTCCGTGTGGCCAAGGGCACCAGCACGCGCCGCACCGCTGGGCGTTGCATCGCATGCATGTCCAAACCATTCCGTGTGCCAGGTCCTTGTCATCATCGAAAAGATAAAGGGATGGATGATAGATTTCCGAACAACTTGCGAGAGTGATAGTACGTCCAATTGGTCGTGCCAAATGCACAGACACCAACCTCTGTGTGGCCGCATGCAGCCTGCAATAGACGGCAACGAAAAGGAAAAAAAAATTGTCTTGGTAAAGAAAAGGTGCTGGTACGGATATTAAAAATATCAATAAGCTTTCAGCTTAGTGTTCATTCGAGGGCACGTGAGCCCTGGAGCCAAAATGCTATGCCGTACTGCTTGTACAACTACTTCACTGGTGTTGGGTAGATCTTCTCCAGAAGAACAATATATTCGATGAAAACAAATTTACAACAAAACCTTTTGTGAAAACCAAGTTTGCAAGCTTTAAAAACTATCAAAAAGTTATTTTGTGTTAAAAGACTGTTTTTATATAAAAAAGCGCATTTGGAGCGATCCGCACTGTTTCCGCGTCAAAAACCCACACTTTCTTCACCTTCTCTGCTCCGACCGTTGGCGCTCTCCATCCCAATACCCGCCCTTTTCGCATCCGCCGCCGCATGGACCCGATCGGCGAGCTGCCTAAGCCGGCGGAGGTGGAGGATCCACAGAAGGTGGAGGCCCAGAGGATCAACTCGGCAGTACGGCAAGCCTGCCTCCTCAAACAGAAGGCAAAGGAAGGCTCCGGCAAAAAGGGCGATGGGAAGGGTGCACGGGGTGCACGGGCTTTGCGTGGCCAGGGACGAAGAGCGCCGCCGCCGCAACACCCGCCAGTGCACACACCATCCTGGGCAGAGCAATGTTAACGACAACCAAGATAACAGAGAGGTTCAAGGGCATCTTGGTGAAGAAGGAGGGGGCATGTATCAAGGGCTCTGAAATGGACAAAAGGCGGAGAGGTCTAACAGATTGATGGTGGCGGCCGATAAAGAAATCCAAGATTGAAGAGAGGAGAGTTGACCTTGCGAGCGCTTCGGAGGAGACAAAATGTTGTCCACGAGGGACGACAAGTTTGACCCTGAAGCGGCATGCATCATGCGCCCCACCCGTGTCAAGATGTTCAAGCGCTTGATAGGCGAGATGAAGGAGGACGGGAAGTAGGCGGCTGAAGAGGAGTCACCGGCGGCAGAGTGAGCGCGGACTCTCAGACATCACACAACATCAAAATTGACTTAAGAACAAAACAGTGTGATAGCTATTTCTCAATTCGGCAAGAGTTGTTCTTTGAGACAATTTGCTCGCCTTCTTTATTTGGCCATCCTATGGTGAACGGGGCGACAATATAGAGCGGTAGTACTGGGTAGAGACGAGATGATGTCCGAGCCACCGGCCACGGCCAACGATGATACAGGGTGGTAGTGCCAAGTGGAGACAAACTTCAAGGTTGGAGTGGGGCCGACAACACTGAGACACAACGTGGATTAGAGTAGATGACTACGTCAGCGTGGCGGTGGCTGCAAGAGCAAGACAGAAGTTGAGGTATAAGGTGACAAGTTAGGGGTTAGTGTAGGAGCCTCGGGCTTATCTCTAGAGGAAACAACATTTCTGATCAGATGGCCGCCAACGGTGGTGGAGACAGGAGCCGCTCTAATGGGGAGAAAAAGGCGGTGGCAAAGGTGACTTTGCCGTGTCGAGCAAGGACAGGTTCGGATTGCAAGTGTGATCCTGGCCATCCAATCCAAATCCAATGGTGTAAAGGATTAATTAATCCGACCGGGGCCAACTGAAATAAGTCTAACCTGTAATTAAACATACTCTCCCTATCATCCGCAAAAAATTGTAGTCTCTCCATTAACTTAGTTTTCATTTATCGATGGATATAGAAAAAAAATAGTTTTTAGTTTTTTTTAACACAGTACAGATGCAAGCGCTCATATATACGCGCATACACTCATTCATATGAACGCACACATACACATCTTACTCCTATGAACAGCTCCGAGAGGTCGAGCCGGCATATCATCTTGAGATTTTACGAACTTGTCGTAAGCGTCTCGAAGTAGACGGAAATGTCTCCTGCCACGTACATCACCGAAAATCATGAAATAAATCTAGAATAAATGCGAGCATCAGGACTTGAACTCTGATGGGCTGGGATACCATTGTCGTCCTAACCATTCAACCACAGGGTGGTTCACAAAAATAAAATAAAAAAATAAAAATAAAGCTGATAGCTAGTTGGTAACTAGGTACTACCTCTGTCTTGGTTTATTGGTCCTCATTGTATTATGTGCCAAAATTTGACCATATATTTAACTAACAAAGTGTTAATGCATATCATAAAAAATTATATCATATGATTCGTATTTGAACATAGTTTTCGTTGATATTATTTTTTATATGTAAAACTTATATTTTTTAAGCTAAAATCAGGGTCAAAGTATGACACTAAATATGAGAAGAACTAATAAACCAGGACAGAGGTAGTAGGTGTTAATCTTTATCCCTTTCTCGGTGGGGAAAAGTAGATGGTAATCATCTCATGATCAAAGCTGGATGGTCCAGCAAAAGAAAAGAAATGAAAATAGCGTTTCCATGAATGCGGTGTGTGATGAGAATGGTGACACGGCAACGTCTTGAATTCCCGATAAATTAGTGGCCCCTGAGTTGCAAACACGCTAATAACTAGCGGTGTGCATCTATGATTGGCCCTTTTAGCTGGGTATTATCAATATCTGAACCACATATATACGTACGTACGTGTAGGTAGGAGCAGCACCATGTCGATCCTAGGTGTCGAGAGCCCAGAAGATATCTTTGCAGAACAGCTAGCTAGCTAAGCCTTGGCATGCATGCATGCACGCACGCACGTTGATAGATGAACGAGCGCATGTGCACACCGGTGCACCCACCGAACATGCAAAGGAGTGCATATCTGTCTCTTTCATAATTTTCTTTCACAGATAAAATCCCCTATTTTTCGGATCTCTTCGAAATCCATTATGAGACACCTGAAAATTCTTCATATATAGATCTGGACAATCCAAAATCATGTTATACCTTTTCGAAACTAGAAGAACGCCCGTGCGCTGCAACGGGGCCACATTAAGTTTAAGAGTTCAATATTAATATTCTCATACATATTAAGTGACATTGGCGACCTTTTTTACCATCAAATCCTCACACACACACTCTCCCTCCCTCTTCCTCACTCTCTCTCCCCCTCTCCCTCTCTCTCTCTCTCTAACACACACACACACATATCCATCTTATTGGGTATGGGACCATAATCCATCTATTTCACACACACACACGCTAGTGCATAACAATATGGATTATGTGTATTATATTTGCCACCATAACTGAGGGAATTAATTTCATGTAAATCGGCCAGCCACAGCTCCAAGAATACGGGGAGGAGGTGGCCCGGGTCGGCGTCGGCGCCGTCCGGCGCGGGCCACGGGCCCGCTTCCAAGTGCGTCTGCGCGCCGGCCACCCATGCCGGGTCCTTCAAGTGCCGCTTCCACCGCACCAACTCCCAGGGCCAGGGAAGCCGCCCTTCTTCGCCCCTTTCACCGGCTGCGGCCAACGCGGTGCCGCGGCACCCGGCCTCGCCGTCCTCGTCCTCCGGCACCGTCGCGACCCAGTGACGCAGCCCAAGCATCGGCCTCGAGAATCAAGAACGCTCGACAATGGAGAGGTAAGGGAAGATCATATGCATGTCATAAGAAAGGGAGTTTATTTACTGCTCCCTCGATGTATTGTTTCCTTTGTTTGGAGATTGATTACCATCCGTGAGTTAAGATAAGGTTAATGTGATTGAGCGATTTTTCTGAAAATCAATTAATGTGATTGAGTGATTTAAGGTAAGGTTAATTAATTTAGATTTGATCTTTAGAGATTGTTCATGATTGATTCTACACTACTAAAATATAACTTGCACCAGTATGGAAAGTTCTGATCTGTTCAGATTTCTTTCGTTGTGTGAGAGGATGACGCGAAAATAAACCGATGAAGTGGGGGAGGGGACGAAAAAATCTACGAAAAAAAACCAGCGAAGGCGGGAGGAGGTACCAAAAAAACCATGAAAGGTGGGACAAAAAAAAAACCTGAAAGCGAGACTACCAACTGCTCCATTAGAAATAGAGATTGACGAGCCATCATGGGCGTTTGGCACGGGTTACATCCTGTCAAACCCTGCCTTGCTAATGATCTTGTTGGCATATGTGTTCTGCGCGATGGTCACGCCGGCTGCATCCTGGCGCACTTGCATGCCCAGGTAGTAAGACAACAACCCAAGATCACTCATCTGAAACGTCGCCTTCATCGGCGTCTTGAACTGGTCCATTTCACCGGCGTCAACTCCGGCGATCACCAGATCATCCACATACAACCCCAGAAAGAGGATAACTTCTTTTTTTAGGACAAAAAGAAAACTCTGTGTGGTGCGTGAGAGCATCTTCAATAGAAGAAGGAAATTTGAAGATGTAAAAATTTACATCATCTTCAAAAAGTGCCTTTTGCATCTTCAAAAAAGGGCCAACTCCAACAGAAGATGCAAAACGGAGATGTAAAATAGCAACTCCAACAGAAGATGCAAACTAGAGATGCAAAACCAGCCGCCGGCCGCGTGGCCACCGGCTGCGCGGCCACTGTAGCTGCTGTACAGCCGCACAAATTGAAATAAAACATCTGATAATCAACTTAAAAATTGCACATGTCCACAATATCAAATTATTACATAGTTCATCAAATCCGCCAGATCAAATTCAACACAAATATAACATAGTTTTGCACAATACAAAAAAAAAATTTAAGCACATGTCCACAATATCAAATTATTACATAGTTCATCAAATCCACAAGATCAAATGCAACACACATACAACATAGTTTTGCATAAATACAAAAAAAAAATGAAACTAGGCGCCTCTTTGGTCATGATATTTCCAATACTCCTTTAACAAATCCTTCTGAAATGGATGAACAAGTCTTTGGACATTCTGAACCAGCGTCGGAAGTACCTCTCCGAAAAAATGGGTGGTGAACCAATATAGTTGCGCATTAACTTCTTGTGCGCATCAACCCGTACTCTCCGAATGAACGCACGGCCATACACAGAACCACCATGCTTCGGCTTCTTCCACCTTGTGCATCGCCACTAGCATAGCAATGTACTCTTCTTTGTTCAAATCAAATTCCTCATCCAACAAGGAATCATCCACGAAAGAGGAGTCACACGAGCTCATCTACAATGCGAAAAATCACCATCAAACTAACTCTCCAACCCCACCAAAAAACCCGTCAAGTTTCATCATTTTTTTACCTTAGGGAATTTCGTCGAACACCTTGCTTGTGAGGTGGACGAAATCGGCCGGTAAGGGTTGGGCAGCCGTTCGGCGGCGGCAAGTGCGGGCGCGGCGGCGGCGACTGCATGGCAGAGGAGATGGCCGCACGTCGGCAGAGAAGAAGGCGGGAGCTCGGCGCGGCCGGCAGGCTGCTTCGCACGGCTGGAAGAACGCCCAAGCCTAGCGGCCGTCGGCCAGGCGGCGTGGCGCGCCTCCCCTAACTCAGGCGGGGAGGGGGGGGGGGTTTAGGCTAGGAAGAAGCCTAGCCCATCATAGACCACGCCGGGGAAAATACTCTGTTTTCTGAGAAAAACATGCACATGTATTAGTATGGATGTGTAATATACACGCACAAGTACTGAACCGCGAAATGGGTTAGCGGCCTCTATAGCCGGCGATAGCGGCTGTAGCGTTGGCACAGAGCCAGCTGCTAAATGCCTTAGCCCGCGATCTGAAACTATGATCATAGACCTCGCCAGGGAAGGCGTTTAGGCCGGCCGCAGCCGCCGGAGAAGCTTCGATTCGGCAGCGCCCGAAAGTGAATCAGTGGCTGCGGGCGGCAGGGTACGGGAGGGGGGGGGGGGAGTCCGGGCGGCCCAGGGGCCGTCGGGCGGCGGCGGCAATTTGGTGCGGATTCGGCTGGCGACGGAGTTGGGCTGGCGGCGGCTGGTCGTGCGGAAGAGAATGGAATGGCAGTTGGGCAGTTGGCGGGCGGCTGCGTTTTCACATCGCCTATAGGTGGAGATGCAAATTTGCACCATGATGTGTTTTAGTTTACATCTTCGGGAGGCGGGGATGTTTTTTTTTTTTTTTTTGCATCTACATCATCTGTTGGAGAGGTGTTTTTGGGCCTGAAGATGCAAAAGATAGTTATTTTTACATATACATCTTCTATTGGAGATGCTATGAAGAGGAAAAAAAGTGGATGGGCTCTGCTGGCCCATTACTTGGAAACAAGGCCACCACCGTGGTCATGCGCGATAGCTGGGGTTTCCTTTCCTCCCACCAAAAAAACTTGTCGCGCCGTCTCCCGTCCCTCTTCTTCTTCCTTCAACCCCTCCCCAACCTAAGCTTAACCTGAGAAAAGAAATCCAAAGAAATCTAGGGTAGGGTTTCCATGGCGGCCGCCTGCGTCCTCGTTGATTCACTGGCCTACATCGACGACAGCACCAACGCTAGCACGGCCCAAGCGTTTACTAGTACAGGCAGTCTGATCGTGGTTTCCTTATGGCCTGCTCACCCGCCGATCCCCTCCTGTCTCTCCGTGCACTGCAACAAGAGGATGCAGCATTCCGGACAAGACTTCCTCCGGGAACCCAAGATCCTTTGCGCGGCGGACGGCTTCTTTGTCCTCCGCATCGCCATCGGCCGCGGCCCCCCACCCAGCAACATCACGCAGAAGATGAGCGACTACTTCGTCTACCAGCCAGCCAGCTCCACAGGGGGAGGTCCGTCGCTCAGGCTCCTCGCTCACCCTCACCCTCACTTGTTCGGAGACGACGAGGTTGGCGTCCTCCCCCGCGGCGGCGGCCACCACTTCACCATCTCCGCCCTGTCTCAAGCCTCGTATTTCAAACTCGTGCTCTACCTCTTCAAATCCGAGGACTGGTGTTGCACCTCCAAGAAGGTGCTGGTGGACCCGCCGCAGATACCCTTCCCATGCCGCTCCCCCCTGACCGCCGCCACTTTCAGCATGTTACCAACTCGGTCATCACCATCGGGGGGAGCAGGGGAACCATTGGCTGGGTTGATCTCTGGCACGGAATACTGCTCTACGACGTGCTCCATGACGGCAATGACGACGACGACAAAGTCCGCCTTGTGCCGCTGCCGGTAAGGCCGGGAAGCCATGGCGGCAAGGCGCTTGATTGCTGCCCAAAGCCTTACCGAAGCGTCGCTGTCGTGGGGGATTGCTTCAAGTTTGTCGAGTTGGAAGCCTCCGGCGATCGTCTTCCTGGTAAAGACCCTGAAACAAGGGGCCCCAACCTCAGAATTGATGACTGGGCACTCACCACATATACCAACTGCAACATCACCGGCAATCCCGAGGATTGGAAAATCGACTTCACTGTCAATGCATCTACCATCCGAATCGACACAACAATGCGGTCTGGATTGCTTCGCTGTGGAATGCTGCTGCGTAAGACTCACAACAGTGGTGAGGCTGCAGAGAGAAACTTGCAAAATCTCTGGACATATCAGCCTGTTCTCAGCCTGAATGATGTTGAAGGTACTGTTGTTTACCTCATCACTAGGGTCAAATTCCGGCACCCTAAGGCATGGCTTCTTGCTGTTGACATGGCCAACAACCAAGTACGAGCAATGGCTATGATTGAAACTGAAAGGAGCACCGCCTTCTCGCTCAACTATTTTCCTTGTAGGATCTCATCTCCAGCTACCTGAATGGGACGACTATATATGCTAGGTAATTATATTATATTATAGCGTCAAATGCCATGTCCTGTGATTACTTGTGCAAGCTGCATCCGCTAAGATAAAAAATTTCCTGTCAAATCTGCAAGACTTGCAATTGTTGTCCAATGTGACATGTTTCTTTTCGGGTGACAATGAATTTCCTTAGAGCATCTTCAACAGCCGCGCTACGCGCAGCGCGCTAAAAAACCTTTTGCAGCGCGCTGTTCATGAGTTTTTGCGCGGCGCGGTGTGCTTGCTCCAGCGGCCGCTGCAAAGTTTAGCGCGCGCGAGCCGCTCCAGCAGACGCGCTAAACTGCAGCGCGCGCGAGCAGCCGGCGCTTGCCATATGTTGCGTTTTGGAGATGATGATGATATTTGAAACATGAAAACAAAAACATGAAAACAAAGGCCGTGGCGGCGGCGGCATGAAAAGGCCGCGCGCGTTACCGGTGCTTGGAGGAGCACCGGCGGAGGCGAAGCCAAAGCTCCCAGCGCTAGGGTTTGCAGCGGCGGCGGTGGCGGCGGAGGCGGCGGCGGAGGGGTCGCGGGTGTAGGAAGGGGTGAGGGGGTGCCGGCACGGCCGTCCATCGGGTCAATTCGCCGGCGGCGGCGCGGGCGGGGCGAAAGTGGCGCGGCGGAGAGAGTGCGGTGCGGGCGCTCGAGTGTGCGGAACGCAGAAGCGGGCGCACCAAATAAACGGCGCGCGATGGCGTTTCGGACAGCACGCTGAACTCTTTATGCCGCGTGCACGGTTATTGCGCATCCGCTGAAGCTCGGTTAGCGATTGCGCGCGCGCTAAAAACCATAAATTTGCGGCGCGGCGCTTATATAGCGCGGCTGTTGGAGATGCTCTTAGAATGGTAACCGAGGAGAATTAACATTCTAGTGATATACTGATGTGAGATCAACTATGTAGTGTTTCTGGCGGTATTGCATTTCCAATGTTATTTACATTATTGCATTAAATGTGTGTATACTTCATATAATATTTGATGAATATATTGCATTGCCAGAAAAGCCAAAAAACACATTAAATAAGAAAATGGCATACTAGCGGTTCAGTAGGAGCGATCATGTACGAAAAAAGGCAAACAAATCAGGCAACTCCACCCGTACGTGACCGGTAGCGAGAAAGAAGGAAAAGAAAACCACTTGAGTGGGTTGCGGCCCACGAGCAGGCTCGCACAGGCAAAGCTCCGGTTCCGTTTCGCAAATAGCGAGATTTAGCAACTGCGGCGATCCTAGCCCCCCACCCCCACCCTCGCGCACGTAGGCCCTGAACCGGCCCTGCCTATAGTAGTTGGATTTGAATGTACTTTGTCTCATTTATTTGTTCTACATTTCTTGATTTTTCATACAAAATACTTATATCTTTTCTTTTGGTTATGTGCAGTGTCGTACAAACACCCAAGAGTTTGGTAGGCACTGGCTACATATGTTATCAGTTCTTAAAGCACATTCTTTGCTCATCCCCAAGATGTATAGAACATATTTCTATTATTACATGTAATTTAAGATGTGTACAGAGAGATTTTTCTATCTAGCATAGCACCACCGTCGTTCATTTGTGGTTGTTGGTGGTCAGTGTGATTTTGGGACAAAGTAATTGCATTGCTTGGTATATTTGCAATTTTTACCAGCTTTGCTAGTTTTCAGTGAACCATTCGGTTTTCTTTCCATTGCTTGCCTTTCCTGCTTTTGATAGACAACAACAAAGATTACAAAGATTGTACAGCTGGAGTGTACAAAGGCCTGCAGTCTGAAGTTGGAAAGCCTTCTTCATATGTTCCTTAGACCTGCCATTCACATGTGACTGGTCTTTTTTTTTTTGTGGGGGTCACGTGTGACTGATCGATAGTGACTTAATTAAGATCTCTAAAAAAAAATCAATTTCAGCAACATTGAACAGAACTGCTTAGGCCCTCCCGCTTAATTCAAACGGTTCAAGTAACTTGGTCACCCCTCCCGCTTAGGCCCAGAACTGGCCCTGTCCATACATAGTTGGATTTATGTCCTGAATGGATTTTTTATTTGAGGGATTGTCCTGGAAGGATTTGAATGTACTTCGTGTCATTTATTTGTTATACATCTCTTGGCTTTTATACAAAATATCTGGATTAAACTTTTCATTTTTTCCACCCTACTGTATTTTTTTTAGTGATGTTCTGGAATTTTGTCAAGCTATTCACTACTACATCCACCACTCCTGGCATGTTTGTAGGTGGCCTGTTGGATTACGTGATCTATGATTGCACACACTACTACTACCAGCATCACGCACACCCCTCGTTTGATCCAGCAAAATATATCAAGGTGCTTATTTCATTATGAGGCTTATCAAAGCACTATCTATCTCTTCCCCGCACAAACAAAAAGACCACTGTCTATCTCCTTGTGTACTTGCACGTTCTTCTTGCTGTATACTCCCTCCATTTACTTATACAAGGCCACTATGGAATATTCATTTTGCATCTATACAAGGCCACCAACAGCAATCGAGACAAAATTAATAATGTTTCCTCGTACTAGCAACTTGTTTAATACTTGCATGCATGCAGTCATAATGACCATATGACCACCGCTTCAGAATTCAGAATAAGGTCTTTGGAATTGTTGAAGTCTATATATGGATTGCCTAGTCTTTTCATCAGTTTGGACTTTTTGACTAGTTCATGAAGCTTACCATGGTATCAAGGCCTAAGGTCTTGACTTCAAGTCTTCACTTAACTTCTACCCCATGGGACCACGCCGCCGATAAGAGCTCTCAAGTTGTACCACGTCTACTGCCTTGCAATGTCAAATATCAAGGACAGTCTCACACAATTGCGATGTTTCTACTTCCTAATACTACATTACCATTCCTCTACTGATCTCGGCTCTCTTGTCGGAAGGTAGAAGAAGACTAGTAATACCGCTGCTCATGCAGATTGTCCATGGCTGATGATGGACGGATTCAAGGACGAATAATTAATCGGAGATGTCATTGAAGTGCTTATGTCAAGGACGAATAATTAATACAGTGGACTATCTAGATAGTTATATGAAGTCTATTGGACATGCTTGCAAGTATAATGCAGAGGAAATTATCAAGGGTAAAATGCCGGTTGTTGATTTGGTTTTACCGAAAGAGAGGATTGTACCTATTCCTAGGCCGTGGCCACCACCGACCAATGGCTATGTTGCTCTGTCAGTGGATGGATCATATTCTGGGCATTCCAGCGCGGCAGCGGCAGGAATAATTCTCCGACGACATGATGGTTCAGTTATTTTTGCAGCATATTGGTTTATTTTCAACTGTAACGATGCACTGGAAGCAGAGATACATGCAATTATGCAAGGGATGGCGCTTGCTATACAACATTTCGTTCTTCCAGTCATGGTCCAATCTGACTCAACTGAGGCTTTATCCCGTCTATCAGGGGATGGACTAGTTCGTTCTACTTATGTTCATCTTGTGGCTGAAATTAAGGAGTTGGTGAGAGATAGGGTGTTTATTCCCTAAAAGTTAACTAGGGATCAAAATAGAGTTGCCGACCGCTTGGCAAATTATAGTCGTATAAAATGTACCACAGCTGTGTGGATTCACCTCGGATCATCATGTATTGAGAATGTTTTGCCTCTTGACTGTAGCTCTCTAAATATGGAATAAAACTCTTTTTCCCCTCGCAAAAGAAGAAGAAGAGAAGTGCTTATGTCACATCCTTGATGATGTCTCGCGAATAGAGTGGTTCTGGACTTGAGCTTATGTTGTCATGTGTACAGAGAGGTTTTTCTATCTAGTATAGCACCAGCGTCGTCGTTCATTTGTGGCTGTTGGTGGCCAGTATAATTTTGGGACCAAGTAATTGCAAGCATTTGCTTGATATATTTGTAAGTTTTACCAGCTTTGCTATTTTTTCAGCGAACCAATTGGTTTTCGAATACTGCTTGTGCATACAAACTTCTTAAACCAAGTTGTGCCAAAGAGTCCATCATACCTACCTATATGCAGTATTTTCATGCCGTTCCAAGTAAATTTATATGTGCCAACTCTAATTTTCAAAATGAATTTTCTTTTTGTGTGCCCGTACCACTCATGAAGCGGCAGGGGGTGGCCAATATTTTTTCATGCTAGATATTTTATTCTTAAGATGAGTGTTTATTCACATGTCATTGCACGAGAGTGTGGCAGGTAATAGGGATGCCCAGTCCTGAAATTAAAAAAATTATTTATGCGGTCAAATAATAAATTTCTTGAAAAGTGTTGGTATGCAAGGCACCAGTGGATACGGCTAGCCATGGATTGTGAAAGAATGGTGGAAAAATGAATAAATTTTATTTTATGTTTGGGAACCGCCTATGATTTATCTAGCATGGAAAGTATTGGGAATTCTCGGTTGTTTTCGTTGACGGGAAAAGCATGCCTCTCAAAACAATTTTATCTCTCAATTTAAGCTTTGAGCTCTGGCACCTCTACAAATCTCTGTTTCCTCTGCAAAGGGTCTATCTATTTACTTTATGCAATTTTTATTTTTAATTGAGTCTCCATCTTCTCTTAAAAAGCACCAACTAGGGAACACTATGATCATAATTGTGCATTGGATATAGCTAATATTTGAGTGTGTTTCATGAATGGATCAATGATTGAGCATAATGGGCTAGGGATCGCTTTATTTAGCGTTGCTATTTTGAAAGACATGGTTGCTTGTTGATATGCTTGAGTATTTATGTCTTCATGTCAATTATAGACTATTGCTTTGAATCATCTAAAGTCCAAATGTCCATGCTACAAAAGAAAAGAATATGTGATGAACATGTTAGGCAGCATTCCACAACAAAAATTTTGTTTTTATCATTTACCTACTCAAGGACGAGCAGGAATTAAGCTTGGGGATGCTGATACGTGCTACCTCTTGAGCTTGCGTTGGTTTTTTCCTTGAAGAGGAAAGGGTGATGCAGCAAAGTAGAGTAAGTATTTCCCTCAGTTTGAGAACCAAGGTATCAATCCAGTAGGTGACAACGAACAAGTCACCAAATACCTACACAAACAATCAAACAACTTGCACACAACGCGATAAAGGGGTTGTCAATCCCTTCACGGTTATTTGCAAAAGTGAGATCAGATAGAGATGGATAAACGGTAAAGTAAATATTTTTGGTATTTTTGGTTTATAGATCGGAAAGTAAAAGATTGCAAAGGAAGTAAATTGGAAACTAAAATTGTAGATCGGAAAGTTATATGATGGAAAATAGACCCGAGGGCCATAGGTTTCACTAGAGGCTTCTCTCAAGATAGAAAATATTACGGTGGGTGAACAAATTACTGCCGAGCAATTGATAGAAAAGCGCAAAGTTATGACGATATCTAAGGCAATGATCATGAATATATGCATCACGTCCGTGTCAAGTAGACCAACTCCTGCCTGCATCTACTACTATTACTCCACACATCGACCGACTCATGCCTGCATCTAGAGTATTAAGTTCATAAAACAGAGTGACGCATTAAGTAAGATGACATGATGTAGCGGGATAAACTCAAGCAATATGATGAAAACCCCATCTTGTTATCCTCGACGGCAACAATACAATACGTGTCGGTTCCCGTTCTGTCACTAGGATCAAGCACCGCAAGATTGAACCCAAAACTAAGCACTTCTCCTATTGCAAGAAAAACCAATCTAGTTGGCCAAACCAAATCGATAGTTCGAAGAGACTTGCAAAGATATCAAATCATGCATATAAGAATTCAGAGAAGATTCAAATAATATTCATAGATAAGTTGATCATAAATCCACAATTCATCGGATCTCGGCAAACATACCGCAAAAAGGTATTACATCGAATAGATCTCCAAGAACATCGAGGAGAACATGGTATTGAGAATCAAAGAGAGAGAAGAAGCCATCTAGCTACTAGCTATGGACCCGTAGGTCTGTCGTAAACTACTCACGCTTCATCGGAGAGGCA
The DNA here is from genome assembly GCA_011799875.1 of Thinopyrum elongatum. Taxonomy (NCBI): domain Eukaryota; kingdom Viridiplantae; phylum Streptophyta; class Magnoliopsida; order Poales; family Poaceae; genus Thinopyrum; species Thinopyrum elongatum. Next base: position 37,690,312 of record CM022301.1, read on the forward strand.
ATGGTGTTGATGTAGAAGCCCTCCGTGATCGAATCCCCCTCCGGTAGGACGCCGGAAAAGGCCCCTAGATGGGATCTCACGGGTACAGAAGGTTGCGGCGGTGGAAAAGTGTTTTCGTGGCTCTCCTGATTTGTTTTGGAATATTTGAGAATATATAGGCAGAAGAAATAGGTCAGTGGAGTCACGAGGGGCCCACAAGGGTGGGGGGCGCGCCCTCCGTCCTGGTGGCCGCCTCGTGGCTTCTTTGACTTGCACTCCAAGTCCTCTGGATGTCTTCTGGTCCAAGAAAAATCATCGCGAAAGTTTTATTTCGTTTGGACTCCTTTTGGTATTCCTTTTCTGCGAAACTCTAAAACAAGGAAAAAATAGAATCTGGCACTGGGCTCTAGGTTAATAGGTTAGTCCCAAAAATAATATAAAATAGCATATTAATGCATATAAAACATCCAAAACAGATAATATAATAGCATGGAACAATAAAAAATTATAGATACGTTGGAGACGTATCAAGCATCCCCAAGCTTAATTCCTGCTCGTCCTCGAGGAGGTAAATGATAAAAATAGAATTTTTGATGTGGAATGCTACCTAACATACTTATCCATGTAATTTCTTTATTGTGGCATGAATGTTCAGATCCGTATGATTGAAAACAAAAGTTTAATATTGACATAAAAACAATAATACTTCAAGCATACTAACAAGGCAATTATGTCTTCTCAAAATAACATGGCCAAAGAAAGCTTATCCCTACAAAATCATATAGTCTGGCTATACTCCATCTTCATCACACAAAATATTCAAATCATGCACAGCCCCGATGACAAGCCAAGCAATTGTTTCATACTTTTGATGTTCTCAAACTTTTTCAACTTTCACGCAATACATGAGCGTGAGCCATGGACATAGCACTATAGGTGGAATAGACGGTGGTTGTGGAGAAGACAAAAAGAAGGAGATAGTCTCACATCAACTAGGCGTATCAACGGGCTATGAAGATGCCCATTAATAGATATCAATGTGAGTGAGTAGGGATTGCCATGCAACGGATGCACTAGAGCTATAAGTTTATGAAAGCTCAAAAAGAAACTAAGTGGATGTGCATCCAACTCGCTTGCTGACGAAGACCTAGGGCAATTTGAGGAAGCCCATCATTGGAATATACAAGCCAAGTTCTATAATGAAAAATTTCCACTAGTATATGAAAGTGACAATATAGGCGACTCTCTTATCATGAAGATCATGGTGCTACTTTGAAGCACAAGTGTGGTAAAAGGATAGTAGCATTGCCCCTTCTCTCTTTTCTCTCATTTTTTTAATTTTTTTAATTTGGGCCTTCTCTCATTTTTTTAGCCTCTTTTTTTTTCGTCCGGAGTCTCATCCCGACTTGTGGGGGAATCATGGTCTCCATCATCCTTTCCTCACATGGGACAATGCTCTAATAATGAAGATCATCACACTTTTATTTACTTACAACTCAAGAATTCCAACTCGATACTTAGAACAAAATATGACTATGTGAATGTCTCCGGCGGTGTACCGGGATGTGCAATGAATCAAGAGTGACATGTATGAAAGAATTATGAATGGTGGATTTGCCACAAATACGATGTCAACTACATGATCATGCATAGCAATATGACAATGATGGAATGTGTCATAATAAATGGAACGGTGGAAAGTTGCATGGCAATATATCTCGGAAAGGCTATGGAAATGCCATAATAGGTAGGTATGGTGGCTGTTTTGAGGAAGGTATATGGTGGGTTTATGGTACCGGCGAAAGTTGCGCGGCACAAGAGAGGCTAGCAATGGTGGAAGGGTGAGAGTGCGTATAATCCATGGACTGAACATTAGTCATAAAGAACTCATATACTTATTGCAAAAATCTATTAGTTATCGAAACGAAGTACTACGCGCATGCTCCTAGGGGGATAGATTGGTAGGAAAAGACCATCGCTCGTCCCCGACCGCCACTCATAAGGAAGACAATCAATAAATAAATCATGCTCCGACTTCATCACATAACGGTTCACCATACGTGCATGCTATGGGAATCACAAACTTTAACACAAGTATTTCTCAAATTCACAACTACTCACTAGCATGACTCTAATATCACCATCTTCATATCTCAGAACAATCATATGGAATCAAACTTCTCATAGTATTCAATGCACTTTATATGAATGTTTTTATTATATCCCTCTTGGATGCCTATCATATTAGGACTAAATTTATAACCAAAGAAAATTACCATGCTGTTTAGAGACTCTCAAAATAATATAAGTGAAGCATGAGAGTTCATCAATTTCTATAAAATAAAACCACCGCCATGCTCTAAAAAGATATAAGTGAAGCACTAGAGCGATATTGCCTAAGTCAAAAGATATAAGTGAAGCACATAGAGTATTCTAATAAATCACGATTCATGCGTGTCTCTCTCAAAAGGTGTGTACAGCAAGGATGATTGTGGCAAACTAAAAAGCAAAGACTCAAATCATACAAGACGCTCCAAGCAAAACACATATCATGTGGTGAATAAAAATATAGCCTCAAGTAAAGTTACCGATAGACAAAGACGAAAGAGGGGATGCCTTCCGGGGCATCCCCAAGCTTAGGCTCTTGGTTATCCTTGAATATTACCTTGGGGTGCCTTGGGCATCCCCAAGCTTAGGCTCTTGCCACTCCTTATTCAATAGTCCATCAAATCCTTACCCAAAACTTGAAAACTTCACAACACAAAACTCAACACAAAATCTCATAAGCTCCGTTAGTATAAGAAAATAAATCACCACTTTTGATACTGTTGTGAACTCATTCTTTATTTATATTGGTGTAATATCTACTGTATTCTAACTTTTCCATGGTTCATACCCCCCGATACTAGCCATAGATTCATCAAAATAAGCAAACAACACAAAGAAAACAGAATCTGTCAAAAATAGAACAGTCTGCGAAGATCTGAATTGTTCTAATACTTCTGTAACTCAAAAAATTCTGAAAAATTTGGACAACAGAGGCAATTCGTATGTTAATCTTGTTTAAAAAATTCAGAGATTTTCCACGCTCCAGTGAATTGAAACAATTCTGGGACTGGGCACAAGAGTTTCTGTTTTTCAGCAGGATCAAATCAACTATCACCGTAAGCCATCCCAAAGGTCTTACTTGGCACAAACACTAATTAAAACACAAAACTACATCTAACCAGAGTCTAGATGAATTATTTATTGCAAAACAGCAAGGAAAAATATTGGGTTGTCTCCCAACAAGCGCTTTTCTTTAAAGCCTTTTAGCTAGGCATTGATAATTTCAATGATGCTCACATAAAAAAGAGGAATTGATGCACAAAGAGAGCATCATAAAACACGTGACAAACACATCTAAGTCTAACATACTTTCTATGCATAGGCATTTTATAAGCAAACAAGTTATCAAGGCAAGCAAAAACTAGCATATGTAAGGAAGAAGAAAGAGACGATAGCAATCTCAACATGAAGAGAGGTAATTTAGTAACATGAAAATTTATATAACCATATTTTCCTCTCTCATAATAATTACACGTAGGATCATAAGAAAATTCAACAATATAGCTATCACATAACATATTCTCAACACGATCCACATGCATGCGAAGTTGACACTCTTCCAAAATAGTGGGATTAACATTAACTGAAGTCATGACCTCTCCAAACCCACTTTTATCAAAAATTTCATAAGATTGAATATTCTCCAAATATGTGGGATCTAAAGTTGACACTCTTCCAAATCCACTTTCAATATTATTGCAAACATTATTATCAATCTCATATTCATCATGGGGCTTAAATAAAATTTCAAGATCATAAGAGAATCACCCCAATCATGATCATTGCAACAAGTAGTAGACATAGAAAAATTAGCATCCCCAAGCTTAGGGTTTTGCATATCATTAACACAATTGACATTAATGGAATTTATAATAACATCATTGCAATCATGCTTTTCATTCAAGGAGCTGTCGTGAATCACTTTATAATTTTCTTCTTTCAACACTTCATCACAATTTTCAGATTCACGAATTTCAAGCAAAACCTCATAAAGATAATCTAGTGCACTCAACTCACTAGCAATAGGTTCATCATAATTGGATCTCTTAAAAAGATTAGCAAGTGGATGAGGATCCATAAACCTTTGTTTCTGTTTTTCAATAAACACACAATTTTACCAAGCGAACAAGCAAACAAACCAAGTAAGACATAAGGGCAAACGAAAAGACGAACGGAAGAAAGGCGAAGAAAAGGCAAATCTTTTCGAAAATCATTTTAGAAGTGGGGGAGAGGAAAACGAGAGGCGATTGGCGAATAATGTAATGCAAGAGATGAGAGTTTATGATGGGTACTTGGTATGTCTTGACTTGGCGTAGATCTCCCCGGCAACGGCGCCAGAAATTGGCATGTGGCCAGGAGACTATCTTGACGTGATCCTCCCCGGCAACGGTGCCAGAAATCCTTCCTGCTACCTCTTGAGTTTGCGTTGGTTTTTCCCTTGAAGAGGAAAGGGTGATGCAGCAAAGTAGAGTAAGTATTTCCCTCAGTTTGAGAACCAAGGTATCAATCCAGTAGGAGACAACGAACAAGTCACCAAATACCTACACAAACAATCACACAATTTGCACCCAACGCAATAAAGGGGTTGTCAATCCCTTCACGGTTATTTGCAAAAGTGAGATCTGATAGAGATGGATAAACGGTAAAGTAAATATTTTTGGTATTTTTGGTTTATAGATCAGAAAGTAAAAGATTGCAAAGGAAGTAAATTGGAAACTAAAATTGTAGATCAGAAAGTTATATGATGGAAAATAGACCCGGGGGCCATAGGTTTCACTAGAGGCTTCTCTCAAGATAGAAAATATTACGGTGTGTGAACAAATTACTGCCGAGCAATTGATAGAAAAGCGCAAAGTTATGACGATATCTAAGGCAATGATCATGAATATAGGCATCACGTCTGTGTCAAGTATACCGACTCCTGCCTGCATCTACTACTATTACTCCACACATTGACCGACTCCTGCCTGCATCTAGAGTATTAAGTTCATAAAACAGAGTAACGCATTAAGTAAGATGACATGATGTAGCGGGATAAACTCAAACAATATGATGAAAACCCCATCTTGTTATACTCGATGGCAACAATACAATACTTGTCGGTTCCCCTTCTGTCACTGGGATCAAGCACTGCAAGATTGAACCCAAAGCTAAGCACTTCTCCTATTGCAAGAAAAACCAATCTAGTTGGTCAAACCAAATCGATAGTTCGAAGAGACTTGCAAAGATATCAAATCATGCATATAAGAATTCAGAGAAGATTCAAATAATATTCATAGATAAGCTGATCATAAATCCACAATTCATCGGATCTCGGCAAACACACCGCAAAAAGGTATTACGTCGAATAGATCTCCAAGAACATCGAGCAGAACATGGTATTGAGAATCAAAGAGAGAGAAGAAGCCATCTAGCTACTAGCTATGGACCCGTAGGTCTGTGGTAAAGTACTCACGCTTCATCGGAGAGGCAATGGTGTTGATGTAGAAGCCCTCCGTGATCGAATCCCCCTCTGGTAGGATGCCGAAAAAAGCCCCTAGATGGGATCTCACAGGTACAGAAGGTTGCGGCGGTGGAAAAGTGTTTTCGTGGCTCTCCTGATTTGTTTTGGAATATTTGAGAATATATAGGCGGAAGAAATAGGTCGGTGGAGTCACGAGGGGCCCACAAGGGTGGGGGGGCGCCCTACCCCCTGGGCACGCCCTCCGTCCTTGTGGCCGCCTCGTGGCTTCTCTGACTTGCACTCCAAGTCCTCTGGATGTCTTCTGGTCCAAGAAAAATCATCGTGAAAGTTTTATTCCGTTTGGACTCCGTTTGGTATTCCTTTTCCGCGAAACTCCAAAACAAGGAAAAACAGAAACTGGCACTGGGCTCTAGGTTAATAGGTTAGTCCCAAAAATAATATAAAATAGCATATTAAGGCATATAAAACATCCAAAACAGATAATATAATAGCATGGAACAATCAAAAATTATAGATACGTTGGAGACGTATCAGTACGTCTCCAACGTATCTATAATTTTTGATTGTTCCATGCTGTTATATTATCAATCTTGGATGTTTTATATTCAGTTATTAGCAATTTTATATCATTCTTTGGGACTAACCTATTGACATAGTGCCCAGTGCTAGTTGCTGTTTTTTGCTTGTTTTTTACTTCACAGAAAATCAATACCAAACGAAGTCCAAATGCCATGAAACTTTTTGGAGAATTTTTTCGCCCAGAAGACACCCAGGAGGCCCAAGAAGTGCACCAGAGGGGACATATGGGGCCCACTAGGCACCAGGGCGCGCCCTGGTGGATATAGTGGAGCCCACATGCACCCCCTCCACCGACCTCTGCCTCTATAAATACTCTAAAATCCCAAAAACCCTAGGGAAGTCGACGAAACACAATTCCAGCAGCCGCAAGTTCCAGAACCATGGGATCCAATCTAGAAGCCTTTTTCGGCACTCTGCCGGAGTGGTCAACGATCACAGAGGGGTTCTTCATCATCACCCTTGCCCCTCCGATGATGCATGCACTAGTAGAAAACAGGGTGTTGGTTGAGGTAAGGATAAGGGCATTAATCCCGGTTCACTCACGAACCGGGACCAAAGGGTGCATCAGTCCCGGTTCGTGCAGCCAGGGTGCCGGCCGGGCCTCAGGGGCCATTGGTCCCGGTTCGTCTGATACTTTTGGTCCCGGTTCCAGACACGAACCGGGACCAATGGACCTCGCTCCTGGCCCAGCACCTTTAGTACCGGTTGGTGGCTGGAACCAGGACCAAAGGTCAGTCTTCTATCCCGGTTCTTGCCACCAACCGGGACTAAAGAGAAGCCTATATATACCCCTGCCCGCTCACTGCTCTGTTCGCTCACTGCTCTGTTTTTTTGGCCGGCCGTGGGAGAGGTGTGTGTTGCTCTAGCTCACCTCCTATGCACATGAGGTGTTCGATGAAATGCCCGAGCCACACTTAAGCTTTCTCCTCTCGAAGCTCCTTGTACAGACTCCATTTTCCTCAAGATTTGTCTAGGTTTGCCTGTCCGTCCTGTCCCGTCCCCGTCCTCACCGCCGTCGATCGCCGGTGCCGATCTCGTCGCCAGCACAACCGTGGTGAGCCTTTTCTTCTTATCTTCTTTCTAAAAGAAAAAATTCTTACTTGTATGGTTTAGATAGATACTTGTATAATTTTCTTAATTTTATTATTGTTTGTTATTATATAGTGCGATGGTTTTGGTATCCGCCCCCGTCGGCCCTCGCCCTGTCTATGATTCGGATGTGGTATATTATCTTTTACAACTATTTGTTTCATTTAGTGTTTATGACAATTATGCCGACCAACGTGACATAGATGTTTTTATCTAGGAGGTATATGAACCGAAAATTCCAACCGACCCTCTTATCGAGAGGTTAAATTTAGTTGAAAAAGAAAATAATTACTTGAAGAAAAAATTGAAAAGAATTGAGGAGGAGAAGATGGAATTGGAGTTGCATGTTGCGGATGTCGTCGATGATCACAAGATCAAGATGGATAAAATGCGCTTGAAGATTAGAAAGATTAAAAAATATGCCATTCATACTGAGGCTTGGTATCATTATGCCGTTGGATCAATTGTTACCTTAGTTGCGATTATGATCGCATTTGTTGTTGCATTCAAATGGTTTATATAGTTTCAATGTATGTTTTAATTAGATGCTCTAGAGAGCTATATGTTGTTCAATGAGAACTATGTATGAACTTTATGTATTTATTTTTCAGTAATAACATTTGATCACTACTGTACTTTGGTTTTAATGTGATGATGAACTTCTATTAATTTGCTCACTTCTCTATTCATGATATTCTGTAATGGTTTTTGACACACTTAATTATATATAATGCACGCAGATGAACCGGCAATGGATGTACGGTGACAGACGCACCTCCGAGTACATTAAGGGCCTGCATAATTTTCTCGAAGTGGCTGAGGCAAACAAGCAGAATGGTTTTATGTGTTGTCCATGCCCTGTCTGTGGGAATACGAAGGCTTACTCTGACTCAAAAACCCTTCACATCCACCTGCTTGAGAAGGGTTTCATGCCACACTATAATGATTGGACCAAGCACGGAGAAAGAGGGGTTATGATGGAAGACAACAAAGAAGAAGAGGATGATGACAACTATCCGCCCCCTGAATATGGTGATGATGCAATGGGGGAAGCTGAAAATCAAGAGGAACCAAACGATGTGCCCAATGATGATCTTCGCCAGGTCATTGTTGATGCACAGAGAGAATGCGAAAGTGAAAGGGAGAAGTTGAAGTTCGATCGCATGTTAGAGGATCACAAAAAAGGGTTGTACCCAAATTGCGAAGATGGCAACACAAAGCTCGGTACCGCACTGGAATTGCTGCAATGGAAGGCAGAGAATGGTGTAACTGACAAGGGATTTGGGAAGCTACTAAAAATATTGAAGAAGAAGCTTCCAAAGGATAACGAATTGCCCGACAGTACGTACGAAACAAAGAAGGTTGTCTGCCCTCTAGGATTAGAGGTGCAGAAGATACATGCATGCCCTAATGACTGCATCCTCTACCACGGTGAGTACGAGGAATTGAACGCATGCCCGGTATGCGGTGCATTGCGGTATAAGATCAGACGAGATGACCCTGGTGATGTTGAGGGCGAGCACCCCAGGAAGAGGGTTCCTGCCAAGGTGATGTGGTATGCTCCTATAATACCACGGTTGAAACGTCTGTTCATGAACAAAGAGCATGCCAATTTGATGCGATGGCACAAAGAAGACCGTAAGAAAGACGGGAAGTTGAGAGCACCCGCTGACGGGTCGCAGTGGAGAAAAATCGAGAGAAGGTGGGGGGACTTTGCAGGTGACGCAAGGAACGTATGGTTTGGTTTTAGCGCGGATGGCATTAATCCTCTTGGGGAGCAGAGCAGCAATCATAGCACCTGGCCCGTGACTCTATGTATCTATAACCTTCCTCCTTGGTTGTGCATGAAGCGGAAGTTCATTATCATGCCAATGCTCATCCAAGGCCCTAAACAACTCGGCAACGACATTGATGTGTACCTAAGGCCGTTAGTTGAAGAACTTTTACAGCTGTGGAATGGAAAAGGTGTACGTGTGTGGGATGAGCACAAACTGCAGGAATTTCACCTACATGCGTTGCTGTTTGTAACCATCAATGATTGGCCTGCTCTCAGTAACCTTTCAGGACAGACAAACAAGGGATACCACGCATACACGCACTGTTTAGATGACACCGAAAGTATATATTTGGACAAATGCAGGAAGAATGTGTACCTGGGGCATTGTCGATTTCTTCCGACCAACCATCAATGTCGAAAGAAAGGCAAGCATTTCAAAGGTGAGGCAGATCACCGGAAGAAGCCCGCCGTCCGTACTGGTGATCACATACTTGATATGGTCAATGATTTACAAGTAATCTTTGGAAAGGGTCCCGGCGGACTATCTTATCCGAATGACGCTGAGGAACGCGCACCCATGTGGAAGAAGAAATCTATATTTTGGGACCTACCCTATTGGAAAGACCTAGAGGTCCGCTCTGCAATCGACGTGATGCATGTGACAAAGAATCTTTGCGTGAACCTGCTAGGCTTCTTGGGCGTGTATGGGAAGACAAAAGATACACCGGAGGCACGGGAGGACCAGCAGCGTGTGAACAAAAAAGACGGCATGCATCCAAAGCAATATGAAGGTCCTATCAGCTACGCTCTAACCAAAGAAGAGAAGGAAATCTTCTTTGAATGCCTACTTGGTATGAAGGTCCCGTCTGGCTTCTCGTCGAATATAAAGGGAATAATAAATATGGCAGAGAAAAAGTTCCAGAACCTAAAGTCTCATGACTGCCACGTGATTATGACGCCACTGCTTCCAGTTGCATTGAGGGGGCTTCTACCGGAAAACGTTCGATTAGCCATTGTGAAGCTATGTGCATTCCTCATTGCAATCTCTCAGAAGGTAATCGATCCAGAAATCCTACCAAGGTTAAGGAGTGATTTGGTGCGATGTCTTGTCAGTTTCGAGCTGGTGTTCCCATCATCCTTCTTCAATATCATGACGCACGTCCTAGTTCATCTAGTCGACGAGATTGCCATTCTGGGCCCTGTATTTCTACACAATATGTTCCCCTTTGAGAGGTTCTTGGGAGTCTTAAAGAAATATGTTTGTAACCGTGCTGGGCCAAAAGGAAGCATCTCCACGGGCCATCAAAGAGAGGAGGTCATTGGGTTTTGTGTTGACTTCATTCCTGACCTTAAGAAGATTGGTCTCCCTCAATCGCGATATGAGGGGAGACTGACTGGAAAAGGCACGCTAGGAGCGGACTCAATAATATGTAGGGACGGGCATTCTTGGTCTCAAGCACACTACACAGTTCTACAGAATTCTACCTTGGTGACCCCGTATGTCAATGAACACAATAATATTCTGCGCTTCAAACACCCGGAGTAGTGTGACGACTGGATTACATGTGAACACATCAGGACTTTCGGCAGTTGGTTGTAAACACATCTCATGGGTGACAACACTGTTGCAGATGAGCTGTACTCATTGGCCAGGGGACCATCTTCGACTGTATTGACTTACAAAGGGTACGAGATAAATGGGAATACATTTTAGACGATCGCCCAAGATCAAAAGAGCACCAACCAAAACAGTGGTGTCCGCTTTGATGCAGCAACCAACAGGGGAAAGGACACATATTATGGTTACATAGTGGACATATGGGAACTTGACTATGGACATGATTTTCAGGTCCGTTTGTTTCGGTGCAAATGGGTCAATCTGTCAGGAGGCGGGGTACAGGTAGACCCGCAGTACGGAATGACAATAGTGGATCTCAACAATCTTGGGTACACAGACGAACCATTCGTCCTAGCCAATGATGTGGCGCAGGTTTTCTATGTGAAGGACATGTCTACCAAACCGAGAAAAAGAAAAGATAAGGAAGCGAATACATCATACGATGAGCCAAAGTGCCACATAGTTCTTTGAGGGAAAAGAGACATCGTGGGAGTGGAGGGCAAGATAGACATGTCTGAAGATTATGAAAAGTTTCATGAAATTCCTCCCTTCAAAGTCAAGGCTGACCCAAGCACCCGGTTAAACGATGAAGATTATCCATGGTTACGGCACAATAAGCAAGGGACACACGCGAAGAAAAAGTGAAGACTTTCTCTCCACAACTATTCTGATGATGCCTTTGATCTAGAATATCACTGTAGTTACATGTCAAGAAATGAAATGCCTTTTGTAACAGATTAGTTTTCGTCCGAAACCCTGATACTTCGAAAGAGATTGTCCATTTTGTACACGAAATGTATCCAGTTTTTGCCGTAACCCTCTCAACTTTTTAGCACATGCTATGTGGGTGAAATGATGATACCATGCCAACTTTCAACCTTTTCAGAGCTCATTTGTACTGCTTTTCAATTTCAGGTTCATTTAGCTCAAAGAAAAGATTAAATGCATGAAAAATAGCAAATGAAGTCATAAAGGGTTGAAAATTGATGATCTGGCTTTGAATGGTGCATATTGAACGCACAAAAATTCTGGAGTTCAAATAAGTTTAAAAAAATATGAAATGCCTTCGTAACACATGAGCTTTCGTCCGAAACCCTGATACTTCGAAAGAGATTGTCCGGTTTGTATACGAAGTGCATCCAATTTTTGCCGTAACCCTCTCAACTTTCTAGCACATGCTATGTGGGTGAAATGATGATACCATGCCAACTTTCAACCTTTTCAGAGTTCATTTGTAGTGCTTTTCAATTTCAAGGTCATTTAGCTCAAAAAAATCAGTAAATGCATGAAAAATACCAAATGAAGTCAGAAAGGGTTGAAAATTGATGATGTGGCTTTGAATGGTGCATTTTGAACACACAAAAAGTCTGGAGTTAAAATAGGTTCAAAAAAATGAAATCCCTTTGTAACAGATGAGTTTTCGTCCGAAACCCTGATACTTCGAAAGAGATTGTCCATTTTATACACGAAGTGCATCCAGCTTGTGCCGTAACCCTCTCAACTTTTTAGCACATGCTATCTGGGTGAAATGATGATACCATGCCAACTTTCAACCTTTTCAGAGTTCATTTGTACTGCTTTTCAATTTCAGGGTCATTTAGCTCAAAGAATCAATTAAAAAGAATCAACTAAAATATTAACTAAAATTATCAAAGTATTTATTTGTTAACAGGAATCAACTAAAAAGAATCAACTAAAATATTAACTAAAATTATCAAAGTATTTATTTGTTAAAAAGAATCAACTAAAATATTAACTAAAATTATCAAAGTATTTATTTGTTAAAAAGAATGAACTAAAAAGAATCAACTAAAATTATCAAATTATTTATTTATTAAAAAGAATCAACTAAAATTATCAAAGTATTTATTTGTTAAAAAGAATGAACTAAAATAAGTGGAAAAAAACAGAAAAAAAATTGCCCACCTACTAAGGCAACACGGCCTGCATACGACTAGAAACCCATCTTTCATGAGCCAGGATGCAGGCCCGCGGGCCTAGCAGGCCCAACAGGGCATGGACAAAGTTTAGGCATGTACTGACTGCAATAGATCAGAGGAGTTCGATAGCAGTGTGGGAGCGGGGCTTATAAACCAGTCCAAACGCCTCTCAACTAGCGAGGTGGGACTAAACATGTGGCCGCGGCAGCACCAGCCCTTTGGTCCCGGTTGGTGCCACCAACCGGGACCAATGCCCACCTTTGGTCCCGGTTGTTAGCACCAACCGGTCTGCTTCCCGCCCTCTGGGCTGCTGGAAATTGACCTTTCGTCCCGGTTTGTGGCACCAACCGGGACTAAAGGGGACCTTTCGTCCCGGTTGGTGTCACAAACCGGGACTAAAGGCGTGGCTATATAAGCCAACACTTGGGGAAATTTTCCCCCATCTCCCATTCTCCTCTCGACGCCAATGCCCTACCCCGACGCCGACGCCGACGCCGCCAGGCTGCTGCTGCGCCTCCCTGCCCCGACGCCGACACCGCCAGGCTGCTGCGCCGCCCTCCCGACACCGACGCCCTGCCCCGAGGCCGCACGTACGCTCCTCATCGCCGCCCCCGTGAGCTCCGCCCCCCTTCCCCCGCGCTGCCACCGCCGCCGCCCCTGCCCTGCGCTGCCGCCGCCGCCCCTGCCCTGGGCGCCGCCGCCGCCGCGGCCCCTGCTGCTTAGCCACCGCCCTGCCCTACATATAGATGAATGGATGAATTTTTTTCTTAATTTTTTTCATATATATAGATGGATGTATTGATGTATGTATATATGGATGGATGGATGGATTGATGTATATAGAATTTTTTTTATGTTCATAGAAATTTTTAGGTTCATAGAATTTTTTTCTTTAATTTTTTCATATATATAGATGGATGGATTGATGTATGTATATATATGGATGGATGGATGGATTGATGTGTATAGATTTTTTTTATGTTCATAGAAAAAAATTTCTTAATTTTTTTTCATATATATTGATGGATGGTTTGATGTATATATATATGGATGGATGGATGGATTGATGATATGATGATGATGATATATAGATGATTTTCATTATGGTGATATGAGGGGAGACATCGATCAACCCCCTCTCGCCCGACCAACTCTCGAGTCCACCCAAACCGGGACTGAAAGAGCGTTGTCGAGGCCACCCCAAACCCTAGAAGAGTTGTCGAGGCCACCCAAATTTACCTAGTTAAATGAGTTAAATGAGCGTTGTCGAGGCCACCCCAAACCCTAGATGAGTTGTCGAGGCCACCCAAATTTACCAAGTTAAAATATCATGTCGAGTTCGACACCCCAAACCCTAGAAGCATTATCGAGGCCACCCAAATTTACCAAGTTAAAAGAGCGTTGTCGAGGCCACCCCAAACCCTAGAAGCGTTGTCGAGGCCACCCAAATTTACCAAGTTAAATGACTTAAATGAGCGTTGTCGAGGCCACCCAAATTTACCAAGTTAAAAGTTAATAATTTACTCCCGGCCCGCTCGCCCGACCAACTCTCGAGGCCACCCAAACCCTAGAAGAAAGGGCGTTGTCGATCTACCCCCTCCTCACATAGCGATTATTTTTTGCAAAGTGTCCTCTCCTGAAAGTATAACCCCGATAACTTCGACATGAGGGGGGACGTCGGACATGCATGAGAGAGGCCGTCCGCAAGTAATCCATTGCTCATATATGCATATGATTCCTTGTTGTGATTACCTAGGTCTATGTTTGCCACTAATGTATCCATCTCTCATGTTTGTATATTGCCATGTTGTAATATTTGCAGAAACTATGGAAAGAGACTTAGAACAAGAACAGTTGTTGGGGGATATAATCCTCGCCGGAGGTGATCCCTTGTCGTTTCTCAACGACACCGATGGTCAGGAAGGAGAGGATGACGGCTCCGGTAATCCAACAATGGAGGAGGAAGGAGATCATGACGGCTCCGGTGACCGAATGGCGCAGGAAGGAGATCATGATGACGGCTCCGATGACCGAACGGAGGAGGGAGCTGTTGCAAAGTCCGGCGAGGTATATATATATATATATATATATATTAATTAAGCATGTGCTGACTTGATGCATTAATTGTTTTGGTATGTACATATATATATTAATGCTTCTTTCTTCTTTTAGCCCTCCGGATCGAGCAAAACTTCCGTAAGGAGACGAGGCCCGAAGAAAAGGTTGCGCCAGGATGAAAGGTTCACGATCATAGAAGTGGCGAAAGAAGGCCAACTGATTGCTCCCAAGCGGACCAAGGACGCATTTGTACATCAGTGCGGAGTTGTTATTAGAGACAGCGTCCCGATCAGCATCGTGCAATGGAATAAGAATAAGGACGACCCTGAAGTTTCTTATGTCCAGGATAGACTGAAAGATGATCTTTGGACCTCGCTGATGACAAATTTCAGCCTACCGCCAGAGGAGGATCCGAACAACCCAGTTATAGAGCGAAAGGTCAAGGCGTTTGCTCTTAAGAAGATGGCAGAACTATTCAGGAACTGGAAGAAAGAGTTGAACACAAAGATTGTCGACAAAGAGAAGACTCCAGAATTCATCGGTCGATATGAGAAGATAAGAGATCACTGGCCCGCATTTGTGGCCTACAAGAAATCGGAGAAGGGTAAGAAAAGGTCACTGACAAACAAGCAAAATGCTGCAAAGAAGCTGTATCACCATCACACGGGGTCAGGTGGCTACTACAAAGCCCGACCGTTGTGGGACAAAGCTGAGCAAGACATGCTTGCTAAAGGGGGCCAACCAGCGACATTGCACTGGCCAGATCGTTCAAGGACTTGGTTCTTCGGGGTTGGGGGAACTTTGGACCCAGAAATAGGGGAGTGTGTTTGGACGGACAAGCAACTTGCAATACCCATCCAGAAGCTTCAGAAAGCAATCAAGGCAGCGCAGGAAGGGACGTTCATTCCCGACAGAGAGAAGGACAAGCTGACAGAGGCCCTCGGGAATCCTGAACACCCTGGACGAACATGAGGCACATCAGGATCCGTTCCGTCGGTGTATTGGTTTCCCGACAGCGGTGGTTATAGAAGCTGAGAGAAAAGAGGAAAGAGGAAGCAACCGAAATGCAGAGGCTCAGTGCAAGATTAGCAAAGCTAGAGGAACTTGAGAGCCAGCAAGCTACCGGCCAACCATCTCAACGGCACGAAGATCCTTGCTTCGACGCTGCCCCAGAAGCTACCCCACCATCTCAGCGGAGAAGCAGCATGGCTTCCACGGAGCTCGTTCAGCCTGATTTCACGGATCCTCGCTACCCCGTGGATAGTATCACGGAGGCTGAACATTGCGAGCTAATGACGAAATGCCAGAACCTGACCTTGAAGGCGGCGGTCGGCTCTGTTGCACCTCCTCAAGCTGAGGGAACTTTTCATTGCCGTCCGATTCCACATGGCTATGCTGCTGTGACGGTGGATGAAATAATGGAGGGATTTGAGGAGCTGGAGCTTGACTACCCTACAGGTGATGGGGAGATTCATCTGGAAAATGCTTTAAGGAGTACCTGTCTATGGAGAAAGGAGTACATCAAGCTTCCAAACTGGACGCCTCCTCCTCCGGCGCGTGAGGGCACTCCGCCTCCTCCTCCACCTCCTCCGACGCGTCAGGGCACTTCGCCTCCTCCTTCGCCTCCTCCGGTGCGTCAGGGCACTTCGCCTCCTCCTGCGCCTCCTCCAGCGCGTCAAGGCACTCTGCATCCTCCTCCGCCTCCTCCGGCACGGCGAAAGAGAGACGGCGCCGCTCCGGCGGCTAGCAATACAAGAGGCGGAAAGAAATTCAAATACGGTCCAAGCCTCAAGCCTCTGGAAAAGTTACCATATGAGAGGACCGACGAGGAAAACGCGGTGATATATAGATGATTTTCATTATGGTGATATGAGGGGGGACGTCGATCAACCCCCTCTCGCCCGACCAACTCTCGAGTCCACCCAAACCGGGACTGAAAGAGCATTGTCGAGGCCACCCCAAACCCTAGAAGAGTTGTCGAGGCCACCCAAATTTACCAAGTTAAATGAGCGTTGTCGAGGCCACCCCAAACCCTAGATGAGTTATCGAGACCACCCAAATTTACCAAGTTAAAAGAGCGTTGTCGAGGCCACCCCAAACCCTAGAAACATTGTCGAGGCCACCCAAATTTACAAAGTTAAAAGAGCGTTGTCGAGGCCACCCCAAACCCTAGAAGCGTTGTCGAGGCCACCCAAATTTACCAAGTTAAATGACTTAAATGAGCGTTTTCGAGGCCACCCAAATTTACCAAGTTAAAGTTAATAATTTACTCCCAGTCCGCTCACCCGACCAACTCTCGAGGCCACCCAAACCCTAGAAGAAAGAGCGCTGTCGATCTACCCCCTCCTCGCATAGCGATTATTTTTTGCAAAGTGTCCTCTCCTGAAAGTATAACCCCGATAACTTCGACATGAGGGGGGATGTCGGACATGCATGAGAGAGGCGGTCCGCAACTAATCCATTGCTCATATATGCATATGATTCCTTGTTGTGATTACCTAGGTCTATGTTTGCCACTAATGTATCCATCTCTCATGTTTGTATATTGCCATGTTGTAATATTTGCAGAAACTATGGAAAGAGACTTAGAACAAGAACAGTTGTTGGGGGATATAATCCTCGCCGGAGGTAATCCCCTGTCGTTTCTCAACGACACCGATGGTCAGGAAGGAGAGGATGACGGCTCCGGTAATCCAACAATGGAGGAGGAAGGAGATCATGACGGCTCCGGTGACCGAATGGCGCAGGAAGGAGATCATGATGACGGCTCCGATGACCGAACGGAGGAGGGAGCTGTTGCAAAGTCCGGCGAGGTATATATATATATATATATATATATATATATATATATATATATATATATATATATATATATATATATATATTAAGCCTGTGCTGACTTGATGCATTAATTGTTTTGGTATGTACATATACATCTTAACGCTTCTTTCTTCTTTTAGCCCTCCGGGTCAAGCCAAACTTCCGTAAGGAGACGAGGCCCGAAGAAAAGGTTGCGCCAGGATGAAAGGTTCACGATCACAGAAGTGGTGAAAGAAGGCCAACTGATTGCTCCCAAGCGGACCAAGGACGCATTTGTACATCTGTGCGGAGTTGTTATTAGGGACAGTGTCCCGATCAGCATCGTGCAATGGAATAAGAATAAGGACGACCCTGAAGTTTCTTATGTCCAGGATAGACTGAAAGATGATCTTTGGACCTCGCTGATGACAAATTTCAGGCTACCGCCAGAGGAGGATCCAAACAACCCAGTTATAGAGCGAAAGGTCAAGGCGTTTGCTCTTAAGAAGATGGCAGAACTATTCAGGAACTGGAAGAAAAAGTTGAACACAAAGTTTGTCGACAAAGAGAAGACTCTAGAATTCATCGGTCGATATGAGAAGATAAGAGATCACTGGCCCGCATTTGTGGCCTACAAGAAATCGGAGAAGGGTAAGAAAAGGTCACTGACAAACAAGCAAAATGCTGCAAAGAAGTTGTATCAACGGCGGAAGAGAGACGGCGCCGCCCCGGCGGCTAGCAATACAAGAGGCGGGAAGAAATTCAAATACGGTCCAAGCCTCAAGCCTCTGGAAAAGTTACCATATGAGAGGACCGACGAGGAAAACGCGGTAATCAGTGCTACCGAAGTGGAGGCCCATTTTGCACGGAAACCTCCACCTCCGAAGGAAACAACAGATCAGGTGAAAGTGAAGCGCACTCTGCGTGCCCTTAAGCGACCACCACCGTCTCCGCCGCAATCCAACTATGAGCGCATTATTGAAAGGACATATAAGAAAGCGCAGCAGTCGGGAAGTACTTGCAGTGCTGCAACAAAAGCAAAACGAAGAAGTGGGAAAACAATTCCCTAGCTCGGCGAATAGGCGAAGCAATCATGCCCCCCGATCAAGGTGTCTAGCAATATCGTCGCTAATCATCCGGGGCTACTGCCCGGTGATAACCCACAAGTATAGGGGATCATTTGTAGCCCTTTTCGATAAATAAGAGTGTCGAACCCAACGAGGAGCTAAAGGCAGAACAAATATTCCCTCAAGTTTTATCGACCACCGATACAACTCTACGCACACTTGACGTTTGCTTTACCTAAAACAAGTATGAAACTATTTTGCAAGAATAAAACTACAAGTACTTTGTGAGAATAAAACTATGAATAAATTGCAAGACAATAAAAGTAGATAGCTTTTGTCAACAAGAAAGTCATTTGTCCCTAGGCAATCGATAACAAGTACCGGTAATCATTCTTGCAATTTTATATGAGGGAGAGGCATGAGCTAACATACTTTCTCTATTTGGATCATATGCACTTATGATTGGACCCCTATCAAGCATCCGCAACTACTAAAGATCATTAAGGTCGTGAAACCCAACCATAGCATTAAGTATCAAGTCCTCTTTACTCCCATATGCAACAACCGACCTACTCGGGTTTAAGCTTCTCTCACTCTTGCAACCAACCATAAGCGAATCATGAACGTATTGCAACACCCTACAGCGAGGATCCCTCCGTTTGCGCGAGACGGAGGGCACCGTAGGACAGCACCATAAATAAAATATACAATCATACCAACCAAGATCACGATTAACCCAAATGACAAAACGGATCTACTCAAACATCATAGGATAACCATAGATCATTGGGAAATAATATATGGAGTTGAGCACCATGTTTAAGTAAAGATTACAGCGGGGAGAATGGGTGTTACACCGCTGCATAGAGGGGAAGAAACTTGGTGTTGACGGTAGCAAGATTGTTGATGTAGATCGCCGTTACGATCCTTGCCCCGGTGGCACTACGGCGTCACCGGGAGAGAGGGGGAGAGAGCCCCCCTCCTTCTTCTTCTTCTTCCTTGGCCTCCCCCCTTGATGGGAGGAGAGTTCCCCCACTATTCCATGGCGGCGGAGGGGCGGGAGCCCCTCCGAGATTGGATCTCCCTCTCTGTTCTCTTTTGTTTCGCATTTCCCAGATCTGGACGAAAAGCGTTTCTTATATTCCGGGAGATCCGTAACTCCGATTGCGCTGAAATTTTAACACGATTTTTTTCCGGATATAAGCTTCCTTGCGCCCGAAGTAGAGATCCAACTGACGTTCGAGGTGGGCATAAGACACCTGGGCGCGCCTGGGCCCCCAGGCGCGCCCTGGTGGGTTGTGGTCAGTGTGGGCCCCCTCTTCTGATGATTCCATCTCCCAAAAATCACAAATTCCAAAATAATTCTCCTTAAAATTTTATTGCATTTGGACTTCGTTTGATATGGATTTTCTGCGAAACAAAAACATGCAAAAAACAAGAACTGGCACTGGGCACTGGATCAATAGCTTAGTCCAATGAATCATATAAAATGTTGCCAAAAGTATGTGGAAGTTGTATAATATTGGCATGAAACAATAAAAAATAATAGATACGACGGAGACATATCAGCATCCCCAAGCTTAATTCCTGCTCGAGTAGGTAAATGATAAAAAATATAATTTTTGATCTGGAATGCTACCTAGCATAAACTTGATAATATATCTAATCATGGCATGAATATTAAGACACGAGTGATTCAAAGCAATAGTCTATAATTTGACATAAAGACATCAATACTCAGGCATCCCAACAAACAATCATGTCTTTCAAAATATCAATGCTAAAGAAAGCTATCCCTACAAAATCATATAGTATTGCCATGCTCTGTCTTCTTTACACAAAGTATTTATCATGCACAACCCCGATGACAAGCCGAGCAATTGGTTCATACTTTTTAACGCGCTTTAGCTTTTTCAACCCTCACGCAATACATGAGCTAAGCCATGGATATAGCACTACGGGTGGAATAGAGTATGATGATAGGGGTAAATATAGAGAAGACAAAAAAAGTAAGAAAGTCTCACATCGACGCGGCTAACCAACGGGCTATGGAGATGCCCATCAATTGATATCAATGCGAGGAGTAGAGATTGCCATGCAACGAATGCACTAAGAGCTATAAGTGTATGAAAGCTCAATATGAAAACTAGGTGGGTGTGCATCTAATTCTATAATGAAAATTAAAATTCCCACTAGTATATGAAAGTGACAACATAGGAGACTCTCAATATGAAAAACATGGTGCTACTTTGAAGCATAAGTGTGGAACTAGCATGCCCCTTCTCTCTTTGTTTTTTTTCTTTTCTTTTCTTTTTTTCTTTTTTTTTCTTTTTCCTTTTTTCCTTTTTTCCTTTTTTCTTTTTTTTCTCTCATTGTCCGGAGTCTCATCCCGACTTGTGGGGGAATCATAGTCTCCATCATCCTTTCCTCACTGGGACATGCTCTAATAATGAATAATGATGATCATCACACTTCTATTTACTTAGAACTCGATACCTATAACAAAATATGACTCTATATGAATGCCTCTGGCAGTGTACTAGGATGTGCAATGATCTAGCGTAACATGTATAAAAAATGACGCACGGTGGCTGAGCCACAACTACTATGTCAGCTGTATGATCATGCAAAGCAATATGACAATGAATGCTCAAGTCATCAAAACGGAAGCGGTGGAAGTTGCATGGCAATATATCTCGGAATGGCTATGGAAAGGCCATAATAGGTAGGTATGGTGGCTGTTTTGAGGAAGATATAATAAGGCTTATGTGTGATAGAGCGTATCATATCACGGGGTTTGGATGCACCGGCGAAGTTTGCACTGACTCTCGAGGTGAGAAAGGGCAATGCACAGTACCGTAGAGGCTAGCAAATTGCGGAAAGATAAGAGTGTGTATAATCCATGGACTCACATTAGTCATAAAGAACTCATATACTTATTGCAAAAGTTTATTAGCCCTCGAAGCAAAGTACTACTACGCATGCCCCTAGGGGGATAGTTTGGTAGGAAAAGACCATCGCTCGTTCCCGACCGCCACTCATAAGGAAGACAATCAATAATAAATCATACTCCAACTTCATTGCATAACGAGAGACTATACGTGCATGCTTCGGGAATCACAAACCTTAACACCAATATTCTTACTAACCACAACCGTTTACTAGTACCTCCCACATATTCCATCTCTATATCGCAAAACTATTGCAAGGAATCAAACATATCATATTCAGTGATCCATAAGTTTTATGTAGGATTTTATGACTAACCATGCAATTGACCAATTTCTGTTGACTCTCTAAATAGATATAAGTGAAGCATGAGAGTTTTATTCTTTCTATAAAAGATCATGCTCTAACAAATATAAGTGAAGCAAAAGAGCATTCTACAAATAACGGTTTTCTATGTGAAGAGAAACAGGCAATCCAAACTTCAAATGATATAAGTGAAGCACATGAAGCATTCTATAAAGCCATACTCAAAAGATATAAGTGAAGTGCAATGAGCATTCTATAAATCAACCATGGACTATCTCATAGCAGCATGGTGCATAAAATAAAAGTGAAAAATAAACACAAAAGACGCTCCAAGATTTACACATATCACGTGAACGAAACGAAGACGAAAACATACCGATACTTGTTGAAGAAAGATGGGATGCCTTCCGGGGCATCCCCAAGCTTAGACGCTTGAGTCTCCTTGAATATTTACTTGGGGTGCCTTGGGCATCCCCAAGCTTGAGCTCTTGCCTCTCCTCCTTCTCCTCATATCGAGACCTCCTCGATCTTTAATCACTTCATCCACACAAAACTCAACAGAAAGCTCGGTAAGATCCGTTAGTATAATAAAGCAAATCACTACTCTAAGTACTGTTGAAAACCAATTCATATTTTGCTTTTGCATTGTAGCTACTATAATATAACTTTTCCATGGCTTATACCACCGATAAAAATCGATAGTTTCATCAAAACAAGCAAAACAATGCATCAAAAACAGAATCTGTCTTAAACAGGACAGTCTGTAGCAATCTGAACACCTACCATACTTATGGTACTCCAAAAATTCTGAAAAATTAGGAAAAAATAAAAAATTTGTATAGAAATACTGTGCAAAAAGTTTCATAAACTTTTAACATTCCAGTAAAATTTTTAAAATCGCGCACTGCAGACAAAGTTTCTGTTTTTGCACCGCACATACCAACAAGCAATCTACTCATCCTAAAGGCAAATCTTGGCACATTATTTTTATAATACAATGGATTTGTACAAGGGGATAATTATTTTTGTTTAAAATTTTCTGTAATTAAGATTCACAAAGTTTCCATGGGCATGAACAAAGTTCAAGGCTAGCTCCCACTTTCACAATGCTCGTCCATCTCACTTTCACTTTTCTTTTTGTGAAGTTTTAAGTTCCCCTCTATATTTTTTTGTTTTTAAACTTTATAAAAGCACTCAACAGAAATAAATGACTCTCTAAAACTTCCGGGTTGTCTCCCTGGCAGTGCTTTCTTTAAAGCCATTAAGCTAGCATAAAGTGCTAAAGTAATGAATCCACCCGGATCCCAAGGTATATCAAAGCCAATTTTAATTAACAATGATTTGGCATTTAGTAGTGAGCACAAAGCAACATATATCATGCAATGACAAAGTCTAACTCTCTTCCTATGCATCGGCATGTCATACAAGAACAATTCATGCACATCAAGTAAAGGCCAATACATAGCATAAGTAGTTTCTTGCAATTTTATCATGTTGGAAATATAGAGAGGCGGAGATGTAGTTCCTCTCTCATAATAATTGCAAGTAGGAGTAGCAAGCACCTGCATATTACATTCATCAAAATTATCATGTGCAACGGTAAAAGGCAACCCATCAATATAATTCTTAATAAGAACAAACTTCTCCGATATAGTGTAGTTTGGAGAATTCAAAAAGATAATAGGACTATCATGTGTGGGTGCAATAGCAACAATTTCATGTTTAACATAAGGAACAATAGCAAGTTCATCTCCAATATCATAATTCATATTGGCATCTTGGCCACAAGCATAGCAATCATCAAGTTCATCAAAAAGGGATAATCCAAATGAATTAATGGGATCATAACAATTATCATAGCATTCATCCTTCGATAAGCATGAAGGGAAATTAAACAATGTATGAGTTGAAGAGTTACTCTCATTAGAAGGTGGGCACGGGTAGCTAATCCGCTCTTCCTCCTTTTGTTCTTCGCTCTCCTCATCATCTTTTTCATCCAATGAGCTCATAGTTTCATCAATTTCTTCTTCCATAGACTCCTGCAAAATGTTAGTCTCTTCTTGGACAGCGGAGAAGTACTCAATATATTCTTTAACATAAGCATTGGAAGCATAGTTTTCATAGCAATGTTTAAGTATGGCAAAATTTTCAGATTTGTAAAAAGTAGCATCATACTTTTCAATCAAAGAAGCAATTTCATAAGCACCCTTAAAAGCAACAAATTCTTCAATTTGTTCAACATCATAGTAATTACAAACACCTTTGGCATAAGAAGATATGATTCCATTATCCTTAAACTCACATTGAAAGGGAAGGTGTTTTTTAGGGTCTTCAGAACAACAAGTAAACTCATGTATTTCACATAAATTCAGAGCATAGCAATACAAACTATTCATATGATGCCATAAAAGTTTCCCTTTTTGAGATAAGCGGTGTCGCACATAATAAGCATGCTCATTTAATGATTTCCCCTCAACTAAGCTAGTTGGGTTTTCAGCACGAGCATAAATGGATCAAAGATGGTCCAAGTAGAAAGCTTCAGTAGTATGATAGATTTTGGGTGGTTCTTCAACCATTGGTTTAGTGGGTACAACTAATTTTTTTGGTATTTTGCGTTTCCTACCCATAACTAAAGATAGAAAACAAAAGCACAAAATAAAAACTACTTAGTAATAAAGCAAACAAGCACACACGAGAATATTCACCCCACGCTATTGCTCCCCGGCAACGGCGCCAGAAAAAGGTCTTGATAACCCACAAGTATAGGGGATCGTTTGTAGCCCTTTTCGATAAATAAGAGTGTCGAACCCAAGGAGGAGCTAAAGGCAGAACAAATATTCCCTCAAGTTCTATCGACCACCGATACAACTCTACGCACACTTGACGTTTGCTTTACCTAAAACAAGTATGAAACTATTTTGCAAGAATAAAACTACGAGTACTTTGCGAGAATAAAACTACGAATAAATTGCAAGACAATAAAAGTAGATAGCTTTTGTCAACAAGAAAGTCATGTGTCCCTAGGCAATCGATAACAAGTACCGGTAATCATTCTTGCAATTTTATATGAGGGAGAGGCATGAGCTAACATACTTTCTCTACTTGGATCATATGCACTTATGATTGGACTCCTAGCAAGCATCCGCAACTACTAAAGATCATTAAGGTCGTGAAACCGAACCATAGCATTAAGTATCAAGTCCTCTTTACTCCCATACGCAACAACCCACCTACTCGGGTTTAAGCTTCTGTCACTCTCGCAACCCAACATAAGCGAATCATGAACGTATTGCAACACCCTACAGCGAGGATCCCTCCGTTTGCGCGAGACGGAGGGCACCGTAGGACAGCACCATAAATAAAATATACAATCATACCAACCAAGATCACGATTAACCCACAGAACAAAACGGATCTACTCAAACATCATAGGATAACCATAGATCATTGGGAAATAATATATGAAGTTGAGCACCATGTTTAAGTAGAGATTATAGCGGGGAGAAGGGGTGTTATACCGCTGCATAGAGGGGGAGAAAGTTGGTGTTGACGGTAGCAAGATTGTTTATGTAGATCGCCGTCACGATCCTTGCCCCGGCGGCACTCCGGCGCCACCGGGAGAGAGTGGGAGAGCGCCCCCTCCTTCTTCTTATTCCTTGGCCTCCCCCCTAGATGGGAGGAGAGTTCCCCCTCTGGTCCATGGCCTACATGGTGGCGGAGGGGCGGGAGCTCCTCCGAGATTGGATCTCCCTCTCTGTTCTCTGCTGTTTCGCGTTTCCCAGATCTGGCCGAAAACCGTTTCTTATATTCCGGGAGATCCGTAACTCCGATTGCGCTGAAATTTTAAAACAATTTTTTTCCAGATATAAGCTTCCTTGCGCCCGAAGTAGAGATCCAACCGAGGTACGAGGTGGGCATAAGACACCTGGGCGCGCCTGGGCCCCCAGGCGCGCCCTGGTGGGTTGTGGTCACTATGGGGCCCCTCTTATGATGATTCCAACTCCCAAAAATCACAAATATTCCAAAATAATTCTCCGTAAAATTTTATTGCATTTGGACTTTGTTTGATATGGATTTTCTGCAAAACAAAAAACATGCAAAAAACAGGAGCTAGCACTGGGCACTGGATCAATAGGTTATTCCAATAAATCATATAAAATGTTGCCAAAAGTATGTGAAAGTTGTATAATATTGGCATGAAACAATCAAAAATTATAGATACGACGGAGACGTATCACCCGGTACCAATCTTGGTGATTACCTGGGCGATGATGTACAGTTTGAAACGTTAGAGACAGTAGAGATCTTCAGATATAAGCACGGGAAGCCTCTCGTCAAACCTGATCATCTCCTCTAACAACGATGATGCGAAGATTGCATGAATGGTACATGGATACCTGCAGGAAGAGTGGGGCCGACAGTATGTTGCTGAGAATTAAAGAGGAGCACGACCTCATTGGAGTTTAGGTGATGCCTGTTGAATTTGTGGAGTTATTTCAGTTATTCAATCAAGAGGCCCTCGACAAACAACTCATCACTTGCTACTGTCTATAAGTATTACTTCTATAATTAAGTCTCTAGCTCAGCTCGTTCATTGCATGTATATATAATTATCCTCACTATATTATGCAGATTGAAGATCATCGAATGCAAGGAAAGACAAATCTATGACATTGGGTTCATTAGCCCAAATACCGTAAATGAATGGTCGGTAAAAGAGAGAGTCAAAGATACTGAGGACAACTTGCTACAATCGTTCCTTCAACATCAAAACAAAGGGAAAAATACTCTTTCCTTACAACTTCAAGTGAGTCTTACTATCTTGTGCATATTCGGTTTCGCTTACTCGAGGTTAAGTAATGTAATTGATGAGTTATGCGTGCGCAGCTTCCACTTTATTCTGCTATCCATTAAGCTTGACGGGGGAGTAGTAACTGTCTTAGACTCGAGACGGAAAGATCCCCAGGATTATGCGGACATGACTGCAATGCTCCAGAAGTAAGTTCAATCATTATCGCACCATATCAGCAACTTTCGTTCATTTCCTGATATCAATTAATCATTTTCTTTGCCTGGCAGGGTTTGGAAAAAGTTCACCAGAATGGTTCTGGGTCTGCTGAAGGAGCTGCGATTTACACACCCCAAAGTAAGTAGTACTAACTAGTTCCGCGCATCTCTTATTGATTCTAGTTTCATCAATACCATTTATCATGCTTGATTATTAGTTTGATTGAACTCTATTCTCGTAAAGTGCTTGTGGCAGGAAGGCGGGAATCATTTATGTGGATACTACGTTTGCGAGTTCATGCGCAGCTCGACCTCTGAGCGGGGCTACTCTGACAAACAATATGAAGTACGTAAACAATAATATTCACAATTTTATTTTATTACCATCAATTGTGTTGAGTTTCATTCATATATATGTATTGACCCCCTTCTTTAAATTAGATGTGGCAGATGCGGGATGAACTCCTACCACATGATCGCATACGAGCAATTCAAGAGGAATTGGCGGGATTCTTTCTTGACCACGTCATACATAAAGACGGAGAATACCATGTGGAAATTTAAGCTGACTTTCGGTAGATGATGTCAGGGATCGTAAGATATGTTATATTGTATATATGTAGTAGCGTCGGATAGAAATACGAAAACTTGTTTTTCGACCAATCTCGGAGAAAGAGAGGTCACTTCTCTCTGTATATGTTCATGACGATCTTGTGTAATTAATGGTTCCTTCATTTGCTTAGTAGCGTCAAGTTCTCTCTATATGTAGTAGCTAGCGTCGACCAAGCACGGAGAAAGAGAGGTCACTTCTCTCTATATGTAGTAGCTATAGCTAACACAATATGAAACCCCTAATTAAACCATCCAAAAACCCTAATAAACCCCCCCTTTAAAAAAAACAAAAACCCCAGAGCCTGGGAGCTGCTGATGCGTGGCTGCCCTTTAGTCCCGGTTGGTGTTACCAACCGGGACTAAAGGTCCTCCTCACTGGGCGCCCCAGAGCGGCCATGTGGCCCTCCTTCGGTCCCGGTTCGTAAGCAAACCGGGACTAAAGGTTTTAGGCATTAGTCCCGTTTGATTTGTTCCGGTTCCCGAACCGGGACTAAAGGCCCTCTAGAACCGGGACTAGTACCCTGTTTTCTACTAGTGGTGAGTAGTTTACCACAGACGTACGGGTCCATAGGTAGTAGCTAGATGGCTCCTTCTCTCTTTTTTGATCTTCAATACAATATTCTCCTCGATGTTCTTGGAGATATATTTGCTGTAATAACTTTTTGCAGTGTGTTTATTGGGATTCGATGAATTGTGAGTTTATGACCAGATCTATCCATGAATATTATTTCGGTCTTTGCTGAACTCTTTTATGCATGATTGTTATAGCTTCGTATTTCCTCTCCGAAACATTGGTTTGGTTTGGCCAACTAGATTGATTTTTCTTGTAATGGGAAGAGGTGCTTTGTGATGGGTTCGATCTTGCGGTGCTCAATCTCAGTGACAGAAGGAGACATGACACGCATGTATCATTGCCATTAAGGATAAAAAGATGGGGTTTATTCCTACATGAATAGATCTTGTCTACATCATGTCATCATTCTTATTGCATTACTCCGTTTTCCCATGAACTTAATACACTAGATGCATGCTGGATAGCGGTCGATGTGTGGAGTAATAGTAGTAGATGCAGGCAGGAGTTGGTCTACTAATCTTGGACGTGATGCCTATATACATGATCATTGCCTTGGATATCATCATAATTATTTGTTTTTCTATCAATTGCCCAACAGTAATTTGTTTACCCACCGTATGCTATTTTCTTGAGAGAAGCCTCTAGTGAAATCTACGGCCCCCGGGTCTATTTCCTATCATATTAAAACCAAAAATACCTTGCTGCTCTTTTTCTTTATTTATTTTATTTTGTGTTTTTGTAAGATCTATTTATCAAATCTCATACAATTTAATCTATCTCAATACCGAGGAGAGATTGACAACCCCTCTTACGCATTGGGTTGCAAGTTCCTGTTATTTATGTGCAGGTGTTGTTTACGTAGTGTTGCTTGGTACTCCTACTAGATTGATAACCTTGGTTTCATAACTGAGGGAAATACTTACCGTTGTTGTGCTGCGTCATCCTCTCCTCTTCGCAGAATTAGCAACGCAGATACTGAAGGAAATATGCCCTAGAGGCAATAATAAATTGTTATTTATATTTCCTTATATCATGATAAATGTTTATTATTCATGCTAGAATTATATTAACTGGAAACTTAGTACATGTGTGAATACATAGACAAAATAGAGTGTCACTAGTATGCCTCTACTTGACTAGCTCGTTAATCAAAGATGGTTATGTTTCCTAACCATAGACATGAGTTGTCATTTGATTAACGGGATCACATCATTAGGAGAATGATGTGATTGACTTGACCCATTCCGTTAGCTTAGCACTTGATCGTTTAGTATGTTGCTATTGCTTTCTTCATGACTTATACATGTTCCTATGACTATGAGATTATGCAACTCCCGTTTACCGGAGGAACACTTTGTGTGCTACCAAATGTCACAATGTAACTGGGTGATTATAAAGGTGCTCTACAGGTGTCTCCGAAGGTAATTGTTGAGTTGGCGTATTTCGAGATTAGGATTTGTCACTCCGATTGTCGGAGAGGTATCTCTGGGCCCACTCGGTAATGCACATCACTATAAGCCTTGCAAGCATTGTAACTAATGAGTTAGTTGCGGGATGATGTATTACGGAACGAGTAAAGAGACTTGCCGGTAACGAGATTGAACTATGTATTGAGATACCGACGATCGAATCTCGGGCAAGTAACATACCAATGACAAAGGGAACAACGTATGTTGTTATGCGGTTTGACCGATAAAGATCTTCGTAGAATATGTGGGAGCCAATATGAGCATCCAGGTTCCGCTATTGGTTATTGACCGGAGACGTGTCTCGGTCATGTCTACATAGTTCTCGAACCCGTAGGGTCCGCACGCTTAAAATTCGATGATGATTTGTATTATGAGTTTATGTGATTTGATGACCGAAGTTTGTTTTGAGTCCCGGATGAGATCGGGGACATGACGAGGAGTCTCGAAATGGTCGAGAGGTAAAGATTGATATATTGGAAGGCTATATTCGGACATCGGAAAGGTTCCGAGTGATTCGGGTATTTTTCGGAGTACCGGAGAGTTACGAGAATTCGTATTGGGCCTTAATGGGCCATACGGGAAAGGAGAGAAAGGCCTCAAGGGTGGCTGCGCCCCTTCCCCATGGACTGGTCCAAATTGGACTAGGGAAAGGGGGCGCCCCCTTCCTTCCTTCTCCTTCTCCCTTCCCCTTTTCCTATTCCATGTGGGAGGTGGAATCCTACTAGGACTAGGGAGTCCTAGTAGGACTCCACACTTTGGGCGCACCCTATGAGGGCCGGCCTCCTCCTCCCTCCATCCTTTATATACGTGGCCAGGGGGCACCCCATAGAGACACAACAATTGATCATTGATCTCTTAGCCGTGTGCGGTGCTCCCCTCCACCATAATCCACCTCGATCATATCGTAGCGGTGCTTAGGCGAAGCCCTGCGTCGGTAGCATCATCATCACCGTCACCACGCCGTCGTGCTGATGAAACTCTCCTGTGAAGCTTTGCTGGATCGGAGCTCGCCGGACGTCATCGAGTTGAACGTGTGCTGAACTCGGAGGTGCCGTGCGTTCGGTACTTGGATCGGTCGGATCATGTAGACGTACGACTACATCAACCGCGTTGTGCTAACGCTTCCGCTTTCGGTCTACGAGGGTACGTGGACACACTCTCCCCTCTCGTTGCTATGCATCACCATGATCCTGTGTGTGCGTAGGAAATTTTTGAAATTACTACGTTCCACAACAGTGGCATTCGAGCCTGGTTTTATGCGTAGATGTTATATGCACGAGTAGAACACAAGTGAGTTGTGTGCGATACAAGTCATACTGCTTACCAGCATGTCACACTTTGGTTCGGCGATATTGTTGGATGAAGCGGCCCGGACCGACATTACGCGTACGCTTACGCGAGACTGGTTTTACCGCCGTGCTTTGCACACAGGTGACTAGCGGGTGTCAGTTTCTCCAACTTTAGTTGAACCGAGTGTGGCTACGCCCGGTCCTTGTGAAGGTTAAAACAATACTAACTTGACGAACTATCGTTGTGGTTTTGATGCGTAGATAAGAACGGTTCTTGCTCAGCCCGTAGCAGCCACGTAAATCTTGCAACAACAAAGTAGAGGACGTCTAACTTGTTTTTGCAGGGCATGTTGTGATGTGATATGGTCAAGACATGATGCTATATTTTATTGTATGAGATGATCATGTTTTGTAACTGAGTTATCGGCAACTGGCAGGAGCCATATGGTTGTCGCTTTATTGTATGCAATGCAATCGCCCTGTAATTGCTTTACTTTATCACTAAGCGGTAGCGATAGTCGTAGAAGCAATAGTTGGCGAGACGACATTGATGCTACGATGGAGATCAAGGTGTCGCGCCAGTAACGATGGTGATCATGACGGTGCTTCGGAGATGGAGATCACAAGCACAAGATGATGATGGCCATATCATATCACTTATATTGATTGCATGTGATGTTTATCCTTTATGCATCTTATTTTGCTTTGTTTGACGGTAGCATTATAAGATGATCTCTCACTAAATTTCAATGTAAAAGTGTTCTCCCTGAGTATGCACCGTTGCCAAAGTTCGTCGTGCCGAGACACCACGTGATGATCGGGTGTGATAAGCTCAACGTTCATCTACAACGGGTGCAAGCCAGTTTTGCACATGCAGAATACTCGGGTTAAACTTGACGAGCCTAGCATATGCAGATATGGCCTCGGAACACTGAGACCGAAAGGTCGAGCGTGAATCATATAGTAGATATGATCAACATAGTGATGTTCACCATTGAAAACTACTCCATTTCACGTGATGATCGGTTATGGTTTAGTTGATTTGGATCACGTGATCACTTAGATGATTAGAGAGATGTCTATCTAAGTGGGAGTTCTTGAGTAATATGATTAATTGAACTTTAATTTATCATGAACTTAGTCCTGGTAGTATTTGCAAATTATGTTGTAGATCAATAGCTAGTGTATAGCTCCACTGTTTTATTTTTGATATGTTACTGGAGAAAACTAAGTTGAAAGATGATAGTAGCAATGATGCGGACTGGTTCTGTGATCTGAGGATTATCCTCATTGCTGCACGGAAGAATTATGTCCTTGATGCACCGCTAGGTGACAGACCTATTGCAGGAGCAGATGCAAACGTTATGAACGTTTGGCAAGCTCGATATGATGACTACCTGATAGTTTAGTGCACCATGCTTTACGGGTTAGAATCGGGGCTTCAAAGACGTTTTGAACGCCACGGAGCATATGAGATGTTCCAAGAGTTGAAATTGGTATTTCATACTCATGCCCGTGTCGAGAGGTATGAGACCTCTGACAGTACTTGGCCTACAAGATGGAGGAGAATAGCTCAATCAGTGAGCATGTGCTCAGAATGTCTGAGTACTACAGTTGCTTGAATCAAGTGGGAGTTGATCTTCCGGATAAGATAGTAATTGACAGAATTCTCTAGTCACTATCACCAAGTTACTGGAACTTCGTGATGAACTATAATATGCAAGGGATGACAAAAACGATTCCCGAGCTCTTCGTGATGCTGAAATCAACGAAGGTAGAAATCAAGAAAGAGCATCAAGTGTTGATGGTTAACAAGACCACTAGTTTCAAGAAAAGGGCAAAGGAAAGAAGGGGAACTTCAAGAAGAATAGCAAGCAAGTTGCTACTCCCGGGAAGAAGTCCAAGTCTGGACCTAAGCCTGAAACTGAGTGCTTCTACTGCAAAGGGACTGGTCACTGGAAGCGGAACTGCCCCAAGTATTTGGCGGATAAGAAGGATGGCAAAGTGAACAAAAGTATATTTGATATACATGTTATTGATGTGTATTTTACTAGTGTTCATAGTAGCCCCTGGGTATTTGATACTGGTTCAGTTGCTAACATTAGTAACTCGAAACAGGAGTTGCAAAATGAACAGAGACTAGTTAATGACGAGGTGACGATGTGTGTTGGAAGTGATTCCAAGGTTGATAAGATCACCATCGCACACTCCCTCTACCTTCGGGATTAGTGTTGGACCTAAATAAATGTTATTTGGTATTTGCGTTGAGCATGAATATGGTTGGATCATGTTTATTGCGATACGGTTATTCATTTAAGTCAGAGAATAATTGTTGTTCTGTTTAAATGAATAAAACCTTCTATGGTCATACACTCAATATAAAAGGTTTATTGAATCTCGATGATAGTGATACACATATTCATAATATTGATGCCAAAAGATGCAAAGTTGATAATGATAATGCAACATATTTTGTGGCACTGCCGTTTAGGTCATATTGGTGTAAAGCGCATGAAGAAACTCCATTCGGATGGACTTTTGGAATCACTTGATTATGAATCATTTGATGCTTGCGAACCATGCCTCATGGGCAAGATGACTAAGACTCCGTTCTCCGGAACAATGGAGTGAGCTAATGACTTATTGGAAATAATACATATCGATGTATGCGGTCCGATGAGTGTTGAGCCTCACGGCGGGTATCATTATTTTCTGACCTTCACAGATGATTTGAGCAGATATGGGTATATCTACTTGATGAAACATAAGTCTGAAACATTTGAAAAGTTCAAAAGAATTTCAGAGTGAAGTAGAGAATCATCGTAACAAGAAAATAAAGTTTCTACGATCTGATCGCAGAGGCGAATATTTGAGTTACGAGTTTGGCCTTCAATTAAAACAATGTGGAATAGTTTCAAAAACTCATGCCACCTGGAACACCACAGCATAATGGTGTGTCCGAACGTCATAACCGTACTTTATTGGATATAGTGCAATCTATGATGTCTCTTACCGATTTACCACTATCGTTTTGGGGTTATGCATTAGAGACAACTGCATTCACGTTAAATAGGGCACCGTCTAAATCCATTGAGACGACACTGTATGAACTGTGGTTTAGCAGGAAACCTAAGCTATCGTTTCTTAAAGTTTGGGGCTGCGATGCTTATGTGAAAAAACTTCAACCTGATAAGCTTGAACCCAAATCGGAGAAATACGTCTTCATAGGATACCCAAAGGAGACTATTGGGTACACCTTCTATCACAGATCTGAAGGCAAGATATTCGTTGCTAAGAATGGATCCTTTCTAGAGAAGGAGTTTCTCTCGAAAGAAGTGAGTGGGAGGAAAGTAGAACTTGATGAGGTAGTGGTACCTTCTCTTGAAATTGGAAAGTAGTTCATCACAGAAATCAGTTCCAGTGATGCCTACACCAATTAGTGAGGAAGTTAATGATGATGATCATGAAACTTCGGATCAAGTTGCTACCGAACCTCGTAGGTCAACCGGAGTATGTTCCGCACCATAGTGGTACGGTAATCCTGTTCTGGAAGTCATGTTACTAGACCATGACGAACCTACGAACAATGAGGAAGCGATGATGAGCCCAGATTCCACAAAATGGCTTGAGGCCCTGAAATCTGAGATGGGATCCATGTATGAGAACAAAGTGTGGACTTTGGTTGATTTGCCCGATGATCGGCAAGCCTTAGAAAATAAATGGATCTTCAAGAAGAAGACTGACGCCGACGGTAATGTTACTGTCTAGAAAGCTCGACTTGTTGCAAAAGGTTTTCGACAAGTTCAAGGAGTTGACTACGATGAGACCTTCTCACCCGTAGCGATGCTTAAGTCCGTCTGAATCATGTTAGCAATTGCCGCATTTTATGATTATGAAATTTGGCAAATGGATGTAAAAACTGCATTCCTGAATGGATTTCTGGAAGAAGAGTTGTATATGATGCAACCCGAAGGTTTTATCGATCCAAAGGATGCTAACAAAGTGTGCAAGCTCCAGCGATCCATTTATGGACTGGTGCAAGCATCTCGGAGTTGGAATAAATGTTTTGATAGTGTGATCAAAACATATGGTTTTTTATACAGACTTTTGGAGAAGCCTGTATTTACAAGAAAGTGAGTGGGAGCTCTGTAGCATTTCTGATATTATATGTGGATGACATATTGTTGATTGGAAATGATATAGAATTTCTGGATAGCATAAAAGGATACTTGAATAAGAATTTTTCACTAAAAAGGACCTCGGTGAAGCTGCTTAAGTATTGAGCATCAAGATCTATAGGGATAGATCGAGACGCTTAATAGGACTTTCACAAAGCACATACCTTGACAAGATTTTGAAGAAGTTCAAAATAGATCAGTCAAAGAAGGAGTTCTTGCCTGTGTTACAAGGTGTAAAATTGAGTAAGACTCAAAACCAGACCCAACAGAAGATAGAAAGAGAATGAAAGTCATTCCCTATGCCTCAGTCATAGGTTCTATAAAGTATGCCATGCTATGTACCAGACCAGTTGTGTGCCTTGCTGTGAGTTTAGCAAGGAGGTACGATAGTGATCCAGGGATAGATCACTGGACAGCGGTCAAAGTTATCCTTAGTTACCTAAGAGGACTAAGGAAATATTTCTCGGTTATGGAGGTGATAAAAGAGTTCGTCGTAAAAGGTTACGTCGATGCAAGCTTTTACACCGATCCAGATGACTCAGAGTATCAATCTAGATACATATTGAAAGTGGGAGCAATTAGCTAGAGTAGCTCCGTGCAGAGCATTGTAGACATAAGAAATTTGCAAAATACATACGGATCTGAATATGGCAGACCCATTGACTAAACCTCTCTCACAAGCAAAACATGATCACACCTTAGAACACTTTGGGTGTTAATCACATGGCAATGTGAACTAGATTATTGACTCTAGTAAACCCTTTGGGTGTTGGTCACATGGCGATGTGAACTATTGGTGTTAATCACATGGCGATGTGAACTAGATTATTGACTCTAGTAAACCCTTTGGGTGTTGGTCACATGGCGATGTGAACTAGATTATTGACTCTAGTGCAAGTGGGAGACTGAAGGAAATATGCCCTAGAGGCAATAATAAATTGTTATTTATATTTCCTTATATCATGATAAATGTTTATTATTCATGCTAGAATTGTATTAACTGGAAACTTAGTACATGTGTGCATACATAGACAAAATAGAGTGTCACTAGTATGCCTCTACTTGACTAGCTCGTTAATCAAAGATGGTTATGTTTCCTAACCATAGACATGAGTTGTCATTTGATTAACGGGATCACATCATTAGGAGAATGATGTGATTGACTTGACCCATTCCGTTAGCTTAGCACTTGATCGTTTAGTATGTTGCTATTGCTTTCTTCATGACTTATACATGTTCCTATGACTATGAGATTATGCAACTGCCGTTTACCGGAGGAACACTTTGTGTGCTACCAAACGTCACAACGTAACTGGGTGATTATAAAGGTGCTCTACAGGTGTCTCCGAAGGTACTTGTTGAGTTGGCGTATTTCGAGATTAGGATTTGTCACTCCGATTGTCGGAGAGGTATCTCTGGGCCCACTCGGTAATGCACATCACTATAAGCCTTGAAAGCATTGTAACTAATGAGTTAGTTGCGGGATGATGTATTACGGAACGAGTAAAGAGACTTGCCGGTAACGAGATTGAACTAGGTATTGAGATACCGACGATCGAATCTCGGGCAAGTAACATACCGATGACAAAGGGAACAACGTATGTTGTTATGCGGTTTGACCGATAAAGATCTTCGTAGAATATGTGGGAGCCAATATGAGCATCCAGGTTCCGCTATTGGTTATTGACCGGAGACGTGTCTCGGTCATGTCTACATAGTTCTCGAACCCGTAGGGTCCGCACGCTTAAAATTCGATGACGATTTGTATTATGAGTTTATGTGATTTGATGACCGAAGTTTGTTCGGAGTCCCGGATGAGATCGGGGACATGACGAGGAGTCTCGAAATGGTCGAGAGGTAAAGATCGATATATTGGAAGGCTATATTCGGACATCGGAAAGGTTCCGAGTGATTCGGGTATTTTTCGGAGTAGCGGAGAGTTACGGGAATTCGTATTGGGCCTTAATGGGCCATACGGGAAAGGAGAGAAAGGCCTCAAGGGTGGCTGCGCCCCTTCCCCATGGACTGGTCCGAATTGGACTAGGGAAAGGGGGCGCCCCCTTCCTTCCTTCTCCTTCTCCCTTCCCCTTTTCCTATTCCATGTGGGAGGTGGAATCCTACTAGGACTAGGGAGTCCTAGTAGGACTCCACACTTTGGGCGCACCCTATGAGGGCCGGCCTCCTCCTCCCTCCATCCTTTATATACGTGGCCAGGGGGCACCCCATAGAGACACAACAATTGATCATTGATCTCTTAGTCGTGTGCGGTGCCCCCCTCTACCATAATCCACCTTGATCATATCGTAGCGGTGCTTAGGCGAAGCCCTGCGTCGGTAGCATCATCATCACCGTCACCACGCCGTCATGCTGACGAAACTCTCCTGTGACGCTTTGCTGGATCGGAGCTCGCGGGACGTCATCGAGTTGAACGTGTGCTGAACTCGGAGGTGCCGTGCGTTCGGTACTTGGATCGGTCGGATCGTGAAGACGTACGACTACATCAACCGCGTTATGCTAACGGTTCCGCTTTCGGTCTACGAGGGTACGTGGACACACTCTCCCCTCTCGTTGCTATGCATCACCATGATCCTGTGTGTGCGTAGGAAAATTTTGAAATTACTACGTTCCCCAACAGATACAAGCTATCATCCGTCAACTATACTCTTCGGGTGGTGAAACCCTTAACAAAGAGACGAGACTCTGATACCAATTGAAAGGATCGATATGGTTGACTAGAGGGGGAGGGGTGAATAGGCAACTACCAATTTTTAGCTTTTCTTAACAAATTAGGGATAGCAACAAATAGGTTGTCTAGATATGCAACTAGGTGAACAACCTATATGATGCTAGCAATGACAAAACCACAAGTAAGCAAGATAAGTAACACAAGTAAAGCAAGCACAAAGTAAAGGTAAGAGATAACCACAAGTGGAGTCGGGGAAGACAAGGATGTGTTACCGAAGTTCATTCCCTTTGAGAGGAAGTACGTCTCCGTTGGAGCGGTGTGGAGGCACAATGCTCCCCAAGAAGCCACTAGGGCCACCGTATTCTCCTCACGCCCTCATACAATGCGAGATGCCGTGATTCCACTAGTGGTGCCCTTGAAGGCGGCAACCGGACCTTTACAAACAAGGTTGGGGCTCTCTCCACAACCGAATTGGAGGCTCCCAACAACACCACGAAGCTTCACCACAATGGAATGTGGCTCCGAGGTGACCTCAACCGTCTAGGGTGCTCAAACACCCAAGAGTAACAAGATCCGCAAGGGATTAGTGGGGGAATCAAATTTCTCTTGGTGGAAGTGTAGATCTAGGCCTTCTCAAGCAATCCCTAAAGAATCTGATTGGCTAGGGAGAGAGATCGGGTAAGAATGAGCTTGTGAGCAACAATGGAGCTTAGGGGAGGAAGAGGCATCAACTAAAGGGAAGATGACTCCGTTATATACTGGTAGAAGAGATCCAACCGTTATGCTCCCACTACCCGTGCACAAGCGGTAGTACCACTTGGGTGAGCGGTACTTCCGCTGGCACGGAAGTTCTAGCCGTATAGTTCAATCTGAACATGTCAGGGGGGCGGTAGTGCCGCCGGAGCGGTACTACCGCTCCCACTATCGGTACTATCACGTGGTGTTGAACTGCAGCCGAAACCCGTGGTAGTAGAGAAGGGCAGGGCGGTAGTGCCGCCCAGGGCGGTACTTGTAGGAGATATGCCCTAGAGGTAATAATAAATGTTATTGATTATCTCCCTGTTCATAATTAGGTTTATGTTCCATGCTATAACTGCTATGGTTCTCGAGTCTGCAAATAAAACGAG
The DNA here is from genome assembly GCA_011799875.1 of Thinopyrum elongatum. Classification (NCBI taxonomy): domain Eukaryota; kingdom Viridiplantae; phylum Streptophyta; class Magnoliopsida; order Poales; family Poaceae; genus Thinopyrum; species Thinopyrum elongatum. The sequence goes on from CM022301.1 coordinate 37,728,987, forward strand.
GCTCGGAGGAAGACTCATATGCACGTGTGGAATAATAAATGATAAAATGTATTCCTAGTCAAGCCTCTATGACTGGCTCAAGTATTGCATGATGATCCTGTTTTCCTGATCATGGGCATGACTATGCCAGAAATTTTGAGGGCACAATGTTAACAGAACATTTGTGTTGAATCGACCCGATTGATGTTATGCTATGAGGTTCTTTCGTCACAAGTTAATGGTTAATAACACAGAGATGGTTAATGTTTGCATGATTCCTTAGACCATGAGAGTATCGAGTTTCTTCATGCTTGCTTCATGAACTTTGGGGTTTGTTAAACGTCATCCGTAAATGGGTGGCTATTACGGCGGCTTACGGGTTCATGGAAAAGTGTGTCAAGTAACTTGATAGCTCAAGATTGGGATTTGCTCCTCCGGCGATGGAGAGATATCTCTGGGCCCTCTCGGTATTACGGTATCCATCATCGTCTGGCCAGACACTTTGTGATTTGATCACGGGGATGCCGGAACATGGTAACGAGAAAAGAGAACAATACCGGTAACGAGGTAACTAGCATAGTGGACAAGTGTTGATCCACGGGAATGCCAACATGTCTCACCTCGGGTATTTGTAACATATCACGAAGCAACAGGAATAGCACACGTCAACTGGAGGTTCACTCGAATATTCATTCGTGTGGGTATAGGGGTCAATATGGGTGTCCACGGCTCCGATGTTGATCATTGATCGGAAGGGGTTCCGTGTCATGTCTATACTTCACCGAACCTATAGGGTCACACGCTTAAGGGTCATCTATCTGCTGAATACTAGACAGGGAGTCTGAGAGAAAATCACCGAAAAAGTTTCGGACACCAAAAAAGTTTCGGACAGCGGAAAAGTTCCGCAGAGAGAGGTCACCGGATGAGTTCCGGTGAAACTGAAAAGTTGTTTCAGAGGATACCATAAAGTCAAATTGGTTTCGGCACATGCCCGATAATTCTTGGAGGGTGCCAGAATCATTCTGGAAACTTTTGGGAATTTTCTGGAAGAAAAACTGGAAATGTTCTGGAGCTGCCGGAACCACTTCAGATGCTTTTCGCAGATGAAAATCACTAATCTGGAATTGTTCCAGAACGCGTTGAAAATTATTTTAGTGGGTACTGGAAATGTTCTAAGCCCACATAAATATTTTCAGTTCGAACGGACGCTGAAAAATGTCGTCATGAATAGTGAAAGTGCTTTTTGGGTGGCTTCTTGGAGAAGCCACCTTGAGGGTCCTTTGGTATTTTTCCCCTTGGCTTCTTGGAGAAGCCACCCTTGGGCTTGGCCTATAAATAGGGGTGGAGGGGGCTGCCTAAAGACTCACTCTTTCTCACATATACATGCCATTGCAATGATCTGGCTTCTTCTCTCCCTCCCCGCGAAATAGTTTCGTAGAGCCGAAAGGCTGTCTGGGTTCCGGTGGGAACTAGTTCTGGACGGCGAAGCCCTGCCGGATAGATGACACCGTATGTGTGCAACTCTGTAGAGAGGTCGTAGTTTCGATCTTAGTGCCCGAGGGGCTGTTCGAGAGTGCCTCCCGAAGGGCTGTCCGAGTGACCGTCCGAGTTTCGAAGGTCCTCCCGAAGGGCTGTCCGCGACACCGTCCGGGGGACTGTCCGACCACCTCCCGGAGGGCTGTCCGGGTGGTGGATGAGGGTATACATCCTCGCGGTTGGGAGGTTGTAAATCCTAGCTGTGGGGATCTGCACCGCCGATCGTCATCGACTCTACTTCCGCTGCGCTACGAGTCGGTAACGAAATGATCAAACCTTGTATGCAGTCTCCATAGTGGTCCTGGGCTGGTGCGTAGGTCGGAAAATTTTTGTTTTCTGCTGCGTTACCCTATAGTGGCATCATGAGCCGTGCTATGCGTAGATGCAGGTTGCGATCTAGAATACATGGAGATGTATGGGTGTTGCACAAAATAATTAGGTAGTAGATGAGTTCTATTACTAAAAATTATTTGTGCGGGTAGCAGATGAAATCTGTTACCCGATGTTCTTGTTGCTTCCCTGGAATGCGCATATTTCTGATCTTGATAACAGCATGGTGGAGTTTCAATGTTCTGGCAATCCGCGATCCTGATTGATCAACGAAGTGCTAACAGTTCATTGAATTCCACCGTAGTTAAAAAGAAAGATGAAATTTCGCAGACGAAAGGGCAATGCAGATATGATCTGCACGGGGGTCATGCGTATGACGAAGTTTAGTATGGGGCTTGAGATTTTATTATCTCGGTTTTCATACACCCTGGAAAGTTAATCTAGCGACTTGAATTATCATACTTGATGATGGACGTTGGTAGCTTCGGTTTGTTTCGAAACCTTAGAAGCCACGTAAAACTAGTTTTTTTGCATGAACCAATTAGAGGCGTCTAACTTGGTTTTGCAGGAGGGTTTACATGTGCATGTGATGTGGTATAGCAGTGCTCATAATAATTTGATTATGTATGAGATGACTATATAATGTAAATTGATTAACATGACCTGCGTGTCATGATTCGGCATGATGGCTGGAGCCATATGATTGCACTTTAAATGACCTGTGTGTCAACCTTGTGTAATGCATTATTTTATTAGCTATAGAGATAGCAATATTATCTGCTGCATCGACAAGGTGGTGGCAATCTTCGCGAAGGTGATCACCGACGTGAATGCCGAAGACGAAGGAATACAAGACTTCTCCGTCAGAAAGGGCTATACCATATCATGCTATTATGAATTGCCTGAGATGTTTATCCCTTATGTTGCACCCTTCTTGATTGCGCGGTAGTCGCTTTTATTAGGGTGATCTCTCACAAAAATATCAAGTAGTTAGTGTTCTCCCAAGTGTAGCACCGTCACGACACCTAACTTTTCGGGGTATCACATGCTAACATGGGTACGAACGATTAGGGATGTGTGAGGCGGGTGAGTTGAGACCACGCAGCGAGATCACTTGGTTGTCTTGACGTTCAGGCATGAAAGTCATGAGCTCGGAACACACGCATCGAAAGATGAACAAGAGTCACATAGAGATGTGATTGGCAAGTTTGCCTACCGATTGAGATTTTCGTCATCAGTGATGCTACCATCAATGGCGTTGAATTGAAATGCGGATCTTGAATCACTCACAATCAATTATGAGAGATATTGATTTGAGTGGGAGCGCACTGTAGAATTAATTCTTTTAATTCTCAGTGCAATTAATTTTGAACACTGTCTAAGTGTGATTTGCATAATAGTTGTAGAATAATGGCTCGCATTTCCACCTTCCCTATTAAAATTGAATAGCTGTTAAATATCTGGTTAAAACTTTACGGTTGGTAACGTAATGTGAGGATTGTCCTCAAGAGTGCCGAGAAGGACTTTGTCCTATCGCATACTTTCGGTATTCTCTCGCTTATGCTATGGATCATGTGACTCTCGTCCATTGATCCAAAAGCTAGAATTCCATTTCAGTCAAGCGCAATATGTTTGTTTCCATGAGACCCAAACTTCGAAAGTTTGGATAGTTATGTGATATTCATGGAATCTGAAAATTATTTTCAGAGACAGACAAAGGCTAAAAGATATGAGATAGCCAAAGCAATGTTTGTTTGCAAACTATTAGTAAAGGAGTTTACTATGCATTAGACTGATAAGAGAGGGATCCAGAAGAACGCCTGTCATATGATGAAAGGTGAATAAAACAACAACTTAAAGAGAAAGGAAGTGTCCGAAGGGTGTTAGTAAGACTTTCACGCCTAGGAAGTCCGGGGCTAACGCCACTCTTAAGTTCGGTGCTTTTTCTGAGAGTAGGAGAAATACTGAAAGTTAAACTGTTAGAAGTATAAAGGCAGAAAGAAAGGAGACTGGAATATCCAGCTCATGTATGAATGTCATACAAGTTTTTGATGTATAGAAGGCTGGTCAAAGATATAGTCCTTGGGAATTATGATTAAATTGTTAATCAGTGATTCTTGGGTATTGTGAGTTAATCACAAAGATACCCGCTCGATTGCTTTCTGTTGCAACTCGATGTAAGAACTACTATGGCCTGAAAGACTAGCCAGAAATGAGTTTTAGGTATACACGGGGAACATAGTAAATGTTACTATACCTTCCATCGGTGTATTACCGTCTGTATTTATTTTTATAATTCGTTTGGAGTTTCACAAACTCTAGCCCATTGCATAAGGTATCTTGCAAGAAGTTTGTTTATAAGAGAACTTTTGATGTTCGATGTTATGAATAACATAAGGGCCATACTTTCATTATGAATGAGATGTATGTTATGAATATTGATAATAATACATTACCTCTGGGTTTACTTTCATAATTCATTTTAGAGTTTCATACACTCTAGGCCTTTGCACAATGTTTGTTGCAAAAGAATTGTTCATAGAAGAACAATTGTTGTTCAGTATCATGAATAACATGAGGGTCATACTTCCATCATCGATGGGACGTATGTTATGAATATTGATGGTAATATGATACATCCATAACACTGACGCTAAATGTCATAAGACTAAAAGAATACCACACAAGTGTGGCATTGCATTTGGTCACATTGGAGAAACCCGCATGGAAAATTCCATTATGATGGATTTTTGAAGTCGTTTGATTTTGAATCACCTGACACTTGCAACTTTCCTCCAAAAAGTGAAGTGACTGAAATACCGTTCACAGGCAATAAGGAACGAGCAAAGAACTTATTGATGATCATACATTTTGATGTATGTAGTCCGATAAATGTTGTTGCAAGTAGTGGATTTATCTATCTTCAGAAATGACTCAAGTAGATATATGGATATTTACTTGATGAGACGTAAGTCTGGATCTTTTGAAATCATTTGAAAGGTTTTCAAAATGAAGTAGAAGTTATTGTAACAAGAAAATTATGTTTCTACAATTCGATTGCAGAAAGAAATATTTGAGTTACAAGTTTAGCGAATGTCTGATGAGTTGTGAAAAGAGTTTCATAACTTACACCACCCGGAACACCACTGTGAGTGGAAAGTCCGTGAAGATGTAATCGAACCATTTATGACATGGTAAGATCAAAGATGACATAACTAAATTTGCCATTATCCCTTTTAAAAGGTGATGCTTTAGAGACTACGGCTTTTACACTGAAAAGAGCTCCATCAGGTCTGTTGAAATGACACCATGGTATGGTACGCCCAACCATGTTATATCTTTTCTTAACATTTGGAATATGGGGCTTGTGTAAAAGGTTACAAACCTATTCCAAATCAGACAAGTGCTACTTTGTAGGTTATCCCAAGTCATTGGGTATTCCTCCCTCACTATACCGAGGCAAATAGGTTTGCCACAAAGAACGGTATGCTTTTAAAGAGAATTGTTCTTGCAAAAGGTGAGTGGGAGGACAGTGCAACTCGACGAGATAACCAGTATCTTCGTCATCAGGTCAAAGGAAAGGAACCTTGGAAGTGATTCCGGAGTTTCCTACTGCGACTGATACGGAAGTCTCTACAATAAAATGTATGGACTTCAGTCGAACTTGCAGCTGAACCACGTAGGCAAGGCTCATGCAAACCTCTCAGGTGCGCAAACGAGATATTGTTGTTAGACAACAGTATACCTACGATACACAAGGAAGCGTTGATGGGCCCTGACTCCGGAATTGGCTAAATGCCAATACAATCCGAGATAGTTTCCATATAAGTGATTCAAGATTAAAACCTTGATACACCTTTCGGAAGACTTAGAGTCTGACGAATATTTATGGAACTTAAAACTGATACGGATAAAAATGTTTTATCCATAAAGCTCGACTTGTTGCAATATACAAGTTCAAGGAGTTGACTACGATGAGATTGTTTCACCGTAGCGATGCTTAAAGTCGGTTCGGGTTGAACTAGCAATTAATACATATTTCAGTCATGAGATATGAAACATGGATGCCAAAAGGATTTCCATAAGATGGAAATGCAACCTAGGACTTGTGAGTGATACAGTCCAAAGTATTTTGTCGATCCAGAGGATGCTAGTGAATGTGCATACTTCAGAGTTCCAGCAATGGACAGAAGAGAGCAAAATGGAGTTGGAATCTTCATTTTGATGAAATGGTCAAAAAGGTTTTGACTTCATCAATGGGTAACGAAGATGCTTATGATTCAAGAAAGTAAGTGGGAGCATAACAAAATTTCTAAAAACCGTTGTGTGCTTGACACATTGTTAATTGGAAATAAATTTCTTGACACGAATTAGGACTTCATTTGAAAATAGTTTTCCGATGAAGTGCTTGGGCTAAATAGCCTTTATATTAGGCATGATGATCTATGGAGATAGATTTACCTAATGGGGCTGAGCAAAGATACATATTGACAAGATGCTAAAACCTTTTAGCATTAAAAACGTCAAGGAGTGATTCTTGCCGAAGTCACATGGAAAGAGTTTTTGCAAGACTCGGTGTCCCAAAACACTGATGAGCAAAATACATGATGGAGATTCCACACACTCTTGTGTTTGGATTAATCATGTATTCCATGGTATGTAAAAACAACCAGATATATCCAATACTCCCAAAGTTGTTGCAAGTATAGATAGCAAAGTGATCAAAAGTACTGATCATGGGACAACAGTGAAAAAGGGTCATTAAGTACTATAGTAGCACTGATGACATGTTTTCTCGCAAGCGGAGATCATGAAGAGTTCGTTGTAAAAGGTTACATCGATACAGTCTTCATCCATGCTCCAAGCGATTTTCGATTTATGTTAAGGGTTTTGTGCAATACACAATATGGTGGCACGGTAGTTGGAAATTGTTCCAAACAAGTTACTGTGGCGAATTCTATAACAGAGGCAAAGTATGTTGCCGCTTTTAAAAGCGACAAAGAAGATGTTGAATCATATAGTTCATTCATGAACTTAGTATGGTTCCAAGATGGCTTTTGTCAATGGGACACTACTGCAAGTAGTTGCTCCATAACTCAGTCTGAGGAATCCAGGTTCGACCTGTGATTCGCATACATACCAAGCCAAGTCCACACAAAATATGAATTTTGTGAAAGCGTGAAGACGCGAGGATATGCAAAGATACACACAGAGCTGAAGTCGTCAGATCCGTTGGACATTCAGGCTATACCACAAGCGAAGCATATTTACACCGGTGTGCCACAGGTGTAAAGTGCATTAGCATTAACTAGATTATTGACTCTAGTGCAAGTGGGAGTCTGTAGGAGATATGCCCTAGAGGCAATAATAAATGTTATTGATTATCTCCCTGTTCATAATTAGGTTTATGTTCCATGCTATAACTGCTATGGTTCTCGAGTCTGCAAATAAAACGAGGCTCGGAGGAAGACTCATATGCACGTGTGGAATAATAAATGATAAAATGTATTCCTAGTCAAGCCTCTATGACTGGCTCAAGTATTGCATGATGATCCTGTTTTCCTGATCATGGGCATGACTATGCCAGAAATTTTGAGGGCACAATGTTAACAGAACATTTGTGTTGAATCGACCCGATTGATGTTATGCTATGAGGTTCTTTCGTCACAAGTTAATGGTTAATAACACAGAGATGGTTAATGTTTGCATGATTCCTTAGACCATGAGAGTATCGAGTTTCTTCATGCTTGCTTCATGAACTTTGGGGTTTGTTAAACGTCATCCGTAAATGGGTGGCTATTACGGCGGCTTACGGGTTCATGGAAAAGTGTGTCAAGTAACTTGATAGCTCAAGATTGGGATTTGCTCCTCCGGCGATGGAGAGATATCTCTGGGCCCTCTCGGTATTACGGTATCCATCATCGTCTGGCCAGACACTTTGTGATTTGATCACGGGGATGCCGGAACATGGTAACGAGAAAAGAGAACAATACCGGTAACGAGGTAACTAGCATAGTGGACAAGTGTTGATCCACGGGAATGCCAACATGTCTCACCTCGGGTATTTGTAACATATCACGAAGCAACAGGAATAGCACACGGCAACTGGAGGTTCACTCGAATATTCATTCGTGTGGGTATAGGGGTCAATATGGGTGTCCACGGCTCCGATGTTGATCATTGATCGGAAGGGGTTCCATGTCATGTCTATACTTCACCGAACCTATAGGGTCACACGCTTAAGGGTCATCTATCTGCTGAATACTAGATAGGGAGTCTGAGAGAAAATCACCGAAAAAGTTTCGGACACCGAAAAGTTTCGGACAGCGGAAAAGTTCCGCAGAGAGAGGTCACCGGATGAGTTCCGGTGAAACTGAAAAGTTGTTTCAGGGGATACCATTAAGTCAAAATGGTTTCGGCACATGCCTGATAATTCTTGGAGGATACCAGAATCATTCTGGAAACTTCTGGGAATTTTCTGGAAGAAAAACCGGAAATGTTCCGGGGCTGCCGGAACCGCTTCAGATGCTTTTCGCAGATGAAATCACTAAACTGGAATTGTTCCAGAACGCATTGAAAATTATTTTAGTGGGTACTGGAAATGTTCTAAGCCCACATAAATATTTTCAGTTCGAACGGACGCTGAAAAATGTCGTCGTGAATAGTGAAAGTGCTTTTTGGGAATTTTATGGAAAGCACATTTTTGGAAATTCTAAAAGGGCCTTCTAGAAGGGGAAGGATGGCATGGCACCTCATGGGGGGGTCCCCCCCCAAGGGTGGCCGGCCAAGGAGGTGGAGCACCATGGTGCTCCACATGGCACTCCCATATGGCATATTCCCTTTTGGAAAGGGATATTCCAAGGGCACTTTGGGGTTTTTGTGTGACAATTTTACCCCTTGGCTAGCCTATATATAGGAGTGATCTTGGCAGCCATTTCCCCATCCTTAGCTCTCACACAAGCCATGCATGATCTGGCATTCTCTCTCCCTCCCAGCGAAATAGTTTCGTAGAGCCGAAAGGCTGTCTGGGTTCCGGTGGGAACTAGTTCTGGACGGCGAAGCCCTGCCGGATAGATGACACCGTATGTGTGCAACTCTGTAGAGAGGTCGTAGTTTCGATCTTAGTGCCCGAGGGGCTGTTCGAGAGTGCCTCCCGAAGGGCTGTCCAAGTGACGGTCCGAGGTCTGTGAGTCCTCCCGAAGGGCTGTCCGAGTGACCGTTCGAGTTTCGAAGGTCCTCCCGAAGGGCTGTCCGCGACATCGTCTGGGGGACTGTTCGACAGCCTCCCGGAGGGCTGTCCGAAGGGAAGACGAGGGTATACATCCTCGCGGTTGGGAGGTTGTAAATCCTAGCTGCGGGGATCTGCACCGCCCACCTCTTAACACTGTGAAGATTATATGTATGGTTGCTATTCAGAACATTGGGGGTGGCGGGTGGGGAACTGATTGTAGATGCTACCCGAGAGATCCTATTTGCTGTGCTGGTTCATCCCATCCATGGCCAGTTCTCTCATGCTGAGACGACAGCCTGCTAACTGCAGTCATCTTGCTGATCAAATGGGTGTGGCAGATTGAATTGAGACCGATTGTCTAGTACTGCAACAAGCTATGTTACTGATGCTTACGATCTATCTTCTCTGGACAAGCCTTCAGAGACTCAAGTTTAGCTTGCTACATGTTTTCAAGTCACCGCAAGTGTAGTGCATACCCACGTGAGTGTAACAAGCCAGCACATGTTTGGCAGCGTTCGGTTCGGGTCTAGCTGGGTGACAGTCGCCAGTGGCTGTCAACTTCCTGATGATGTAACCCGTGCTGTAACCGGCGATTTAGCCGTGTGTTTAATGAACACGAGTGTTCCATGTCAAAAAAAAAAAAGATCTCATCTTCACCTTTTCCACGGCACTTCCCTGAACCACATTATTTCACCTAATGCAGCGGCCTATCTTCAGATTTGCGATCCTTGCACTATTTCAGTCGATTAGGCAGACGGTGCACATAAGCAAACAGATACTAACCCATTTGGTTGGTGGTCAGAAACTATATGAGCGAACGAAGAAACCACCTTATTGTTCAGTATCCCGTACCTAATCATGGAGAAAAATTGTATGCCTCTTGCACTATAGCACATGCTTCTTGAGAGACCTTGGAAACAAGAACTTATTTCCATTGATTTTTTTTTTTTGCAAGTTATGAATCCTGACAATGGAATACGGCCTTCGTGTAAGTGTTTGGTACAACTCTGCTTATAACAATAAAACTGTGTCATATCTGAAGGTTATTCTTTGTTTTATTTGTGTGACTGGCATTCTTGTGTGTGTTTGGATCCTTGATAGGTATTTACTTGCAGAGCTATTTCTGTGGAAACAAAATATATCTTGCAGATCCAAATTAACAAATCCAGTCGTCTATATTACTCCTAATATTTTCAGAGTTCAGTAACTATGTCAGATATTTCATCATATATATATAGATTGCTTTTGTCTTTTTTGTAGCAAATCTTGCTTTTCATCTGTCAAGATAGCCACTGATCGGTGACATAAACAGTAACATCTAAATCAAAAATCCCTTCTCAAAAGTAGCAAATTTTGTTTTTCTCCCTCTACAGTTATTGATTACATCTATGTATTTTGTTTATTGATTACATCGTAGGAATTACAGTCATCTCAGTTAATGTATGACATTAGTTAAAGGCAAAGGTAGCACGACCGCACGAGTATGTGGAGGGCTTTCCTCGTTTTGAGAGTCAGCTGGAAGATGCTGTGCGTGAGCAACCGGGGGAGAGCTTTGATGAATGGCAACATTATCATACATCCGCAAGTTAGATTCTTTTGGTACGATCGAAGCACAGTCTCGCGACTTTGTATATACTCCATTCCTGCTTCTAATTTTGTAAGCAAAGACAAGATGGGCAAATCGTCCACCCCATTCAATACTTTTGGCAGATAATAGTATATTAAGAGCATTGGCACCATATTCAGGCTGCAAAATGGAATCCGTCACTCCGTCTTGATGAAAAAATATTTGTCGCTCAAAGAGAATACAGTATTCAAATGCATGTTACAGTAGTCTCGAATTTAACCAGATTCTACAATAAAACCCATGGCCTATGAAGAAGGACAACCCAAGAGACCTGGAGGTGCAAGAATTGCATAGCACCACTGCCAACCCCAAATATTCTGCAGGCGGGGCCGGGGGTGCACGTGTGCGTAGCTCCACTGCCTGGGAATCCTGGTGGTAACACGGTCTCGGTCCGAGTATCCCGGTGGTCCAATGTATACCTTAACAAGACTGTCCCGAACTTAGAACGGTCTTGGTGTCCTTCCATCATCTCTGGATCATCAAGGCACTGAACAACAGACATGCACAAGCAAGGCGTAATCATCAAGTAGTAACCCACATACATATCACGCAACTAACTAAAATGTAGTACTACTACTATTATCACACAAGATATGCCATTTTACCTGTAAAGTTACTTCTCAACCTGGCCTCCTCAGCTTCGTCTACTGCAAAAGATATGTTCGTTAGCAACGGATGAAGCAACAAAATGCTCAAGGTTGGCTTGCTAGGAAATAAATCGTCATGATATACGTAAGCTTTCCTCTTGATAGCTTCCTGGCATTACCCTAGGTCCACTGAATGGCTGGTACGTGTTCATCGCATGGCCACCAGCATAACCAACATCACTGGTTCATCATATCAACACTTCCATTGTTAAATCCAAACCAAGCATTAACTATACAACACAAGAAAAAAGAGGGAAATTTGTCACGAACGCCAACTAACAAACCAGGGACAGACGCATGATAATATAATTAATATATTAAAGTGCCCAAATGGTCTTTGATCGTTCACAATTGGAGACATAACAAATGCAAACCTCCGGTTCTAGACGAGATGAACAATAATATATACAAGAACATCTATATATCAAGAACACATATAGAGAATACTGCAAACAACATATATACTAGAATCTGAAACAATTTACATAACTATCTAACCATAGTCAAAGTTAGCAACGCACACAAATGTATTCAACCGCAAATAAGTTGGGATAAAAAGTAAATTACCATTATCAGTAGGTTTAAGCCTGCATAAACAGCTGACTGGCAACTCCAAAGATTTTTCTTGCATAAATATGACTTCAGCAAGAAGAACTCGCAATAAGCTGTTGCTTTAGTCTTTCAGTGAATTATATATGATGGTACCACATACGGAGATCACCCTCACAAACGGTTGGTAGCACGCTACAGCGTTCACTTCATATGCAAGATCCTAATAACATAATAACAATGGATTTAATTAGCCATTAGTTGTTACGAATAAATAAATGAATAATGGGAAAATTTACGATACAACGCAAGCATCTCTGCTTATGGTGTGGCAGCTCGCACGGACCCACACCATCTATCCTGTACTAGGAGAGCAGCAAAACAGTTTTTTACTTGTTCAGGCACAACTGGCTAACAGATGCAAAATAAGGACGAGTGCAGTAAATACTACAATGTCCTGGCAAAATGTGGTAGACAGTGATTCGCATGGCAACAGTGCAGCTACGATACACTACAATCATGTGCCATTGACTTTTTTCACAGCCACGAGTCCTGTTAAACAGCTTGTAATTTAGGATTGCCAAGGTCAAACTTGGCAACAAATAATGGGAGAGCAACAAGTACCAAAAAAATGGCAATTTAGCTTTAAAATTTTTTTGCAACAAGTATCTATAATCTGGAAAACTGGACATGTTTAACCTTTTTGGCAACTAGTAACTGTATTTTTTTCTGGCAACTAAGTGTGTTTCAAACCTGGTAACTCAGCATATTTTAAACCTGGCAGCTAAGTGCATGTAATCCGGCAAGCAGTTACGTTTGTGCGACGCCGCTACCTAGCCAATCCCATGAATAATAGGACAGAAATGAGAACCAGAGGGAGGGACAGAGAGCAAAACCCCAGCAGATTGTTGTCCTCATTATACTTGTCCATCAAAGCATTAACCAATGGCGCTGGCTATCACGGATTTCATCAAACCGTTCCGATCTCAAACGTCTCCTCCTTGTGCCATCAGGAAAGTAAAGGGACTTTCGTACAGCGATGTCCACTCGAGACATATTATCCATCGAGAACCTAGTTTACATCAAACAAATTATAATGATTAGTATATGACACTTTCACAGAGCTTTGACAATACAGTGTCAGCGGCGACGCTACGTGTTAGTCTGTGGGGTCAGTTGACCCCACAGCTTTTTCGAAAATAAGGCTAAAAACACTGTTCAGTTACTGTTCATACTGAGAGAAAAAAATCCAAAAAATACCATTGACCCACACAGATACTTTAGGCTGGCCTCGCCGGTGTACAGTGTGACACCAAGAGCTCTAGTTTCATTAGCACAACATATGCTTATAGTAATTAGTTTGAGATGTGCTCTTTGTTCAACAGGGAACAAAAAGAAACAGCTTAGGATGGTTTGTAATGGACAAAAAACAAAACCGGAGGGCTGGAAATCGAGAGGAAGTTTGAGAAAATTTACATTTTTGGATCCCGACGATCATGAAGATAGCGCTCGATAGCATGTTCTGCTTCCTGTAGGTTCTGAAATGGCCCACCAACATGAGGATAAGCATGGTAGAATCCCGCATTGTCGATCCTGATGTAGAAGTCATACCCCACTCATATTGTTTCCGGCACAGAAAAGGTGGCCCTAGAGATGGTATAAGACGGCGCCCTGGTGGCCTCGAGGGTACTGGGAATGTCGCCAGGCAGGCTGGGAAGGGCAGGGCCATGGTGGTGTCTGCTGAGGTACCAAGATGGGTTGGTGCAGAGAAGGGTGATGAGTAAGAGGCAGCGATAGGCGATTCCCCGCGTGTGTGCAAACGCCAGGCATCAGTGTAGAGGACGAGACATCCTGTTGCGCCGCTACCGATGTGTTAGGGGGCACATGCTCCTTCTCCACATACCTGAAACAGACTAACAGGCTGATGATAGAACTGTACAGTTTGTCTTATCATATATCTTAGGAGATGAATGAAATAATCAGCATTTGCATGGTGCTATGGCAGTTGAGTGGAAGAAGAAGCTTTTCATATATTCTTGTGTGTTAGAAAATTTGTAATTAAATCTATGGACTGAATATTACACTCTGTCTACAGAGGTTTATGATTAATAACCCAAAGCCAGGAAACTCAGTCCTACGAAAAAGCAAATCCGGACTACACTATACCGATTGTCCAGTTCATTCCGATGCCCAACCAGTGGACATGACTACTGAAGCAGTTATGATATTAGATAAGAAATAAACATCTATCTCAACAGGCACTTTTTTCACTTTTCTTTTTATTGTGAGGATGTCTGTGTCCCTGCCTGGGTGATAGAAGATCAACAATTATGGCAACAAAAGTGCAAGAGGAGGGAGTTGGCTTGTGCGGTGCATGGCAATGAATTAATGAGAGAAAAAAGAGGATTTTAAGAAATCAATGCTACAGCTGCTACGTTTGGGAATTAGTGATGCAGATTTTAGCCTCCTGATGATGGAGGCTTTTCCTTTTCATCTGCTCTGTTTATGCAACAGCAGGACACCTGCTACTTAAAAAAAAAAATTATTTGAGGAAAAGAACCAACAGATACAAGTTCCAGCAGTCAGGTCAGCAAGCAAGCTACTTTATGTTATAAGTGGCTGATCTACAGTCAGATCATATATCCATAACCCAAGGGAAAGGATGGATGCAGGAGCATCATCGATCGATACACAAACCAACTCGATTTCCACCATGCCCCCATCTATCCATGAATAGAAGAAACAACAAGGAAGCGGCGGCGGTGTTCATTACCGTGACGCGGGCGGCTGCGGCTGATGGGGGGAGACGTAGGGTTGTTGCCGAGAATGGTGGGTACTTGGTAAGGGGCGGCACCTCGAAACCAGGGTCGCCGATGACCGGCGGATCCATGGGTGGGCGGGCGGCCTCCGGCGACGGCGACGAGGGTTTGTGCGGGTGCGAGAGGAGAAGGGGGGAAAAACGAAGCGGCTTGCGCGTGTTCCGTGGCCTTGGGCTTTTCTTTTCTTTTCCTTTCTCAAGCAACAAACTCTACGATAAAGTCGGTTTGCATCGTGTTGGACTTCCACCGTTGGATGCGTTCCCTCGCCGCATCTTGACCGTTGGCTTTCGCGCTTTCTATCTTTCCCTTGATTTTGCACATGCTCTCTTTATTTTCCTCCTCAAACCAGGTTGTCGTGTTAATGCAGCTTCTTTACCTCAAGTTCCAAAATCCTATTGTCAGAGCTCCGAACAATGATGAGTTTATCAAAGTCTAGCCTATTTTTCAGTCCTAATACACCAGCTCATTTCTAGGACTGAAATATGTCAACTCTTACACATTGACACCGAGGCACTGTCTCGGTCTCCCTGCTATGTTGGGAGCAGACGTGAGTGATTGCTTCAGACACTTTGTGAAAAAATAAAGAAAAGCACTTTTGTGAAAGAATGAAAGAAAGACTCGGGGAATGGATGGAAAAACAGATGTTCATGGGTGGTAAGGAGATCTTATTAAAATATGTGGCACATGCTATTCCAACTTTTGCCATTCTAATTTTCAGTTTACCAGTGAGAATCTGCAAGGAAATCACCCATCGAATTCAACAATTTTAGTGGGGAGATGGTGAGGAAAACAAAAAATGCATTGGATATATTGGTGGAAGTTATGGTACTTGAAAAGTGAAGGTGGCATGGGGTTTAGGGATTTTCAATCCTTCAACCTAGCAATGCTTGCGAAACACATGTTAGAGTTTCAAGTCATTCTGAAATGTTAAAATATTTGTTTATTTTGAAATGGCTCAATTTAATGTTGTTGGTTCTATTCTAATGATGTTAAGGGCATTCTAATAGTCCATTGACGTTGGGTTCCATCATGACAACAACACCAACATTTTTTATTGTTTTTAACAATATATTTTGACTTGCAATTAGAATTTGAATTTGAGTTTGGTTTGAGACAAGTGGCATTCATTACTGCAAACATGATGACATGGAAATCATTAGGGGAGATCACTGTAGCTTAATTATAGGGGCGTTACACTTTGGCTCTATCTCTTAGAAAAACGGAAAAAGTTTCAATTTAACAATATCATTATCCACATCTTTAATTTTGTGCATACAGTAACTCAACAAAGGTATTAAGATGCGCCGGGAACAGCATCTTCATTATAGTTACAGAAAACTATTATTTCATAACAGATTTAGCAAGGCAGCTTCAATGACTTAACAATAGCGAGAGTCAGTGCCACACGCTACTGCTACTTACAGTAGTGCGGGTGGGAAGTATGCGCTACTACTATCTCTTTAGCAGTAGCGTGGGGGGCCAAACAATGCGCTGCTAGGTGGTCCCACCGTACCCACCAGGCTACTTATAGTAGCGCACGACTCCAGTATACACGTTGCTGCTAAATAGTAGCAGTAGCGCGGTGTGGAGACCCACCGCTGCAAACTAATGTTGTACTGTGTCCCATGGTGGGCCCCTGATACGTCCATTTTGCATCTTGTTTTCATATAATATTTATTGCATTATGGACTGTTATTTCACTTTTAGGATACAATTCTTATGGCTTTTCTCACTTATTTTGCAAGTTTCACTGAAGAGGAGATTGCCGGCAACTGGAATTCTGGACGGAAAGGGCTATATCGGAGACACCTTTTCTACACACTCCAAATGAGCTGAAAATTAACAGAAGAATTATTTTGAATGTATAAATTATTGGCGAAAGAATTACCAAAGGTGGACCCACCTGGTGGCCACAAGCCTGGGGGCAGCCCTACCCCCCTGGGTGTGCCCCCCGAGCTTGTGGGGCCCTGGCAGGCCTCAGAAGCCCATCTTCTGCTATACGGTCCCCATTTGACCTAAAAGAAATCATAAGAAGGTTTCGGGATGAAGCGTCGCCGTCTCGAGGCGGAACCTGGGCAGGAGAACTTTTGCTCTCCGTGGAGCGATTCCGCCGGGGAAACTTCCATCTGGGAGGGGAAATTGAAGCCATTGCCATCACAACATCCTCTCATCGTGGAGACCAATCTTCATCAATATCTTCACCAGCACCATCTCATCTCAACCCTTGTTCATCTCTTGTATCCAATCTTTGTCTCAAAACCTCAGATTGTTACCTATGGCTTGCTAGTAGTGTTGATTACATCTTGTAGTTGATGCTAGTTGGTTATTTGGTGGAAGATTATATGTTCAGATCCTTAATGATATTCAATACCCCTCTGGTCTTGAACATGAATTGATTTGTGAGTAGTTACTTTGTTCTGAGGACATGGGAGAAGTCTTGTCTTAAGTAATCATGTGAATTTGGTATTCGTTCGATATTTTGATGATATGTATGTTGTTGCTGTTAGGGCATATTTATCCCTTAGTGGTTTGGTATTGATGACAATGCCTTTGCGGACTAATCGTGTGCATTAGAATTTCAGATAATCTATCTTATGGCACAAGACGATTTGAACCCCTCTGGATATTTATGAAGATGGTGTTTTTCTTTGCGTTCTTTTTCGGTGGACTTGAGTCGTAGGAACACCGTACTATTAGAGGGGGTCCGCTTCGGAAAGGTTTGGGTGGAATCACACGTACACATCTCTTTACACCCTCGTTCTTTCCCGACAATTGAGCATGTCCCTCCTTTGTGTTTGGACCTTGTCAACAGACTAAGCGGTAGTACCGCTCTGCCCCGCGAAATACCGCTCCGCGTCCTGCCATTGTGCAGTGCAGCTCCTACTTCCGCCTTTTTTGAGGGTTCTGTAAACGGGCGTAGTAAAGTTGCAGTTCTCGCGTAGTACCGCTCCTACGGTACTACGGGCCTAACTGCCTCTCTACTACCCGCAGTTTACTGGGCACTCTCAGCTAACGGAAGTACCCGCTGCTCCCGCGGTAGTACCGCTCCAGCGAACTACCGTGGCTGCTTGTGCGCGGGGAGTACCGCTTATTTTCTGTGTTCTGGACTACTCTGTTCCACGGGTGGAAGTAGAGCGGCAGTTCCCACCGGTAGTACTGTAGGGTAACGCAGCAGAAAACAAAAAATTTCCGACCTACGCACCAGCCCAGGACCACTATGGAGACTGCATACAAGGTTTGATCATTTTCGTTACCGACTCGAAGCGCAGCGGAAGTAGAGTCGATGACGATCGGCGGTGCAGATCCCCGCAGTTAGGATTTACAACCTCCCAACCGCGAGGATGTATACCCTCGTCTTCCCTTCGGACAGCCCTCCGGGAGGCTGTCGAACAGTCCCCCAGACGATGTCGCGGACAGCCCTTCGGGAGGACCTTCGAAACTCGAACGGTCACTCGGACAGCCCTTCGGGAGGACTCACAGAACTCGGACCGTCACCTGGACAGCCCTTCGGGAGGCACTCTC